>JAGDYQ010000145.1:1944946-1966753 GCA_021962125.1 Bulinus truncatus | reverse complement strand
TTATTTGGAAATAAATCTCAAAGAAACCAAACCAAGAAGCTGTTAGTAATTTTCATTTTTTACTGGGACAGCCGCTTGACTGGGACAAAAGCCTCGGTCCCGATGTGTCCCAGTTAAAGTGAATCGACTGTATATATATATATATATATATATATATATATATATATATATATATATATATTGTAGTCTGCGGGCTAAGAAACTTGGGCCAAACCCCCCTCCTGGACCGAACCCATCGCGGGAAGATGAGACAAATGGGACGGACACATTTTCCATGATATTATTTCGGAGTCCCCCATCCCCTTCGCTATTTAATTGATGACATGTTCTTCCAATACTGAGCTCTTTTCCAAATCTTCAAGAACTCAGAGCTGCATATAATAGCATTTTATTATTACTTAAGGAAACATTCTTTTTTAATGTATATATTTTTACCAAAAAAAATGGTAATTAATAAAAAATAATCAATAGAGAAATGTACAGAAAACCTATAAAAGAAAATCCATTCCTGTAAAATTTCGATAAATCAGAAAAGTTTATCAGATATATGTTAATCTAGTAAATGTATTTGCAAATTTATAAAACATTTGGAAAAAAATGGCTATATTCCAGATTTTTATACAACCTTATTAGATTTCTGTCTTGAAAGATTATGGTATTAATTCTCTGCATACGTTCTGGCTGGATTAGCTGGACAGGAGTGTGAAGCATCTCTTTGTCAAGGGGCTCTTAGTTTACACTGGATTAAGTCACTTGGGAAGTGTAATTTTGTAGTTTGTTCATTATAGAGGAATTAAGCATTCCTTTCACAAGGGATGATTTTTGTTATTATGCACTGTCATTTGTTAATAGCTTTTTTATTGTTAGAATATTCTAAACGAACAATTTAAGTGTACGTTTAAAAAATGACAAAACAACAACAACATTATTATTATCCCTATAATGTACATTGAACTATTTCAATATGTGTTCATAAATAAAAAATTCTTTTTCAGACCTCTAATTGTTCAAATAGTTAAAATAAACTTAGTCTCTGATAATTCCGAATATTGGCTGAACGCTATGTTACGCTATTTAAACCACTTCCGGTCTGTTATAAATAAAATACTAATGTAGGGGAGACCTTACTGGTATGAATATCACTATTGATTAGAGTCATACTCATGGTATTGTTATTTTATACTTAGAAGCAATTATTTATAGTACAACTGTGGTGTGTATTAATTATATTATTATGTAAATAGTAGTGACCTGGGTTCTTATGTTAAATCGAAAGTAATGAATTAATGCAACAGTATTCCAGTTTAAAATCATCAAAACAATAGCAATAAAAATCATGAAAAATCGGATTATAACTTCTGGTGCAAAGGTTTTGCAGGGTACAACTAGTACTATTAAATAGTCTTAAAAGCCGCTTCACCACTCAGAGGTTTTTTCAATGCGCACCAAAATTTGGCATCAACTTCCAGCACTGGGGCCTCAAATAAAGTATGATTTATAACAGACATGTATTAGATATTTGCTGGCTGAAACTATTTGGACTATGACCTTTCAGGAGCATCATTCGATGCACCCTAAAGTTTCTTTTAGAATATGTCTGGATTTATCATTTTTTATTACGAATATAAATTAATTTAGACATCTAAAAAAATTGAGTTGGTAATTAAGTTTGAACAGCCATTTTGTGATTGTTTACCAATGAGAGAAATCATGATACACATGTACATAGTGGTCTAAAAATACCCGTACTCAGCTAAAATCTGAAATTGTGTGGAATATTTGGATTAGTTTGTCATTGCATCAAAACAAACGGGATTTGAATTGGTAAAGTCTAGTTACCAGAGATTCGACGCTGGAGGCAAAGATTGAAGATGTGAACTTATTTAGAAAGAATTGTCTGATATTGTTAACTTTTGTTTTAATGTAAAATTGAATCCATGAACTGTTTAATTATTCTATAAAATGTTAACTAGATACTGTATATGATACTTTGTGAACTTTTTTTCAGGACTATTTTTCTTACTTTATAAAATGCGTTATCCAGATACTGTACGCTTTTATTTAGTAAATTTTTATCTAGTTAATTATTTTTATTTACTTTGTAAAATGTTAACCAGATATTATTGACCTTCTTGTCTAAATTGTTGACAAACGTCTACATCCATCTTGAATCTTGTGAGAAGGAGATAATTTAATGTATATCACATTGAAAAAGCGGCCTCGAGAGAGAGGTAAAAGTAGGTTGTTCGAGTCTTAGGTGGAGGATCCAAGACGTACTCATTCCCTCCCTCTCTCTCTCTCCTCTTCCTTCCTTAATTGAATGCTAAAAGCCAACACATTGATTTGTTTTTTGTGTGTACAATTTATTCTTTTTTCTTTGACAACTCATTAGACTAGCTTTAAAATTGTAAATTAATTTCAGCTGTTTTATATATAGTTCGTAGAAAAACAGGTTTACTGACATTCAACAAAAGTCTGTGCAATATTAAAATAACTTTATTAAAAAAACTAGTCCATTTAAAAATATGTGTCTTTTGTGTTGCGTAACACATAAATCGCGTGATTTTTTTTGGTTTGAAATTTCAAACTTTTTATTAAAAAATAATAAATAACACTTTATTATTGAAAATCATAAGATCTAGGTCTTTGTTTAGCCGCGACCTGCAGTAAAAATTATTAAATAGATATAAAATTAAATGTATCTTACTGAGAAAAATAATAACACAAATACACATTTGGTTTTGAGCTGAATTCACCTAAATTTAGATCCTTCAGCTTTTCTTTGCATTGAAATACTATTTATATAGTGTGATATTAAGGCGATTCATTATAAGTGAATTGTGAATATGAAGTCGTTTCCGATCAAGTTTTTGGGAGGGGGCGCTAGCGGATGTTCGATGCTTTTAAGTACCTGTAAAATTGGCCCAATTTGTTTATGTACGTATTGACAATCAATATTTGAATTAGTTTCTAGATACATTTATGTCTGTTGGTTACGTTTTGACACTTGTTGGAATAAATACTAACTTGCATGATTCCCACTCACATATCTTATACCAGGCAACCAGACAGATACAAAACATAGATAGATGGCTGAAGAATGCCAATTTCACGCATCGATCATGAACAACGTTTTTTTTATATTAGTTTTGTTCTGCCATTTTTCACTCTTTACTCTGCACTCTCTCAGTCTTAACATTTTTTTCTGATACGTTCTTTTTTATTCTCTCATCAAATCTTAAATAAAACGACAAAAAATACACCACGAGCATGAAAATGCTTGTTTTATTTCCAGAACATGTGCCCCCCAGGGGACATTTCTCGTCTAGCAACATAGCAACAACAAAACAAACAGACGCACGGTCATACCTCCCTCCCCTCCCTCCTCCCCTCCCCCGTCCCTGCCAGTATACATTTCATGAGCAGTTAGTGAAAGATGAGAAGTAGCAAATCGTTACTCAGCAAGGGTAATTTGTGTGTGTATGTGTGGGGGTGCGCGCTTGTGTGTGTACCTCAGCACCCCCATGGCGAGTTGAATATTGTGAGTGAGCACGCAGACAGTTTGCAGATCCGCCAGAATCATAAAAATATAAGTTCGATAGGGAAAAGATAAGCGTGTTAGAGATAAATAAATAAAAATCTAATAAAGAATAAAAATAAAAACTTGTGGGTTGCGTTCCGTGTATGTACCCGGGTAGGGTGGCTATTTTGGTAAGGGGGCAGGACGGACACTGGTCTCTTCCATCAAATTAGGCCAGATAATAGAGGGTCCACTAATTATAATAGGTACATTTTATACCGGCTCCTTTCTAGTTTCTATAGGGTGGCTCTTCGGATGACGAACTTAATTAAAAGTTCCACAATTATGTATCGCTATCCGAATCGTTCGTTAACCGATCAGTTGATTTACCATATATGTTAATGGAAATTCGATTAATTCGTTCTTGAGATCCTAAAAACTAAATTTTAAAAAAAATTGTCATGTACAAGAATAATTTCTTAGTAAGTTTATTTATTACAAATAAGATACATACATATGGTCTTGTTTATTAATCAGTTCTTTCCCTTCCTTTGGGCGTTAAAGTAACATGTCCAATGTCGCTTGTTTTTCTCTTTTCCTTCAGGACTTTCATGAAATAGATTGATAGTAATGTCTTTGCGGGGAGATCAGCAAACCCTATTGACATCAGCTTGTTTAATGCCAGATCTCCTTTTAAATTTTGTAAACCAGGGCCAGTGGTAGCCTTGAATTCTAGATTTTCGGAGGATGAGTCTGGAGTTTGTTCTTACAATTTCTCAAAAATATCTCCAGCCTTCTCTTGAATAATGGCCATTCTAGTTACATCTCTTTTTCACCTCCTCGAATCATTTATCTAAACTAAAGCAAACCTTCGATTTTAACATGGATGACACATTTTTTGCTTCTCAGATGTAATTTTCGTTACTCCTTTAGCGGCTTGAGTCTTCTTGATGTTATCTTTTTTTTTTTTAGCTAGGATTGTGCCTACTGTAGACCTGTTCAAGCCGTACTGCCTGGTCACATCAGTCATTATTTGTCCACTCTCTACTTTAGTTATAATCTCTTGCTTGGTTTTTATGGCCCGAGCACAGTTTTTGAGTCACTCAACTCCTTTTTCAAAATTTGGTACCATAATATTTCTTCAAATTCTCGTGGTTTTTTATGAGGTGTTTAGAGAAGCACATATACGAAAACCATAGACATAAACCAACTACATATTAGTATGGTACACTATTGACGATGTGGTCGTCACCACATCTACTCCTACGCGGCCGGCGGTGAAACTACCTCGACTGTTACGTCGCAGAAATGATGATGCGTCAGCGCACGATTCACATCCATATTTCAGTGCAAAATGAGGACTACTATGTCGGGTAAGCCTTGAGAGCCCAGACTGTTTTCGATAGAATTAGTTTTTTGTTCTTCATCCGAATTTTGTTCGGTGTCCGAGCACAAAATCTTTCCCCTGAAAGTGTTCGTTGTCCGATTTCTTGCTAGTCCGAATAGATAGTTTCAGCGACCGAATACCCACTCGTATATATTTCTAGTGATATATACACTGGACCAAGGGTATATTGCAAATATTGAAATATATTTTCAAATAAATCAATACTTGGTTTCAACACCTAAAGTAATGTAGTGTTTTCCTAATGTAGTGGAATTCTAAAGTAGTATAATCTCTAATGTAATGTATTCTAATGTACTGTAATTCTAATGTATTGTAATGATGCAGTGCTGTTCTAATCTAGTGTTATTCTATTGTAGTGTAATACTATTGTAGTGTTATAATAAAGTGTAATTCTAATGTGGCGTAATATTGTAGTGTTATTCTAATGTTGAGTAATAAATATTCATCTTCAACCAACCGTGCAAATCATAAAGGCAAACAAAAATCCGAGTTAACAGAGGTGTGCAAGAGGTAATGTACAGGTAACAGAGGTAAAAGAAGAAACAGATTTAAAAGAGGTAGCAAGGTAAAAGAAGTAACAGAGGATACAGATTTAAAAGAGGTAACATAGTAACAGAGGTAACCGATTTAAAAGAGGTAACATAGGTAACAGAGGTAACAGATTAAAAAGAGTAACATAGGTAATAGATTTAAAATAGGTAACATAGGTAAAAAGAGGTAAATGAGGTAACAGAGGTAAAAGAGATGACGTTATAACTAAATGGTTTGCAATTTGATAAGCCTATATAAATAGCGAGAGTCCCAACCAGCCAGTATGGTGTAGGCCTACTCGTAGTGTGCTTAGCCACAGAAAAAACACAACTTGATGTCATATGCTTCCTGTCATGCGCATGAATTGATTAACCGTTTTGGGCTGTATTCTGAACTCAGATAAAGTAATTATATTTTTTTTGTTTTAAAACAATGGTGATGGCTTAGCAAATGATTTATGTTGCACTCTGAAATATTTCAATGATTTAATAAATTCACTTTAGGCTTGTTTATTTGCAGAATATTATGTTAGTTTTTTCAACTTGCTTTTTTAAAAATTGAGTTTGAAATGAACAACCTGAATTCAAAAAAGAAAATGAAGATTTATGAATATAAACAGATTTAAAGGCTGGTCCAACAAGGTGATGTTTTATTAACTAACGGTAATGTATTGAGTGAATGACCAGCGGACTATATGGGGCAGTGGCAGTAAATTAGGTCATTCTATTGGGTCATATACAAAATTCAAGTCTATGTTTTAAATGATTTAGTTAAAGGTATAGAGATAATATATCCCTGATAAATTTAATTTAATTTAAAATGAAGTAATTCCACTCTTTAAACAAAAGGACCTTTTAAAAAGAAGAGAGAGAGAGAGAGAGAGAGAGAGAGAGAGAGAGAATAGAGAGTTAAAGGGAGAGTAAATTCAGACGCAAGTCTTTGGAAGTCAAGGCAAAAAAACAAAACAGATATTGCAGGCTAGAATCAGGGGAGAGGCGTGAATTTCGCCGGTCTAACTCTTAGAGAAAATTGACTGATGCTATTAGAAGGTAGTATACAAAGCACAAACGAACAAAGATCTATATATTAGTATAAAGTAAAGGACTAACAACATATACAATTTATATAAATAAATTTATATATATTTAAACTTGTAGTAATTTTATTATGAATGATTATGTTAACTATGCATTCTAATGCACACAGGACCATTATATAGCTAGTGTGCATTGAATATAGTTGGGATAATCATTATCATCGCGAAATGACTGAAAGTTTAAATATATATATAACATCAGTTATACTATAAAAAAATTTCTTTGTGAAATATATATTTCTAGCAGGGACGAAACTAGGGAAGATCTATAAATTTGTATAAAGTATTGGACTAATAATATATACGATTTATATAAAACATCATTAATTTTAAATGTTAATAAAAACAAGTGTGATTATAATTCGACATTTCTTTTAACATACGTTAAATCAAGAGGCTGGCTACAATAGTGATTCTGAAACTTTTGCAATTCAGCTTCCCACTAAGAAATATGGTCAGTTTTTCTTTATGCTGCCTACTTGAGTTAATAAATAAAAAAACGAAAAAAAGAAAAAAAAAAAGATCGAATCACTTGTCTATATATTCCTGATCACTTTGCTACATATTCTGATCAATTTTACTTTATATTCTAATCACTTCGTCTATATATTCTGATCACTTGTCTATATATTCAGTACCCATCATTTGTCCATATATTCTAACCACTTGTCTATATATCCTGATCACTTGTCTATATATTCTGATCACTTGTCTATATATTCTGATCACTTGTCTATATATTCTGATCACTTGTCTATATGTTCTAACTACTTGTCTATATATTCTAGACCACTTTTGTCTATATATTATAACCATTTGTCTATATATTCTAATTACTTGTCCATATATTCTAATCACGGAAGACCACTTATAAATCGTCTCGAGACCAGAGTGTCGTGACCCACAATTTGAGAATTACTGGGCTAGAATTTTTTTTTAATTCTTTTTTTTTTCCGTTCGTCTTATACTAGATTTTTTTTTTTTTCAAAGAAATGTATAATACCATAAATACATCTGTCGGGACCATTGTCTTTAGTTCTGGGTGGTTTGCAAGTCACACTTTATGACCGCTGGCCTGACCTATTTTTTAGGGGTGCATTCCATTAGGTCAATATATTGCGGGAATCGAATCGGTAACTATATCGTAATCGGTCCTTCTCATACTTTTCCTGGCACTGCCCCCATCACCAGTAAAGACTTGACCATTCGTAACCGGACATCACTAATGGGTCAAATTGGCCAGACTTAGGAGCAGCCATTACTACATGCTTAAGTTTTTGTTTGTTTGTTTTGTTTCACGCTAAGAGATGACGTTGTCGGGCTCTGTAGTGGACATCGGGCCGGACAGCGACGATCATCAATAAGCGTCCAGCGTTAAGTGGTGAGTCCTAATAAGGAGCTGCCACTCAAAGCGGTCGGCTGGTCAGGAAACTGGGCTGACAGTACAAACTGATTGAATCAATGACCGTTGGGGGTAGTCGTGAAATGACCGCCCGTTGGTCTGGAGGGGGGAGGAGGACTGATCGGTGGGTAGCGATTTAAGGGGGAGGGTTGGTGGGAGGGGGGGGAAGAACAACGAAGCGGCGAATGATAATTGTGTTTATGAAAGTTTCATAGGAGTAGATTGGGGTAGGAGATAGGGGGTGGTGGGTAGTATTGTACAGGGAAGAGAGAAGGAGGGGTGTGTGTTTGTAAGGAGAAAGTGGTCGTATAAGAGTTGTGATAGGTACATAAAAATAAGGCACTTATTCAAGGGGAGCAGTAACTCAGAACATAAGGAATTAAGGGTGTCTTGTTGCATAAAAGGATGAAACGTATTTTCTTTTCATCAAATTTGATGTTATTCTGACAGGCAGCCCTGCACAAAGGTAAGTGGTCAAACGGAATAATTAATTGGCATAGGGGGTGGAGGGGGGAACAAAACCTTTGGAGGGTGGGGGGAAGTATGGTCCACTTTAACTCTTTGAAATTTTTCACTGATTATGTGAGTCGAGACGTAGTCTCCTTGACCTTATTGACCTCAGGACGTCAAATGACGAGTTAAACCACAGTACATTTACAGAGATACAATAAAAAAATATCTGGAAAAAAAAAGATTATTATAGGTACCCGAACTGAAGTCAAAGAAGAATCGCATTGGTCCATTGCTGCTCACACAACAATATTGCTCACACAACAATATTGCTCATACAACAATTTTGAAACACAACAATTTTGCTCACACAACAATCTTGCTCACACAACAATCTTGCTCAAACAACAATTTCGCTCACACAACAATCTTGCTCACACAACAGTCTTGCTCACACAACAATCTTGCTCACACAACAATCTTGCTCACACAACACTCTTGCTCACATCTTCCTCACATAAAAAGTGTTGTTTTTATGTGTTTATTTCATATTTTGTTAACCAGTTTTAAAAAATTTACTAACAAACAATAATTTTTTGACTAAATGGTTTTTTTCTAAATTCATTCCGCCATTTATTTTTTTTACAAAGATAACTATTTATAAAAATTCCGGTGCCTGTAAAACTAAATTTATTTGGCTTGACAGCCATAAATCATAAAAAAAAAATTCTTATTTTCTTAATTCTAAATACTTCATCAGTGCATAATTTTTAAAATCAAAACTTTAACGTCAAATCTCGCTAATAGTTAATTCTTTAACGTTTGCACAAAAGATTAATTTTTTCAAACCGATATTTTGCCACAAAAAATCTAAAGTGGTAAAAGTTTAAAAAAAAGAAAAAAAAGAATGCAAATATAATAATTTCATGTTACTTTCCTGTTCTCTTAGTTGATAATTTTCAATCAACCCTAAAATTTAAATTTATCTCAACCTAACACAGACGTGGTATTGGAAGTATTAAAAATCGCGTGTACAAACGACTTATGATATCACAGCGTGTGATATTTCAAAACTTAACCAAAAAAAAAGGTGATGTTACACTGATGTTTATAACATGCAATAAATAATAATAATAAAAAAACACTGATATCAAATATCTTTCCCACCTTCCGGATTTAACCGCCCCCCCCTTTACTCCCCTCCCTCCCCTCACTATACACCATCAGTCAACCGAGACTCCCGCGGCTTTAGGTATTAGCGTTGGCTACGCCCAATAAAACTTGTCGCTCCGGAGTTTTGGGGGGGAGGTGGAGGGGGAGGGGGAGAGAAAGAGAGAGAGAGAGAGAGAGAGTAGAGAGATGTATGTCTTTAGATGGTTTGGCGTGGGTGGTCCATAGGACTAGTGCGATACACAACCTCGAGTATCTGGGTGGTGGGGAGGATGTCAGGATGATGGATAGTTTGGGGGGAAAGGGGGCGGATTGGAGGGGGTTGTTATGGAGGCACTACGTGGGATTACAAAAATGTGGGGAAATGGTTGGATATTTATTATATTCTACTGTAAGACTTTTGACTCACTGACTACATTCAACAGTTCAGTTGATGGGAGTGGGTGGCAGAGGGACTAACCCAGATGGTTACAGACCATTAATCTGTAGTTCTGTACTAATATATTCATCAAGATTACTTTATTTTATGATTTTTTAATTTCTAGATTTCTGAATGATCATATCCTGTCAATTATTAGTCCTTATTCAAATCGGTTTTTATTTAATCACATTTGATAGTTATAATTCTAAACTTCTGTTATTACACGTGCTATAATGCATAGCGATAGTTATAATACATTAATTCTGTTATTGCATGCGATAGTTGTAATACATAACTTCTGTTATTACATGTGATAGTTATTATACATAACTTCTGTTATTGCATGGATTGGTTACAATACAAAAGCCTCAAAACTCGATTGACAACTGAATCGGGACACAAGATTTTGACTGAACCTCGCTACGGAACCCAATTACTATTTTGGAGCAACCTCTTCTCTCTCTCTCTCTCTCTCTTTAATATATATATATATATATATATATATATATATTACTATAATAAAAAATATATAAAAGCGCTTAAGCAAAGCATCAAGATTTACAACTGATACCCCTAACGTTAAAAGAGAGCAAACCTATATTCAGTTGAAAGTAAAAATGTTCCTTTAAGCCCCAAAGGGCTCATCGGGGCAGCTGAAGTCAGATATATGTATGACACTGTGAATTGATGTAACGATGGTAGCAAGGTCTTAAGTGGTACATTCTATTCTTTTCTTTTATATGTTTCACTGAATGGTGTGGTGTATTGTCTAAATTTGAAAAAGTAATCATTTTATTGATTTTTTTTAATATTTATAACCAAAAGTATTCTTTCTTTTAGTTATGCCCCATATTATCTTCATTTTTTTTTAAAACTTTATTTAAAAGTCACTTTATATATGTATATCTGAGATCGAGTGTCGAATGCAAAGTCTTAGTAATGTTCAGTAGTAAAAATAAATGTTTCTGATCATTGCATTAAATTATTTGCCATTGATTAAGCAAAGAAGATAAAAAGATTTAAAATCAAATTTGTTTATAAAACAATCAGGTCTATGGAAGAAATACATTTACGTGGTCAGTTTAATATCATAATTTGTCAAATACAAAATAATATATAAAAAACAAGCAATTAAGCCTGTTCCATTCTGGACACAGGACGTGTTAGTACATTTTCGTGTTATGTATCAGTACGTTTGTTAGCTTTCAGTAAATATTTGTAAATTTTGGAAATGTTTATAAATTCAATTGTGTAATGCATATATTTGTAAAAAAAAAATTATAAAGACGTTTCTTTATATTTGAAAAAAATTATTGTCTCTTAAATCTAACTACAAGTGGTTTGTGGTTACTGAAATAGGACTCATAATTGAAAACATTCGAAATTATAGTCATTTAATCGTCCGAAAACTCCGTCAGTTGTTGCATAGCTCTGATACTTTCAATTAAACTCAGAACACAAGCTTACTATTTCATTTTTGATGAGTTTCTTAATAAATCTTGGTGAAACTACGTGCTGCAGTATTTCGCACCAAATGAACGGGTTATTGAACGTACAAGGTGTATATATAATATATAAGGCCCTTAGGAGCCCTGAAGCCCGGCCCTCAGAGGTCCTATCGCGAAATGAACTTTTGATGTACACATGGCAGGCCAAGACCTACAAAATGATATATACATCATGGGTCTAGGACTTATAGTTGCTGAGATATAGCGCTCCTTTATTAATATAGTTTATATAGTAAAAAACGGTACTAAGGCCCCTTTCACGGCCCTGAGAGGTCAGATCGCTGAAATATGGAAAAGTCATTTCTTGGCAGGCCAAGACCTACAAAATGATATATACATCGTGGGTCTAGGACTTATGGTTGTTGAGATCTAGGGTGATGACGGACGGACAGACAGACAGACGAAACGGGGACAATTCATACCTTTATATGTAGATACATAGATAGATAGAAGGGTTGGCGACATGATAGCCAGACAGATATACCTATACATTCAGAAAGAAAGAGGTGTATATATACTTTAGATATATATATATATATATATATATATATATATAGAGAGAGAGAGAGATAGATAGATAGATTGATAGATAGATAGATAACTAGAATGATAGATAGAGATAGATATATAGATAGATAGATATATAGATAGATAGATAGATAGATAGATAGATAGATAGATAGATAGATAGATAGACAGATAGAGAGAGAGAGAGAGAGAGAGAGAGATAGGATAGATAGATAGATAGATAGATAGATAGATAGATAGATAGATATATAGAGAGATAGATTGATATATAGATAGATAGATAGATAGATAGATAGATAGATAGATAGATAGATAGATAGATATTTTTTTCAAATAATTTTGCTGTATTCTTTCCTATCTAAAAATAAATATTTGTTAAGAAACTCTCCATTCTAATCACATGTTTTTCATTTCTGAGTTGCAATCGTTTTTAAAAATATTTTTTTCTATAAGTTATTAAAATAATGTAAACACAAACAATACACTATTGATGTTAAAATACAAAATCCATTCAATATAAAAAAGTAGATAGATTCAGAAAAAACCAATTGAGCTAATAGTAAGCTTTTATATATTTAAAAGATACTTAAAAAAAAAATTATAATATATATAACAAAAATTAATATATTTAAAATATAGCCAAAATATTTGGATATCAATTTGCTTTGCAATTTAAAAAAAGAGATATTATCATGAAAAGCAAAGCCTATATGTTGGTATCCAATTACTTGTTTTTTTAAATATCAAATACATGTAGTAATTATTTTTATGCTGGATTCGTTGAATTAATTAATAAATATCCAAGTCAATAATTAATTATTCAGTTGCCCATTAAGAAAGTTAATTACTGACATATATAAACTTTAAACTGAACTTAACAACCAACATTCGAGGAAATAGTCAACAAACCGAGGTGACAGGATGGTAGTTTGATTTACTACCAGACCAGCTAATTATTAAACTAAATAAATAACATTTAAAATTTAATGTTGATATTTCTGTTTGTTTTTATTCAAATATGTTTGGAACGTGTATTTTAAAATTGTGATAAAAATTCAAGACTGTGTTTCTAATTACATTAAACAAATCATAATTTGGAAATGTTCAAAAAAAAAGTTGTCATTAAATTCGAACAATTCTTGTTCATTTATATAACAACAAAAACCTATAAAATAAATTAATGATTTAAAAATTTTCTATTGTTTGGCTTTCCAAATTATGCATGAAATAAATTTTTCAATCTGAATTCTAGAAAAGTCAGCCTCAACTGTTGCCTTAATATATTAAATGTCATCTAATATTATTTGGCACTAAACAAATTTTGTTTTGTTTTGTTTTGTTTATTTTCACATAATGATGATTCGATTTTTGTTTATACTTTTTATAATAGTTTTCTTGTATTTGTTCATACATTATATTGTAGTTTATCTTGTATTTGTTTATACATTATATAGTGGTTTATCTTGTATTTGTTTATACATTATATAGTGGTTTGTTTATCTCTGTATTTGTTTATACATTATATAGTGGTTTATCTTGTATTTGTTTATACATTATATAGTGGTTTATCCTGTATTTGTTTATAAATTGCATAGTAGTTTATCTTGTATTTGTTTATACACTATATAGTTGTTTATCTTGTATTTGTTTATACATTAATTTTTAGCACATCTAGTAGTTTTGTAATTGAGCAAAATATTTTTTTTTGAACATCCATGTAATACTCATTGACCTCCGACCTCTGGATTACATTATTTATATCTTATTTCAACATTAATGGTAGAATAAAATATGTGACACTACTGGTCAAAGTTGAGGACATTTTCTGACGCTATTCAATTTAATGTTACTAGAATAAAGGATGTAACATCCAATATTTGAGTAGGAGTAATGGAATGATTTGGACAATTTATCATTTGTGAGACTGTCATATCAAATCATACTTACTAGTAGCAAAAATGTAAAAGATTTCACCGAGATAACTTCATTTATCATTATCAATTAAAAGTGAAAATGTTGCTAAGTTTTAGCAAAATGTGAGAATTATTAAAAAAAATAAATTTTGACAATCGAGGTTGGCAATATTATAACCACCAATGGCGTTCCACGTAGTATTATATTAGTTTCACGGAATAGTCATCTAGAGTGTAAATGACATATAAACTCTTTCGGGAGATAATAGTAAGTAGTCTATTTATCTTATTCGTTTATGTATTTTGTCTAAAATTGGGCCCCTACCCCATAAATTAACAACTAAGGGACACCACCAATCCATCCCCTCCCCAAGTTAAATGATAAGGGTTATCTAAAAAAGTTCAAAGTTTCATATGTGACTTTTTGAAAAATATAAAATTAATATATACTCTAAATTAAATTGTAAAGACCTAACTCCTATAAACACTAATTAATATATATATATACATATATATATATACATATATATATATATATATATATATATAGAAAATATATATATATATATATATATTTGTATATATATATATATATATATATATATATATATTATATATTATATATATAACACAATAAACCAATCGGTTTACATGTTATTATTTTTGGAACAATACATGGGAAATGTTCAAGTGTTGCCTATATCTGTATAAATAAATACTAACACATAAATAACAACCTTTACATGTATAAGCATACTGTGTTACTGTGTACATTTAGCCAGATCTGACAGTCTGATTGATACCAAAAGAAAGAAAAAAATTCTGAACGTTGAGGCTGATGGGGAAATTTGTGACACATTTCTGTCTTAATTTAATTTATTGAATGGTCAGACTGGATGGAGAGAGGGTGTGAGAAAGGATGTATAAATTGTGTCAGAATGTAGATCATACAGTTGTCTCATACAGCCAACAAAGCTCCAACATTCTTTAAATATCGAGATCTCTTAACTGTGTTAAAAATTATTAAATTATTCAGTAGGCCTGCATGCATTCCATCTATTATTAAAAATAATTTTGTAAAATAAATTATTTAAAATTTAACTCTTTTACTTTTATTCTGATATTTAATAGAATAGTTAATTAGCTAATTGCTATGTGAATACATTTCCCTATCATTAAGTTTTTGATAAAACAATTTATTGATTTATCAGAATATTCATAATGAAATGTATGTATACGCAAAATAATCAACACAATTACAGACAATGCAGTATAGTAAAATATATCTCATTAAAAAATGAAATGTTTATTGGTAACTTTAGTTTTAGGATTTATAATATTATGTGATATTTAATCATAATTATATGAACAATTTGTTGAATTTTTTATTATTACGTTCAAAATATCAAAATAAAGAATTGCCTTTAATATAATTCTTCACTTCGAAAGAACTAATATATTTTTTAATCTTATTTTAAAATATTTTCAATCTAAAAAAAGGTTTCAATAATTGCAATTTTATTAAAGTAATAATTTTTAATTTCAGTCATTATAAAATCGCTAACTAATTTAATCACCTACAGCGTAGCAATAAACAGTAAATTTTGATACTTCACAATAATACTTCTAGTATGCATTAAAACTTACGTTAAAAATAATGTAATATAATCAGAGAATTAATGAAAATTCAATATTATTCCATGAGCCGTAAAAAAATTACACAACGCATTTCGCCATTATTATTATTCTAACTAAAAATAACAACCAAAACAACATCCAATATTTGAACAACATTGCTATGATTAAAAAATAATGTCCATACCTGTGCGATAAATAATCCAACACCAATATGTGTATACTGCCACGATTACGGTAATTCAGAAATTAAATCCAGTACACAAATATCCGATCTCCGCTCTGGTAGAAATCCGACACCTCGAGTGGTCTAATAAGTGGGCTGCTTGAATCTACTATGTCCTTTGGTATCGATCCCGGTCTACTGCACCAATCTGGTATCCATGTTTAAATTTCTCTCTCTATTTGCATAATCCAGCCTTTCGCCGCATCAATCAGGTAGCAGATCCATAGCAGTGAACTGGGGAGAGGGGGAGTATTTTTTCTCCCCCCTCACGCGTCGGCAGGGGGGTTAGCAGTAGTAGTTCGCGGGAGAGCGGGGCCACTGGCGGGGGGGGAAGAGAGGGGGAATAAATGTGAATGAGTGCGTGCGTGTGTTTTTGTACGCGCGTGGGTCGGCCAATGTCTGTCCGTCCCCCATACCTGCCCCCCCCCCAACCCACCCCCACCCCCTTTCCTTCAAATGAAACCTCCTACCTATTCGTTTCGCGTCTAGCGGCGAGGCGGTGCTCTATGTTTTTTGTTGCTCGAGATGGGTCGACAGGTAGAATTGAGGCAGTGGGACCTCTCCCATGGCGTTGGTCGGCAGCGAATGGAAGGACTTTGTTATTAACTCCAGATTCCTTTTATTATTATTTTTTATTTATAAAACTTTCTATTTTCTTATTCTGGCAGCTGCAATGCACTCGGGAGTTTTTCAATCACTGTAAAAAATATTGGATTGGATTCGTTTCTCTAAATCATACTTGTATTAGATTTAACAAATCGGACTAAATATTTAAAAAAAAAGTATGGCGTTTTATTGTTACTAATCTATCTATCTATCTATCTATCTATCTATCTATCTATCTATCTATCTATCTATCTATCTATCTATCTATCTATCTATCTCATCTATCTATCTATCTATCTATCTATTCTATCTATCTATCTATCTATCTATCTATCTATCTATCCATCTATCCATCTATCTATCTATCCATCAATTTATCTATCTATCTATCTATCTATCTATCCATCCATCCATCCATCCATTCATCCATCCATATATCTATCTATCGATCTATCTATCTATCTGTCTGTCTATCTATCAATTTATCTGTCTACCTATCTGTCTATCAATCTATCCATCTATATTGTATAATCTTTTTTTTATAGATTTTAAGATCATTCAAAGCTAGTCGTTTAAAAAAACCCCATAAAGTATTACATATCAAAGAACTGCAATGTACATAACATTGTTCACGTTCATTCTTAAATAAAAAAGTTCTCCAGGGCTGACAGTCCATGATCACGAAACCATTTTTTTTAAATCCAGAAGTTTATCATTCAGTAATGGTTCTTATAGCTTTAATGTCTTTAATTAACTCAATAGATTTGAACTAACTCAGTCATCAAAGTGTCAACATTCCCAACACTTTACTCACACACTTCTTACACACACACACACACACATACACACATCCTCACATTTTACCACACACAGAGACACACATAACTCACCCCCACACATGGCTTACCACACATATGCTATCTGATTCATACGTTTAAGTAGCTCATTGATGACTAAATCCACTCCACTTGAGAGTCTTTCCGCTGCGACACATTGAAACAACTCAGTGTATTCAATGTCGGATCACCCCCCTCCCCCCAACTAAAGATAATTTTCATTGACATTTAACAAAAGATGCACCTCCACTCACCTCCTCCTCTCACCCTCCCCTCACTTCCACTCACCTCTCTCTCTTTGAACTCTCCTCAGTAATCTGCGGGCTGAGACTTAGTCTCTTAGAGCCAAAAAGTGAGATCAGACTTTCATGCTGTGTCTCTCAACATCTGGAGACCGCCATAGAGCCCCGATGGCCAGCAAGCTTCCGGACTGGTCCACCCTGGCGGTCCAAAAGTCCGGGGCACTCTGAAAAGCAAATGGGATCTACGGTTTCCTCCACTTCTCTGCAGTGTCTGCAGAAGGGTGTCGCTATTGGGCCTCAACCTCCCAAAGTACGCGCCAATAGGACAAATGCCCAGTACGGAACTGGAACCGGAAGTAGCGCCTGCTCGACACGCCTGAGCTTCCACCACGGGTCAGTTTTGGACGGCCGGCTTCCAGGACTTGCCGGATCTTAAAAGTCCCCTGTTCACCCCCATGAGCCCAGCCCGAGAACCACTTCGATTGTCCAAAGAGGAGCAGATCATGGAACGAGCGCCACTCCCGAAAATGAGCTCTTTCGTGCACTCATGGGCAGCACCTCATCTCACCTCATCTCACCTACTCCTCTCTCACTTCCTCATTTCCACTCACATCCTCCTCTCACCTCATCTCCTCTTCATCTCACCTACTCCTCTCACCTTCCCCCTCTACTTCCCCACTCACCTCCTCCTCCTCACCTCACATCTCACCTCCTATCTCACACCTACTCCTTTCTCACCTTCCCTCACTTCGACTCACCTTCTCTCACCTTCCCTCTCAATTTCTCACTCACCTTCTCTCACCTCCTCTCTCACTTCCACTCACCTCCTCTCCCCTCCCTCCCCTCTCACCTCCTCTCACTTCCACTCACCTCCTCCTCACCCTCATCTCCCTCATCTCACCTACTCCTCTCACCTTCCCTCACTTCCACTCACCTTCTCTCACCTTCCCTCACTTTCTTCACTCACCTTCTCCTCACCTCCTCTCTCCCTTCCACTCTCCTCCCTCTCCCTCCTCCTCTCACCTCCTCTCACTTCCACTCTCTCTCTGTCTTCCTCACCTCACCTCACCCATCTCCCACTCACTCTCACCTTCCCTCACTCTCCACTCCCCTTCCTCACCTTCCCTCACTTTCACTCACCTTCTCTCACCTCCTCTCACTTCCACTCACCTCCTCTCCCCTCCTCCTCTCACACCTCCTCACTCTCCCTCACCTCCTCCTCTCACCTCATCTCACCTCATCTCACCACTACTCCTCTCACCTTCCCTCACTTCCACTCGCCTTCTCTCGCCTTCCCACTTTCACTCGCTCTTCTCTCACCTTCCCCTCACTTCCACTCACCTTCTCTCCGACCCGCTTCTCCTCACTTCCCCACTCACCTCCCCTCACCTCCCCTCACTTCCTCTCGCCCTCCTTCTCTCACCTCCCTCAACTTTCACTCACCTCCCTATTTTTATTTTATTAACCCCGACCCTTTCCATATCATATAATTCTAAATCCTTCCACATACATTTATAACACACAAAGTAAATGGTTGCTAAAGTCGTATGACTCAAGGAACAACAAAATCTAATATATATATATATATATATATATATATATATATATATATATATATATATATTATAATAATGTCAGTTTCATTATTATCCATCACCTCATCCAACCCCTTCACTCACTCTTTCAACATTTGAAATTGCTAAGGGGAAAGAAATGTGGATACCTCCGAAATCTTCTACCCCCCTCCCCTCCCCACAACTCATACGATGCATTTGGGAAACTTTTTTTTAATGGCTGTCAATCTCTTTGTGCACAACTTTTATTGACGGAGTCGGTGAAAGAAATTTTCAAAAGGGCACTCCTTCCTCCCCCCCCTTACCTTTGTTTATTATTTTCTTTCACCGAGTATTGGGGGGGTGGGTGGGGGAGGGGCATGAATATACCCGGGAAACTTTCAAGTGAGGTGGCTGCTCTCTCACTTCCTCCCCCCGGGCCCTCCCCCCCCCACCATCCAACACATAGGGCGCCGCTTAGGGTATTGAAGGATGCTGTATTCAAACTGTTGCCCGTTCTCACCCCCCTCCCCGACCACCACTCCAACCCTTGAGGTACCCGTGTATTAGTCCGGATGGAAGAACGTGAATGACATGAATGTACACCTGGCGTTGGTAGGCACATGGATTTAGTCTGTATGTTCCTTTGTGTGGATACATCTATAGATTGTGTTTGTAGAACTGTCATTTTGGTATCTGGAGGCCCTAAGCGGAGATTTTGTTTAGAGATTTTTAGGGGTTCTGAGCAGAAATTATCAGAGATATTTGCTGGTTTTAAACACAAATTTGTAGAATTTTCGGGGGCGTTTTAAACATTTTTTTTTAGAGATTTATGCGGTTTTAAACAAAAAATTGCTAGAGATATTTGGGATTCTGAGCAGACATTGTTAGAGATATTTGGGATTCTAAGCAGACATTGTTAGAGATATTTGGGATTCTGAGAAGACATTGTTAGAGATATTTGGGATTCCAAGCAGACATTGTTAGAGATATTTGCGATTCTGAGCAGACATTGTTAGAGATATTTGGGATTCTGAGCAGACATTGTTAGAGATATTTGGGATTCTGAGCAGACATTGTTAGAGATATTTGGGATTCTGAGCAGACATTGTTAGAGATATTTGGGATTCTGAGCAGACATTGTTAGAGATATTTGGGATTCTGAGCAGACATTGTTAGAGATATTTGGGGTTGCAATGCAAATATTTTTTAGAGACATTTGGAGGGCGCGAAAATGGGCCCGTAATGACGTGGTTTTTTACTGGGATAGTTTTACTTTCCCATCATGGACCCTAGGTAGTTGACCATTAAGCCTCTATATAAAAATGTGTGTGTTTGTGCGTGTGTGTTTGCGAGCGTATGTGTATGTGTAAGGTAGATGTATCTATAAGTGTCAAGTTCCTTAGTTTAGTGCACAGCAGGGCACGTGTATGTATAGCTGTAATTACTCGTGTAATTCGAGACGTTGTGTGAATGTACCCATCATTTCTAAAGATACGACAACTCTATCAAGTCAAAGAAAATTCGTAGTTATCTCCATAACAATATTTTGTGTTGAGCGGGGGTAAGGAAGTGACGTCGGATACTGGACTGTCAAGAGAGTTACTGGGTGCGCACTGCGTTAACTTTTTCTGCGGTGGTGTCAGTTTTCTATAAACTGAATTGAACGTTTGTCACGCAAGTACCACTTAGACCAGATGTTCATCTTGTCTTTATTCTTACAATGACGTACTTCACGGATGTACATGGCCTATATATATTTGGTTATAAATTTTAATGATGTCCAAATTTTTTAATAGTAAAGTAGTAAGTAAAGTAAAGTTCCCTTAGCCGTAACGGGCGGGCTATCGGGGCAGCTGAAGTGTAGAATTCATTTGTTTACGCATAACCTCGGCATATGAAGGGATTGTTAGCACAACGCCTAGCCGCCTTTTGCTTCCCACTAACTTAAGTCAGGTACCCATTTAAAGCTGGGTGGACCTGTAGGACGACTTTACACAGAATTTTACCTGGATCGAACTCAGGACTCTCAGGTTGACAGTCGAGTATCTACACCACTCGGACATTTTATAACTTTTTTCATCATTTAATAAAGCCTGTTGAATATGTCATTAAATATCGTACGAATTATTTACTTGAAAACTTATAAGACTTTGAGTTGTTTTTTTTTCAATTTCAATTGTAAGATTAACGTGTATTATAAATGGACCTAATGTTTTTTTTTTAAAACCTTAATTTTAATCACACGATAATACGGTACAGAAATGTTTTGTCGGGCAATTAAATTGGCCGTTCACCGTTTATAGGCTAAATGAATTGGAATTTTTTAAAAGCTATTAATGATCGAAATATATCCAGAGTATTTTTTTTTTTTTGGAAAAATAAAAGCTAATAAATTAAGGATTTAAAAGCTATGCAGCTATATCTGCAAAACAATGCACCTTTAGTGGCATATAAAAAATATATAGATTATCCCACCTTCCCTCCTCCCCCAGCGAATAAGTGAAATGATCAAACGTCGACTGGTCCGCGGGAGAAAGGTTGGGACCGCATGAAGCACGGTCCTTGCGCTGTGGGCAGACCACACTTTTCTTTTTTACTTCGAGCCCATGAGTTCTGTACCTGGTAAGTATAATGACCAATAATCAACTGTTACAATTACCTTGTGGACGGATCCATTACAAATAATTTACGGCTGGAGAGTGAGAGGCCACTGCCCAAAGTATTGTTTTGGTCGTTAGTGACCTCATTTTGACCAGCCA
>JAGDYQ010000145.1:1885417-1944446 GCA_021962125.1 Bulinus truncatus | reverse complement strand
TATAGCTCTGGCTCTGGTCAACTATAGCTCTGGTCAACTATAGCTCTGGTCAATATCGATCAAAGAACTAGATTTTTATTTATTTACATTTTGTTACACATTTTTCATTGTTATTTAAATTAAGCAGACCGATCATTAATTTAATTATTAACCCGATATAAACAAAAGCAAACATTTCTTTAGCTCAGTGTACACAGAATAACTGAGTTAAAATGTTAGCAATGTTTGTATTTAATAAATAACTAAACAGCCTGTTCCCGTTCTGCAGTAAATAAATTTTGTTAACGCCCCCCTGTTTTCACACAGCAGCCCCCCTCCCACCTCCCTTCCCAGACTGCTAAATATCTATGGTATGCATACAATTATGTCTTAAGGGGCCGACCAGTAAAAAAAATAACAAACAAGGGAAGGCATTCAAACTAAGGGGACTGCATTCAGATGCATATTCTGAAAATATCAGGTTTTGAGGATGGCTTTCTCGCTGCCGAATCTGTATGGTTTAACGGAATAACTTTGTATTTAAAAAAACAAAAAAGCTGTTGATAACATTGTGTTGAAATACTGTGCAATTCATTAAAACAACTTGATACTCTTCAAGGCTGTTGTGAATACTTACTTTCATCATTGAATGATGTAATAAACCTACAACCACAAGCGTCCGTCCATACACTTTGATGTTTTGATTACAAACGGAAAAAAAAATGTAAAAAATCTGGAGCGTTTCAAGGTAGGTAACGGTTCATTTAACTGTCTAAGTTTTCTCTTCCTACAAATTGTTTTTTAATCAAAGGGCAAATTTGAAAACGACTGATGTCATGCGTCCATTGCAGTGTGTACGTCACATACAGTGCCGGCTTTAGTTTAAGTGAACTAGGGTTCCACTCGAACCAGGGGGGCGATGTCACAATGGCGCACGATTTGATTAAAGAAAACCATACGGTTATAGTGTTCTATTATTTAGAATTAGGGTCCGTTCACATATTATATAACGCGGAACATGGAGGGTGGGGGGGATTGTTGCAAATTTGTTATTTTTGTTATATCGGGGGAGTTTTCTAGTGATAAATAATGTTATAATAGGGGGGGGGGGGTAAAATTGACATTTTTTAGCGTTTTATAATATGTGAACGGACCCTTCCTTAAATACATAATCGTCTAACCCGTGTGTCTCCCTCAAGTAGTTTTCATATCGTGCGGTGTATGCGGTTCACATCGTATTCTGTTCATGGCAATAAAGGCCACATGTTTTGTTTTTTTTTCTATTGCAGTATGTCGTATATTTCTTTGTTATCCCCTCTATCGGATCTCGTTCAGCCAGCTTCAGCAGGCCCTTTCCCCACTAGTATAATTATAAAGGACGCCGAATCTCCTCAGTCTGCTCCTCAGCGTCAAACGAAAACAACAACTTTGGCTGGCGCTAGTATCCCTACGATGCACGTTATTTTAATTCTCTAGATCAGTGAGTTTTATTTTTACTTTGCCTGTGAGGAAGGGAGTGTTTCCGTGTTTATGTGTGGCTGTGGGTGTGGTCAACAATGAATCAAGTAGGTGGGTGTGTGTATGTGGATGCACCGCGGTTCGAAAACAGGTTCTCTTGCCGTTGTTTCACTTCTGCATATGAAAACAATATACAAGATGGTTGATTCCCAGGCAGAAACATTCAACAGTAATTTTATGAGGCGAAGTTTTTTTTTTTTTAAAAATGCGCCAAAATTTATTGACTGTAAACGTCACTCATTTTTATTGACGACATAATTAAACCAAAAATTCGCAGATTTAATTTTTCAATCGATTCTTAATATTGAAAGACACGTGATATGTTAATTATGATTTTCAATGGATCTGATTGGTCTAAAGTACTCTAAAGTGAAACTTTTATTAATTTATCTTCAGCCTCTTTGGGCTGCTACACCACGTCTGCGAACATTTGCAAATGTATATTGTGACGTCAGACCATTTTAAAATACGAAACAATAAAAGTTAAGAAATGTTGACTACAACCATCAGAAGCAGGGCCTGTCTTACGAATTGCGAGGGGCCCAATTAACCAGATGCTTGCGAGGCTCCTCTTCTAATTTCTTTACAATAACAACTATTACTATTAATGCTAAATGTAAATTTCACAAGCTGGTCATATGCCCTAAAGCTATATTAATAACTATTTGAAAATGTAAACATTGACTGTGTTGTAGCTCATTGACTGACTATGTGACAGCTCGTAAGTCCATCTCCAGTAATGAGTTTATCATGATGGCGAGTTATCTTGTTGCCATGGTTCTTTATCTGCACTTTTCTGTTTTCTTCTATTATGGCCGGGATGCACTCAGAGCTTACTTATGTAAATAGATGGACACACGACGTTGAATTTGCCTTGGAGGCCTAACTTAATGCGCGCACCCCCCTCCCAACGCCAACACACACACCTGCGCATCTATACAGACCCATGGTTGCATACGCCCACAATCCACATGTACACCCCACACCTAACAACTCTCACACACGTCCAGATACTTAATGGGTGCTCGCTTACGTATAAATGCCCTCACATCGACTTACACTTGCACACTTACACACAATTCACACATCACAGACTCCCACCCATCTACGTACGCCCATAGCCTATAGACGCCCACCCATCTACATACTAGTAGACACTTCACACATGCCAATAACTTTTCACTGGCACTAAACACACTACAGATGATCACAATCAACTGACACACCCAACCTGCAAACGTCCCCACATCTAAACACACACCTAAACATTTTACACTCTTAAGACTCCCACACGTGGTGCACATGTCCACACATCTACATATTCCCACATATACACATGCTAACACGCGCTCAATGCTGACACACCTACTACACCCAATCATATTCCCACACATACACATGCCAACACGCACTTAATGCTGACACACCTACTACACCCAATCATATTCCCACACATACACATGCTAACACGCACTTAATGCTGACACACCTACTACACACAGTCATATTCCCACATATACACATGCCAACACGCGCTCAATGCTGACACACCTACTACACACAGTCAGTTTCCATGCTAAGCGGTGTGTGACGGTGACGCCAGCTTTTTTGTTTTGTATTTCTGCCACGACTTTATTTTCTGCCTTGACAACTGAGGCTGACATCTCACATTGTGCAGAAAATGTGAAGTCCGTGTACAGTGACGCATTCTTTGATCTGATCCCTTTGCAATCACTTTGGTTGACCACTTCTCTCCAATCAACTATTCATGTGTTTCCTGATCAGGTCGATAGTTTGATAAAAGCGCCGAGGGTGGAAATGTAAGGTATTGGTGCGCGCCAATCAATCGCTACAACACTACACTACAATTAGTTTAAAGCCACTTTTGTTGGAGTTGCTCTAACGGCTTACGAGTTTGTACTTAGCTAAAAAAAAAAAAGCATGAAGGCAGAAAATATTTAAGACATAATAAAAAAGCCTTCCATTATGTCCCGTCTTGTAGACCACTTGCAAGTGACGTCACCCCTTAGAGACCGCAGCAAATGGTGCAGAGCAAAAACAAAATCCCATTTGAATCCATGTTCAATAGTCTCCGCGATATCACATTATAAAAAAAAAAAATAAGACCACGTTAATATCAGAAGCAAAATCCATTTTTTTAGATAAATATCTCTTCTTTGTGGTTCGGGTTGCATTAAAATGCCAGACAAGCTGAATAACTGGTTTTTTTTTTTAAATAAAATACATAGTCTTGGCGACGGTAATGGTTTTTTCACGACTAAGGCAGAAGTGCTGCAGCACCGATTAGATCTAATACATAATCGTCTAACGTAGTCGACTGACCGACCGACCGTGTGTATCCCGGCTAAAAATTGTCTGGGGAATTCCAAAATTTTCGACTCCATCAGACTAAACTACAAGCGGGGGAAGGGATGAGAGGTGGAGAGTATTATTTATGTGGGAAAGGTGAGTTAACTGGCGTGCTCGGCTAAAAGTAGTCTTGGGAATTCCAAAACTGGAAATCTAAACACAACAAGGATTTCTTATTATATCGCAGGTAGCAAGCAGCCAGCTTCAGCAGGCTTTTCAACTAGTTAAATATTATCTGTGATGCTGCAGCGAAAATGACGAATATGTCATTTAATAAATAACTATCCGCGCATGCTCCGTTGCCTTTACAGCAAATTTACTTGTACATATATTTCGAATACCGTATTTTTCGGACCATAAAACGCATCGGACCATAAGGCGCACCAGTTTTTAGAGAAGAGAAATGCAGAAAAAAATATTAGAAAGATTTTCATTAAGATTTTGAAACAGTGTCCTAAAATATTTTATGTGCATTAAAAACCAACAGCACAGTCATAAACAAATGTAATCAATACCAACAGCACAGTCATAAACAAATGTAATCAATACCAACAGCACAGTCATAAACCAATGTAATCAATACCAACAGCACAGTCATAAACAAATGTAATCAATACCAACAGCACAGTCATAAACAAATGTAATCAAAACTGTAAAGTAAACAGCAGGTGGTCCAAAGTGTCTCTCTGCTGCTCGGTTTCCATGCTCCTTTACATATTTTATAACTTCCAGTTTGAAAGCAACTTTATATGCCATTCTCTTCTGCTTGGACATCTTAGTGAGGGGGGTGGTACTGATACCGTATTTCTGCAAAACTGTAATTTATTTATGTGATTTACCGTAGCAATAACATTTACAGTACTGTCCAACAGTGTAGAACACTTTCCAGCCTCTCACAAGGCTAAAAGCTGTCGGAAAAGTTCAGTGTTAACCACTACAATGTGTACGGTAAATACGGTACCCATAAATCATGTAGAGACTTTCTATGCTTTCGTTGCATGGTGTATGGGTATCTACGGTACGCATTGTAGTGAGAGAAGAGGCTGGAGAGTGTTTTACACTTTGACCTTTGACACATTATGGTTATCAGCCTAACCCTAACCTTTTTTTTTCTCCATTTGGACCATAAAGCGCAGGGACTTTTTCCCCTCATTTCTGGAGGTAAAAATGTGCGTCTTATGGTCCGAGAAAAGCGGTATATACATTATCTTGACAAACATTTATATAAATTATCTTGACAAACATTTATATAAATTATCTTGACAAACATTTATATAATTTATCTTGACAAACATTTATATAAATTATCTTGACAAACATTTATATAAATTATCTTGACAAACAGTTATATAAATTATCTCGACAAACATTTATATAAATTATCTTGACAAACATTTATATAAATTATCTTGACAAACATTTATATAAATTATCTTGACAAACATTTATATAAATTATCTTGACAAACATTTATATAAATTATCTTGACAAACATTTATATAAATTATCTTGACAAACATGTATGCAAATTATCTTGACAAACATTTATATAAATTATCTTGACAAACATTTATATAAATTATCTTGACAAGCATTTAAAGAATGTGTAATGACTGATACAGATTGTATGTGTAATGTACATTAGTTGATACATAACAATTAATAAATAAATATTCTATATAGCCAGATGGGCTCCCACGCTTATATTTTTTTTACTAATAATAATTTATATAAATAGTTGTGTGATAAAATTTATATAAATAGTTGTATGATCTAAAGATTTTCCTTAAATATTTGAGTGCAGTTTAATAAACAACTTATTAAAAAAAATGAATTTTTTCCTTAAAAACAGCTAAAATTAAAAATTCATTGACGTATTATTTCCAGACGTCAAAAAAATTTAAGGAAACGCAAACAAATTCTGTGGTGGATAAGTGAAATGAAAAAAAAAAACTGTAGGTGTAGAACTTGCACAACACCGGCAGTAACAACGTTCCAGTTAATCAAGAAATCGATAAACAAAAATAATTTTCAAGACAATTTCATTTTGATTCCCACTTAATCAATAAAAATTGATTCTTTAAAAAAATATCTCTAAACACGTGATCTTATTTTTTGCACTGTTTAGTGTCTGGGTTATCCAGGAAGTAGATAAGACACGCTTTACAGTGGCATCGACCTGTTTGCCACATGGTGGATGTAGATTCTATTTGACTACTTGTTATATTCATATTGGATGAGAGCTTGGACTTTTGAGATTCTCTGAAAACTATTTCCACGGTAAAATAAATATCTTCCACTCAGTCGCCGCCTATGAAAACCCGGTCCGTGGGTTGATCCGACAATGTGAGATTTTATCTCATCTTTGATTGGAAGTTTTGATTGGAAGAATTATTATTTTTTTTTGTTTTTACATAGAAATGGTTTTTCTCAAGGCCGTGTACTACATTTCAGTCATGTTATCTCTCTTTTCAAACTCGGCAGGTTGTCCCAAATATAAAATCAATGTCAACTTTTTTTTTTAAATCTCAAAATGTCAATCTCAAAATGTCTTTGTCACATAGTAATGAGAATATTTCTCTTTCAATTTTTATTTTTTTTTTTAAATTTTTTTTTTTACTGTTTATTACATAACGGAACGTTTGAGTAAGTTCCCCGGTTCTGGCCGTCCCATCGTCCATATTGTCTTAGACTCAAGACTCATGACTGCGTAGTGCCAGTGGATTTGGAGTGTGCAATGTTCGTGTCGATTATTGAGAATTGTTTGTGCTCATATTGTGTTATTAATATGGCAACGCATTGTGGTAGTGCATTTATGATTGTGAATTATGGTAGTGCATTATGATTGTGAATTATGGTAGTGCATTATGATTGTGAATCATGGTAGTGCATTATGATTGCAAAATTTGGTAGTGCATTTATGATTGTAAATTATGGTAGTGCATTATGATTGCAACATATGGTAGTGCATTATGATTGCTACATATGGTAGTGCATTATCATTGCAACATATGGTAGTGCATTATGATTGCAACATATGGTAGTGCATTATGATTGCAACATATGGTAGTGCATTATGATTGCAACATATGGTAGTGCATTATGATTGCAACATATGGTAGTGCATTATGATTGCAACATATGGTAGTGCATTATGATTGCAACATATGTTAGTGCATTATGATTGCAACATATGGTAGTGCATTATGATTGCAACATATGGTAGTGCATTATGATTGCAACATATGGTAGTGCATTATGATTGCAACATATGGTAGTGCTCTGGTGCTCCGATGTTTGCGATTCGCGACCCACAAGAAACATGTTTGGTTTTCTCGACCCACTTGTTAAGAGAGTATATTAAAAAATCCTTTTAAAAAAAGAAAACCATAATATACCTTCATGCATTTTCGATCAAGTAGATGTAAGTATATCGACAACCCTGAAATAATACATTTTTTTTAATATTCTATACTTTGAAAAAAAAGAATTATACTTGGTATTGTTTTAGAAAACTTTAGCTTTTTTTTTGGGTTAGTCTAAATAACACTTTAAAAAAAAAACAAAAGACGCTTCACGATTTTGCACACTCATGTACCGGTGCTGTGTTTTACTTAACGTATTTGGACATGGTAATGTCTAGCCAAGTTTTATTCCCTATGTAAAAATAACGCAGTGGTTACAGTTACGGCTGGCCGTAATCCGTATTTTTTTTCCGGGTAACAGCCATAGATATTGCTCCACACCCTAACCCTATCCCTAACCCTATCCCAAACCCTATCCCTATTCCTATCCCTATCCCTAACCCTATCCCTAACACTAACTCTAACCCTAACCCTATTCCTAACTCTAATATACTGGCTGTTACCCGGAAAAAAAATACGGATTACGGCCATATTCCTAACCCTAATATAATGGTGCTGGCCGTAATCGTAGTCACTTCGTAAAAATAACTCATAAATCAATTAGTTTCGTAATTCTACAAGATATTTATTCATGGAAACCAAATTATTAAAATAGTGCATTGTCAAGTGGGCCCAATTTAAGCTTTCCCACACCAAATTAGAACATGTGAAATATTTAGTAACAAAATTGACTAAACCCAGCCACAAAAAGTGAAGTTAATTAAAAGCTTCTTAAATTAAAAAAAAAAGAGAAAGAAAAAAAGAAAAGAAGTTATACAAAAGAAACAAAAAGTTGATAAAAAAAAAAAAACCCAACTTATTGTAGGTGATGATTCAGTTGTCTTGGCTAGGTGGCTGAGAGGTCAATCGGTGTTGCATAGGCCATGGGTTTAAACACGTGAGACTGCAGGCACGTACGCCATTCTTGGTGTCGGTGCTTGACCGGATTTATTGTTGTATGGCTGGTGGTCCAGGAAAGCAGAATTCTATTGTCTCCTGAACTATGTCGTCTGACGGTGGAAGCGGTAAAGTCTCTCTCGAACTGACGCATCGCTTCCTTTCTGATGAAAAAAAAATGTCTGCGTCACTTCCTGATTCTAGGCTTGATCATGTGGCCGACTTATAATAATAACAATTGTGTGGCTATGAACTAAATATAACGTGTGACCCAGAAAGTAAAAAAAAAAAGTCAAGAGATTTCTGTCTTTAATAATTCACTGGTTTCGGTTCATTTGTCAAATGTTAGAAATAACCTAGTCTGCCCAAGAATTGTTTCGAACCTAGTTTCTCCTTTTTTTGTTGTTGTTGTAAGATCCTAGGCCCAAGGGTATGGTGGGTCACGTCTGCTCATGCAAGGGACTCAACTCATCATTACTTGGTCCATTAAACAATGTTTCAATGGGCGACTTTCTGTTGGAATGAAAAGAAAATTGCAGTTATCTACAGTCTGTTAGCTCAGACATTTAGCAGAATTAGTTTTCGGCTCGAATGCACGATGATGGGGTTATTTTTAGCTCCTGATATTTGACCAAATGTCTTCTGATATTACCAATCTGTTTCTTTTTTTTTTCTTCCTTTATTGATGTAAACATATCTGTGACATTCTGGTTTTGCGTTTAAAAACATTTTTAAAAAAAGCAAAAATAGCAATTAAGTAAATATTTTCAACTATGGAATTTACATTTTCTTTTCGGTTACTTAAAAAAAAAACTTTTTCGGTTAATCTCGGTAATTAGATCTTTCTATTATGACGGATTATTAACAGATTTTACTGGATTACTTAAACTGCTGGCATGATTGAGTATAGTTACAAAAGCGTTTTGTTACTTTGTGGCGATTTTTGATTGTGTGGATAGAACATCGGTGTGGATAAGTGGAATATAAAACAAAGAATCAATCTTATACAGTGCATGCTCGTATGTCTTAGTGAGCAAGCACCTTGCTCAATCAATCAATAATCTGTCATTGGTTCAGTAGCCATAGTTATATCTTATCATAATAATTAATTTGTTATTGAAACGGTTATCTGTCCGCGCTATTACGTTCATCAGGCATGTGCCACAGTTGCCTGTCAAAAGTTACGACTATCAACCGCTGCTATTGTTAAATCTGTCATTGTCATTCATTTTTTATCAGACATGTGTCACAGTGGTCTTTCAAAGTTAGGTTTATCTGCCGCTGTTTCAGTGGTCTTTCACAGTTAGGTTTATCTGCCGCTGTTTCAGTGGTCTTTCACAGTTAGGTTTATCTGCCGCTGTTTCAGTGGTCTTTCACAGTTAAGATTATCTGCCGCTGTTTCAGTGGTCTTTCACAGTTAGGTTTATCTGCCGCTGTTTCAGTGGTCTTTCACAGTTAGGTTTATCTGCCGCTGTTTCAGTGGTCTTTCACAGTTAGGTTTATCTGCCGCTGTTTCATTGGTCTTTCACAGTTAGGTTTATCTGCCGCTGTTTCAGTGGTCTTTCAAAGTTAGGTTTATCTGCCGCTGTTTCAGTGGTCTTTCAAAGTTAGGTTTATCTGCCGCTGTTTCAGTGGTCTTTCACAGTTAGGTTTATCTGCCGCTTTTTCAGTGGTCTTTCACAGTTAGGTTTATCTGCCGCCGTTTCAGTGGTCTTTCACAGTTAATTTTATCTACCGCTGTTTTCTGTGAATGTCAGTATCTGTCATGCTATCTACTTGTTATATTCCACGGTTTTATTTAATGATAAGTTTCAATCATCAATTAACGCAGAATTAACCATAATCATTACCGGAATATTTTCGGTTCGTTCCGTAAGTATTAAGTTGGTCTTTACATTCAGCATAAACTTACTGCGGCCTATTCGTACAGCATTTAGCATCTTCGGTAAATATCTTCTATGTTAAACTCAGACTGTGTAGATTTCCATACACGATTTTTTTATTACGATTTAATGGACTTTACAGAGTTTTCCTTTCACGTCACACACATAGCCGGCTCTTGTTAGGCTGGACGATAAATAGATCAACGCTTATATACATTTCTTTGTTGAGTCCCTGGGAGACGACCAATGGATCATCCATCGAATCTTGGCTGGACTCATAAAAACGACTGATAAACTTGAGAGTTGATATAAAATCTGGTTACCGGACAACCCAAGTAAATACATTCTTCTGGAAGTCTTTCAGTACCAGTTGAAGCCGGCATGGCATTGTGGATTTGTTGTACCTGGCTCCATTCTGCTCGCTAATTGAATGAACTCGTTCTTTCTTCGGACACTGAGTTCAACACGGTTGGCTGTCAGGTGTAATCCTATAAGAACGTTTCTCTTTCCCCCCTCTCTCTCTTAATCCTGCAGCGTCTGTGTGCTGCCTAGTACAGAGAGTCAAGGTCAGATGAAATGAGGGGCTTACACGGGATACATAGTAGAATATCACACAGAGGTTGGGGAATGTCAGATAGAAGATGGAGAAAATGTCACATAGAAGCTGGGAAAATGTCAAATGGAAGCTGGGAAAATGTCACATAGAAGCTTGGAAAATGCCACATAGAAGCTTTGAAAATATCACATAGAAGCTTGGAAAAAATCACATAGAAGCTTGGAAAATGTCATGTCTTCATGATCTCTATAGGGAATGATCTAAAAGGTAATAATCGTTCGTATAGTCATTCTACGATCAGAAAACTAGGTCACCGCCTAGACTGTAGGCCCTAGAGCTTCCTCCACCAAAGGGCCTATTTCCTCTATTAATATATATCTAAATCTGGTACTTAGAGGGGCCTTAAAGGTATATTGCACAGGGCTCACAAATATCTCAGGATATCTCTGTCAAGGGACCCCAGATATCTTAGGACTATGGATGTGACGGAGCTGATGAAAATCCGCATCCGTCGGATTCGGATTTGGCAAATATAAATCCATCGGATTCGAATGCGGATTCGGATTTGGTTAACACTTGGCTAAATGGGGGTATACCAAGGTTACAGTCCCGTGCCCCCCACCCCCCGACAACGAGGTATTTTAGCATTTCATTTTGCATGAACAGCAGTGTAAACAATTACAAAGCACAGGTAGCCACATTGTTAACGAATCATCATTACAAGATGCTTTGCATAAAATAAAATTCTCTTAAATTCTACTTCTGTCGTATTTCTTATCTAATTTTCATGCACAAAAAAAAAGAATGTATTAAAAATAAAAAGTACAGTAATACTGTTCTAACTTGTAACTATTCAAGAAATATTCTACAAGTTGAAGTCATATCAGTCAAGCACAATCAGCAGGCAACTGAGTCGATCTCATTTCACGGCATCACAACCAAATTGAAACATGTAACCTTATACTACTAAACAAAACATTGTCTGGAAAGTTCTGTTGTTTTTGTTCTTTCTGTACTGTTTACTATAACTCCAGTGTCAGTTGTTTAACTGTCATACTGTTTATTGTCACACTCACATGAGGCCCCAGTACTTGAAATTACTTAATGGCAGATTAAACTTTTCTTTATTTCGGCTTTTCTAAAGTCTCTAGGTTTTTTTAATTTTTAGTTACGATTTCTACGGGTGTGTTTGATCTGAAAACGGTAATGTGTCAAATTCGAATCCGACCGAATTTTTTTTAAAAATCCGTCGGATTCGAATTTGTACAAAAAACCTCGAAGTTCGAACTTCGCCACATCCCTACTTAAGATATCTCTGCCTAGTGACCCCAGATATCTTATGATATCTCTTACTAGTGACCCCAGATATCTTAGGATATCTCTGCCCAGGGACCCCAAATATTTCTAGACATCTCTGCCTAGGCACCCCAGATATCTATAGATATCTTTGACTAAGGATCTTAAAGGTCTAAGATATTGCCACATATAACTGTTACATTAGTGTTACATATCCATCAAAGTTGACTCAGTGTGACCTAAATAGCTCGAGGCAGGAAGTTAAACCTGTCATGTCCAGAAGTTTGACGTGACTCACGAATCAGTTTTTTTTTAAAAACCGTTGCACATCTAAAGAGCTTGACTCAAACTTGAAAGAATTAATTTTTGACTCGTCTTCCGGTTAAGTCACGTGTGGTCACGTGACTTCGGTCAGAGCATTTCCTGTACTTTATGAAACATACGGAAAGCATTTATGTATAAGTCTTTTTTTTTTTAATTTAAAACTAGCAAATCTTTGCAAGGGAAAAAAATCATTTCCCTCGTCCCGCTACTGACTCCTTTCCGAGGCGCCCCACCATCCACTCCTTTCCGAGGCGCCCCACCATCCACTCCTTTCCGAGGCGCCCCACCATCCACTCCTTTCCGAGGCGCCCCACCATCCACTCCTTTCCGAGGCGCCCCACCATCCACTCCTTTCCGAGGCGCCCCACCATCCATCCACTCCTTTCGTCCTGCGCTTCACCATCCACTCCTTTCGTCCTGCGCTTCACCATCCACTCCTTTCGTCCTGCGCTTCACCATCCACTCCTTTCGTCCTGCGCTTCACCATCCACTCCTTTCGTCTGTCGCTTCACCATCCACTCCTTTCGTCCTGCGCCTCACCATCCACTCCTTTCGTCCTGCGCCTCACCATCCACTCCTTTCGTCCTGCGCCTCACCATCCACTCCTTTCGTCCTGCGCTTCACCATCCACTCCTTTCCCTGAGCCCCCCTCCATAATCCAACCATCCATTTCTTTTTCCACAAACCCTCTTCCATCCACAGTTTAATAGTTGAAGGGCATAAGCTTTTTCACTCTTCTAGTATTACCATGTAATGTAATTAATAGGTGCTAGTTTTCTTCACAAATATTGACAATAATGAACTGTTGCCATGGCCAATGGGAAATGGCGTCTGATTCATGATCGTGTGAAACAACTTCATAAAACCAGTTTTTTTTTAGTGTATATTTACACTATACCAACATAAGAATTAAAATTTTGGAGTGGCATACAAAATAGAATGTGCATCTGCTGTACGGAATCTGTTTTAGTACTACAGAGCTATCAAAAGAAAAATAAGTAACTATTTACGGGTTTGAACATGTGGAGTCAAACCGTGTGAAAGATGGGTATATTTTTAATAGTAGCCTATCTATATAAATAGTAGCGGTCTCGCGTTTGCGTTATATCGAAAGTAGAAATCAATAATTCAAAATGCCGATACATGTTCTTTTTGATAAATCTACAGTTTTGAATATTTTCTGCGCTTTTCAATCAAGTAGCCCAAAGGCACAAAATGTGAAATAATTCCATTTAAGTATTTTTTTCTTCTGTATTTCTACAAAATATTTCATCTTTAAATTGTAATAAAATCATGAAAAAATCGGTGTTACGTCGCGGGATAGTCCTCAATGCTAATCCTGGCCACGTACAGATCGTTGTCTAGGTGCATGAGAGAGTAGATGTAGATGTTCTGGTGACAATATTTCTATTTTCACAGCTCACTTTCAGTCTCCGCTAATAAGTCCACAAAATACCGGTTTCTTTGCTGATAAAACATACAGTACTTCAGCTTACGCCACACTCTTCCGCTCCTGCTCTCTAGTTCTCAGTCTCGCTCCTGTCTCTTCTCTCCTCCTCTCTGACTTACACACAAAAACGTCCCGCTTATATACAGTACACAATTGGCTGTGACACCGGTGATTAATTAGTTGTAATTAATTCTAGCCCAACTACCTCTACACTCGGGGTAATTTATGTGACGGGTCTGTGGGGGGGGGGGGACTTGATTTGACGTCTAACCAAGGGGCCCTATGACACCCTCCAACTCAGTTAACCCTCGTGAGAAGATTCCGCCCCACGACTTTCGTAACGGTTCCAACTTCATCCTACGTGTCACGGTCACGAACATTCTTCTCCAGGTAAATTGTCTCCGTGAGCTCTCAGTACCACCGGTGACTCACAACTAATTAACATGGGAGGGAGGACGATGGGGCGTGTTTTCGCGTAAATTATTCTTCTATCTGGTCACAATGATGCACCCCCTCCCCACGCACATTTTGTTCCTAAACCGTAAACTATTGTGCTAAAATAACACACATCGTAACAATCGGATCTGTCCGAAACCAAAAATAACCTAGCCTACTGTTCAAACATAAGGGGATATAACTCTATGCTAAGGTTTTGCAGGGTACAGCTAGTAAACTATAGTTTCCTCAATAATGTCGTTTTGAAAGCAAACTCATTTAAAATGTTGACCCATTTCTTTCTCTTTATTTCTCTCTTTTATCTTTATTGTAATTGTATGTTCTGTATCAGACCCCATTTCACATGATCTTCTACTAATTCTCAAACTTTTAACAGTCATGGTTTTTTTTTTTTTGTTTTTTTTTTTTGTATTTTACAACTTTAAGATGACTGGGTGGCACAGCAGGAAAGTACACGCCGGGGGGGGGTCCTCAACGACTCCATTTCACGCTATGTCTCCTGTAGTCCCTAACTGGCCATTTGCACTTTCGGCTATGAATAGGGTGAAACAATGGAACACTGTTCCATTAGTGGTACGCTTGCAGCTATAGACTTCTGATTGGTTAAGTGATCTAACAGGTTATACATGAGTTCCTTTTTTTTAGTTCCCTTAATTTTTAGTTCCTTTATCTCTAGAGGGCAATGGGGCATAGAAAATTTTAATTCATCCATTTCTGTATCCTCGGCCTTATAAAGATACTGAGTACAACGCCTTTATTTCCCCCAACTCAAGTCAGGTACTCATTTTAAGCAGGGTGGACTTAGGGACTTCGAACCGACTTTCACCAGGACCTGGCAAATTTCCTAGGTTCTCACCGAGGATCGAACCCAGGACGTACAGGTTGACAGCCTTTCTTGACCTAGGACTCCCTAAATGTCCCCTTTCTTAAGGCCCCCAACTTAACTTCCACGGGTAGATATAGCTGGGACTTTAACGATGACCTCACATTGGTCCTCACCGGAGAATGAACCAGGGACCGGGCTTTGCCATACGACCATCCGTCCATCGCATCGCATTCTAGTAGCGTGAAGTAAAACAAGAAAAACTGTAAACAAAAATCGGTTTATGCAGCACTCTACCACTCAGCACTTTAAGTATATGTGTCAGTGACAAGAATCAATTGTCCTATGTTTATCCACGACATTTTCTTACCTTCAATACAAATGTGAACTCAGAAGGGAGGGCGGTTTGATGACGTCAAACTCGTGCATTTTGTTTTAAAAATAAACAAAGAAAATAGCATGAGCCTGAATCTATAAACGTTGGATCCAAAGTTTGTGCATCTGACATGTCTTGAAGATTTGACCTTTTTTTTTTATCTTCCTTTGGTCCTGGGAGGATTGCAGATAATACCTTAAATGCTCTGGAAAGAGCTCTGAGATGACCCTTGGCTGTTTGTGTCCGTCATGAAGTTCTTGTAGGGCGTAAAGAGAAATAATCAAAGCAGTGCGTGACTGGACATCCATGGGAGAAAAAAACAACAACAACAGAAGTGTGTGTGTGTGTGCTAAGTTTCATCTGTCTTTCACTATCTCCCCCTACTCTCACACATACACACACAACACAACCACACAATCACATACACACACTAACACACCCACATCAGCACACACAATCTCACTCACACCAAAACTTCCACATGTCCAGACACTTATACACACACCACAACACATCCACACACTCCAACACACATACACACAACACACACACACACCAACACACACTCACATGGAATTCCAAATCAACACGCCACACCACAACTGTATTTCCAACGTGCCACAATAATCTGCTTCATGTCAACTAAACAAGATTCACCTTTCATCAAAGTGTCATGCTATATCTGAAATATCGCTAATAAAATTTTACTTTATTTAAAAAAAATGGATTAAAAATTCTTTAGCGTACCGTAGTCAGAAACTGTTACACAATTAAAATGATCTTAACATCATGATTTGACGATATAGCAGTCCCCAAGTATCTATCTGTTCCCCAATTGTTCTTGCAATGTTCCATCTTATCTTCTCAGTCTTTCATAACGTTATTTTTAATACCTATCCGATATTTAAAACGAAAATTGTCTAATATTTGTAGGCTAACTTAATACACACAACAAAGTCCTTCTCTTTGGGCATGTTTACTTCAATACACACAAACGAACACACTTTTAACACAAACACTAGATGCCATCTATCTATCTATCTATCTATCTATCTATCTATCTATCTATCTATCTATCTATCTATCTATCTATCTATCTATCTATCTATCTATCTGTCTATCTGTCTGTCCGTCTGTCTGTCTGTCTTTCTTTCTTTCTATATATCTGTCTAATCTATCTATGTGTCTGACCTATCTATCTGTCTAATCTAGCTATCTGTCTAATCTATCTATGTCTGTCTGCCTCTAATATTTCTGCCTTTATCGAGCTCTGTATATATGTACTTTATATTGTTTAAACATTATCTATTCCCGTAGTCCCGTATTCCCCTCCCCTACCCCCCCCCCCAAAAAAAAAAAACACATACATCAGACTAACCAAAGCCCAATGCCCTAACAGTTTATTTGAACTTTACTTTCAATGAGTCTGATAATCACAATAGTCAATAATTACTAGCCCCACCCTTCCCACCCCACCCTCACCCCACAGATCGATGGAAGCGTGCTCGTGCAGGCAATGACCTGATGTGTGGTCGGGGGGTAGGAGGGTGGGGGGGGGATGGGCTGATGTTGGTCTCTTTTTGGAATGTAATGAGCCAGTGTACATTCCTTGATGACAGTGATAATGGTGGGGGGGGGGGGGGAAGGGAGGGTGGCTGTAGGTTGGGTGGGGGAAGGGGGTGTCATTTTATTGAAATGCTGAGCAGATCAAATGCACGCACGAAGCTGGCACGAGAGAGTTTTTTTTTTTTTATGCAATGTGTTTGTAATCTGGAATGTATACAACAGATGTGTATGGGGATATGGATACAGTGACATAATAGGTGTGTGTACAGTTACGAAATAGATGTGTGCACACTGACAGAGTAGAGATGTGCACATTGACAGAGTAGGTGTAGACAGTGACAGAACAGGTGTGGACAGTGACATAACGATTGTGGACAGTGACAGAGTCGGTGTGGACTGTGACAGAACGGATGTGGACATTGACAGAACAGGTGTGGACAGTGACATAACTAGTGTGGACAGTGACAGAACTGGTGTGGACTGTGACAGAACGGATGTGTGTGTGGGGGGGGCAGAGAGGATGTGTACATTGAAGAAATTATTTCAGTAAGAGAGACGTTTTATGACAGGTGTTGTGTCTAGTGACAGGGGAAATGTTTACTGACACAGGAGGTGTTTAGGTATCATGAAGTTAACATCATAAATAACAACAACTTTATATTATGACATGTTAAATATAAAATAAAGACATCCTCCCTTGCAACACGTCATCGATTTATGGCATTCAACTACACAACAGTTGATTGAACGTGTTCATTGTTATCGATGTCTCCCATAGTCAGGTGAAAATGGTCATTACACAAATATCAGAATGTATGTATATATTTGAGCAGAATGAGTGCTCATTGTCTGTTTTTTGCGGAAAATAGAAAGTGGCCCAACACTCACTAAAATAAGTCACTTATGCTACAGGAACATATTCTACTGAAAACGGTGTGGACTAAATTAGCATGGAGCTGGAAAAATAGCACAATGTAGCACTCACATTTTTGGATACAAAAACTTCATGTACAATAATGCGCATGTACTTTCATGCAAAAGGCTTCATACAGTAGCATCTTAGCGGGAAACAAATCTGGGCGAAACTGGCAGATTTTTACTTTCAATAGGGAATTTTATGTTCGTCTAGTTATCACCCCTTTGTCTGACGTCACGACTGCCACTACCGTCCGATGAAGAGACCCCGGATTTTCACTCGTTACCTCCAGGTGACAGGATGAGGAGGGGGGGGGGGTATGAAGAAGGGAGGATACGGTAGAGTGAAAGCTAATGACGTAGGATGGAAAGGGGGGGGGGGAGGGAGAGAACTCGGCACTTGACTGCATAATATGCTAGCAGCAGACGACTGACTTGTTTGTTAGCGGACAGCGCAGACGATTCCTTCCATCAAGCGACGGGTTTTTTTTTTCTTAAACATTGTTTTTGTTATTATTTCTCAGGTTGGCTGCTATGCAAAGAATAGATAGTGAAACGAATCAACCTACGGATTTCAAATCGAGTTTTTCCAAAAAAAAAATATTTTTTGGATAGAAAATTATTTCGAAAACTGGATTATGTGAATATTTCTGAAGTTTATTTCACCTGGCTTACGTCTTTTTTTTCATTGAAGTGAATTTGTTTTTCTTGAGTTAACGATCGAAAATAATATATTTTATTAAAAGCACATAGCCCTTAAATCAGCATAGTACAACAGTAAGTCTACGGTATACGATTAAATATTTCACACAGTAGTGAATGTTCTTAATCAGTAGCTGCACTTAATAAACAGTACGAATAGCAACATCCGTCAATATCTTCGATTATTATGAGTTACAATTTACATTATCTGTGTGTGTGTGTGTGATAAGTCCATGTATTGATAAATGAAATCTCTCAGATCTTGTAAACCACTAATGGGACATTTTTTTATGGCTCATCCCCACCATAGCTAATAGTGCAATGGCCTTGGAGGCACCACGGGAGATAAAGCGGGAAATTTACCCATGACCTGAAAAATCCGTTGGTCGTCATCGGAGATCGAACCAGGGACCCTCCCAAGTCGGCAGTCGAGCACTTTATCAGACGACAACATTACGACTTACAGTACAGTATTTTTTATAAACAAGAGGTTTTCTTTAGTTTTTAGCTATGAACGATTTATATTTTATTTTATTTCTTTAAACAAAGAAACCTGACACTTTGTTTGTTGATAAACAAAGTCCACTTTAGTTTCAAAACAAAAACAAAACTTTTTTTTTGTTTAAGAAATACAACCACATACATATAAACATGATTGGTTCAATAAACATAAACAATGTATTCCTACACCACAGAATAGATGACCTACACCTTGTCAACTTGAATAAATACAGTTTTACAATTTTTAAAAGCTAAAATGTTATTACGTTTCTTTGTTTATGAATTTGTAAAAAAAAAAGGTAAAGTTTCTGTGTTGATCCAGTAGTAAATAAGGTGTTGAGTTTCTGTGTTGATCCAGTAGTAAATAAGGTGTTGAGTTTCTGTGTTGATCCAGTAGTAAATAAGGTGTTGAGTTTCTGTGTTGATCCAGTAGTAAATAAGGTGTTGAGTTTCTGTGTTGATCCAGTAGTAAATAAGGTGTTGAGTTTCTGTGTTGATCCAGTAGTAAATAAGGTGTTGAGTTTCTGTGTTGATTCAGTAGTAAATAAGGTGTTGAGTTTCTGTGTTGATCCAGTAGTAAATAAGGTGTTGAGATTCTGTGTTGATCCAGTAGTAAATAAGGTGTTGAGTTTCTCTGTTGATCCAGTAGTAAATAAGGTGTTAAGTTTCTATGTTTATTGACCTTTCCATTTTTAAAATAACAATGAAGTATCAATACTCCGTAATATGACCAATGACTACAATGTTTTACAAATATCATCATACAATGTATCATACAGTTGATTTTACAGTTTGTCATACGGTTTATCTTACAGTTTATCTTTCAATTTATCCTTCTGTTCTCATTTCTCTTTCTGCATGCTGCTCTTACATGATGATCGCTCTATTCCGCACGACCACCCATCCCCCTCTACTCACTTAGAACAGTCACCAAAATATCGTATTTTTCGGACTATAAGACGCACATTATTTCCTCCAGAAATGAGGGGGAAAAGTCCTCGCGTCTTATGGTCCAAATGTAGACAAAAAAGGTAAGGGTTATTTTTTTCTGCATTTCTCTTCTCTAAAAACTGGTGCGCCTTATGGTCCGATGCGTCTTATGGTCCGAAAAATACGGTAGTTGTCAAGCGTTTATAATGAAAGATAGTAATTAGAAAGCTGGTTACAATAGCTGCTAACTATAAGAGAGGAATTGGAGGGCTGGTTACGATAGCTGCTAACTATAAGAGAGGAATTGGAGGACTTGTTCCATTAGCGGCTAATAACAAGAGTGGAAGTGGAGGGCAGATTCTAATAGCTGCTAATTATAAGAGAGGAGTTGGTAACAAGTCCTTCAATATTATAAAGATCAAAACTTTATTTGGTTTAGCTGCACATTTTACTAGGCAATATGTTTCGTCACACAGATATGTTTGTAAGGTCTAGTTTATTGTTGTTGATACGTAGTTACGGGCTAGAGATGCTGCTAGCCAAGAATATTTACTGCTACTGGACAGTGTGTGAATGCTTTCTCGTAAACTGGATTCGTGTGTTAAAAAAATTAGAAACATTGTTGTCGTAAAACTGAATTAACTGTGTGTCAGGTTTTCACGACGTTGCTAATTACAAGAAAAAAAAAGAGGGGGGGGGGGGAAGAGGTAACCTGATTGTGAATGCAAGAGTTGTAGAACTTGAAGAAACCTATGACAAATTGATTTCTGCGCAAGGAAGCTGAGATGATGTTCTGGTACAGTTTTGAAAAGAAATAGGCTGCTCGCTCTATTGATCAAAGACCCTCTTGTTCCGTAACGTCTTTGTTTAAAGTGGAATGGCTACGTTAGCAGTTCCTGGGTGTGTGTGTGTGTGGGGGGGTGTGGGGTGTGGGGTACCTGCTGTGTGATCCACGTGTGTGTTTGTTGGTGTATGCACTTATGTGTTGTTGTGTATGTACATATGTGTGTTGTTTTTTGTACTTATGTGTAGTGTTTTTACTTATGTGGTGTGTGTGTACATATGTGTTGTGTGTGTACATATGTGTTGGGTGTATACATATGAGTTGTGTTTTTACATATGTGTTGGGTGTGTACATATGTGTTGTTTTGTACTTATGTGTAGTGTTTGTACTTATGCGTTGTGATAGTATATATGTGTTGTGTGTGTACATATGTGTTGTTGTGTTTGGACTTATGTGTTTTGTTTCTGCATATGCGTTGTGGTTGTGCATATGTGTTTTTATGTATGTACATAAGTTTTGTAAACTCAGAACCCCGGGATTTCATTTTTTTCATGGCAATAATGCTTGCATATATATTTTAATTGAAACATAGAGAATATTACACATGTGTTTTTGATTGAGTACACACACAATTCATCATAACTAGAAGACAATAAAAAAATATCTATTGCATCAGTCTTGTATCCATCATGGCTGTTAAATGTATCATTAAATAATATATTTATATTAACGACTGTAAACAACCCATTGAATCCTATACATACATGTAACATAACATACACCGTGTGTGTGTGTGTGTCGAATGAAAACTACACATGTGTAACATAACATACACCGTGTGTGTGTGTGTTTATGAAATGAAAACTACAAATGTGTAACAAAACATACACACCGTGTGTGTGTGTCGAATGAAAACTACACATGTTTAACATAACATACACCGTGTGTGTGTGTGTGTGTCTGTGTGTGTTAGTGGGTGTGTGTGTGGGTGTGTGTGTGGGTGTGGGTGTGTGTGTGTGTTGAATGAAAACTACAGATACATGATAACAATTAAAATCCTAGTACTGACACTAACTATGGGGCGCTGTGTCGGGTGCTGTATAACGCCCGACCTTTTTTTTTTGCATCTAGTTCAGGTGAAGTTCCCAGGTCCACCCTGATCTTCTTGGGTACTTGGTGGGGGGGGGGGGTAATAAAGGCCGCGGAGGATGTGTCCATTTAACTCTTGCTACGATTGGCCTTTCCACAAGTCACGGTTGAATAGTCGGCTTTGCTAAAAAGCCAGTAAAGCGGGTAAAACATAAAGACAACCGTCCTAATTGGGATTTGGGTTAATTAGAGAAAGAGTTGAAACGCCGTGGCTACAGAAATAGATGGATTATATACGTCTGTTACGACGTAGGTTATTTTAGCGCAATAGTTTACTCTGGTCTCAGGAACAAAGGAGTGGGGGGTGTGTATCATTGTGACCAGATAGATGAATAATTTACGCGAGCACGCCCCATCATCCTCCCCCATGTTAATTGGTTGTGAGTCGCCAGTGGTACTGAGGGCTCGCGGAGACAATTTACCTGGAGAAGAATGTTCGTGACCGTGCCACGTAGGATGAGGTTTGGGACTGGGCTACAAATTGCAGTTGATACTGCATCTGATTATGAAAGTCGTGGGGCAGTATTTTCTCACGAGGGATACTGAGTTAGAAAGTGTCATATGTCCCTTGTTTAGATGTCAAATCACGTTCCCACCCCTTCAGACCCGTCACATAAATTACCCCGAGTGTAGGGTCAGTTGGACTGAGAATTAATTAGAAGTAATCAATCACCGATTCCAAAGCCAATTGTGTACTATATATAAGCAGGACGTTTTTGTGTGTAAGTCAAAGGAGGAGAGAGAGGATAGAGACTGAGAACTAGATAGCAGAGCGATAGCAGGAGCGGAAGAGTGTGACGTAAACTGGAGTACTGTATGCGAGTAGGACTGTCGTCAACATATATATATATATATATATATATATATATATATATATATATATATATATATATATAATAAAACTTGTGTTATTAGCGAAGAAACCGGTATTTGTTGACTTATTAGCGGAGACTGAACGTGATCTGTGAAAATAGAAATATTGTCGCCAGAACATCTACATCTACTCTCGCATACTTCTAGACAGCGATCTGTACGTGGTAAGGATTTGGCATTAGGACTATCCACCAACGTAACAACGTCATCTGCACCGCTGGCTGCAGAAACGTGTGTTCTTTGCACCGCTAGCTGCAGAAACATGTGTTCTTAGCACCGCTGGCTGCAGATACATGTGTTCTTATTAGAAAACTTTACTTTTTGTGTCATTTTTTAATGGCGATATATATATATATACTTCATTAGATAATCATGATATTTGATAAGGTAAAAAATGAAATCTGGTAAGGTCATAACGATATTGAATTATTGTATGATACTGCAAGACATAGCTTCAATGAAAGATCAAAACGATATTGAATGATTGTATGATACTGCAAGACATAGCTTCAATGAAAGATCAAAACGATATTGAATGAGAGTGCCCGATGTTTCTAGATGTAGCTTCAATGAAAGATCTTAACGATATTGAATGAGTGCCTGATATTCAATGATGCTTTCTAAGTGGCTCATCAAACATTCACGATTCGCAACAGTATTTATTCCACAACAGTATTTGTTCCACAACAGTATTTGTTCCACGACAGTATTTGTATCACGACAGTATTTGTTCCACGACAGTATTTGTTCCACAACAGTATTCGTTCCACGACTCATTATTTAAAAAAAACGGACCTGTTTTAGCTACCCACTAGGCAACAGAAATTATTTCACGTCTGCGATCTACCAGCGGGTCACAATTAGAACTCAATGGACCCCCAACTAGACCCCCAACCCACACTTTGAGTACCACTGTTCAGAGACAATTAGATAGAATTTTAATGAATGTAAACCACTGAAATAAATCAAGTCTGATTGTAAATGAAATTTCCAGATATGTGAACTACAGTGGGGAAAAACTAAACAGCAACCTTTGAACTTAAAAAAATACAAAATGTTTATTTACTAAACAAAGTTTGAACACACTTTGAAACTACATCTCGTAAACAGAAAACAAAGTGTTTATTTACTAAACAAAGTTTGAACACACTTTGAAACTACATCTCGTAAACAGACAACAAAATGTTTATTTACCAAACAAAGTTTGAACACACTTTGAAACTACATCACGTAAACAGACAACAAAATGTTTATTTACCAAATAAAGTTTGAACACACTTTGAAACTACATCTCGTAAACAGACAACTAAATGTTTATTTACTAAACAAAGTTTGAACACACTTTGAAACTACATCTCGTAAACAGACAACAAAATTTTATTTACTAAACAAAGTTTGAACACACTTTGAAACTACATCTCGTAAACAGACAACAAAGAAAAAAGGTTTGGGTTTATGGATGCTTTTTGTTTCCATTCGATCTTTCATTGAATAATCAATACAGATCAGGGGTCCACAAAAGTACACAATTAGCGACTCACTCAGAATGTGATCGGTTTTCACGAAGCACCTTAAGGGAAAGAATACAATACTGAAAAGCTAAAATCTATGGCATAGATTTGCCAGAAGGTAATTAATAAAGGTTTTGGCAATCCACTTCAGATCAGCTCGCCATGCACAGTTTGAGAATCGCTGATTATAGATTAATTGATTATAGATCGATATTTTGTTGTGATCCAGCAGCTACTGTAAACCCAACAGGAAGGGATGAAATGTACACATCTTTGTTTCCCTTCAACTTTTTTTGTTTGTTAAAAGCATGAGAGCATGTTACTTTAAATTGTGTGTGAATCCATTGTTCATACAATAAGTGTTGTTTTAATACACACATCAGCTAACGTATACTCTTGGTGTCTTTAGTGCCGCTTAGTTCAGGTGGAACTGTCTTTAGTGCCGCTAAGTTCAGGTGAAACTGTCTTTAGTGCTGTTAAGTTCAGGTGGAACTCTCAATCGTTCATGGGCTGTGGATCTTAATCAAATGTGCCCTAAATAAGACGATATACATAATAGCTGCCCATGAGTATCTAAAGTATTAGTTCACATGTCTATGTATCACATCTAAAGAACTACATCCCTAGTTTACTTGTCGTATCTAAAGAACTACATCCCATGTTTACTTGTCACATCTAAAGAACTACATCCAATGTTTACTTGTCGTATCTCAAGAACTAATCCCATGTTTACTTGTCAACATCTAAAGGACTACATCCCATGTTTACTTGTCACATCTAAAGAACTACATCCCATGTTTACTTGTCGTATCTCAAGAACTACATCCCATGTTTACTTGTCAACATCTAAAGGACTACATCCCATGTTTACTTGTCAACATCTAAAGTATTTCCTTTTTTACTTGCCGATCTTTTAATTTATCTTCATGAAATATCTGCTGTGATAAGATGTTTATCTCGTGATCTTATATCGAACCTATGGCAACTTCTACTATAGATAGATAGATAGATTAGATAGATAGATAGATAGATATATAGACACTATATAGATAGATAGACAGACAGACAGACAGACAGATAGATAGATAGATAGATAGATAGATAGATAGATAGATAGATAGATAGATAGATAGATAGATAGATAGATAGATAGATAGATAGATAGATAGATAGATAGATAGATAGATAGATAGATAGATAGATAGATAGATAGATAGATAGATAGATAGATAGATAGATAGATAGATAGATAGATAGATAGATAGATAGATAGATAGATATCGGATAACGCTTCATTTTTTTTTAATAAATGCAAATGGTGATAATAAAAAGAATATGCGGTGTACATTATTTCCGCTCCGTCTGATAATGTAACCGATACTGTGGGGCCATTCATACTCTGTTATTGATTTGAACTGTAGCAGCCATTAAAATAATAACTCATAGTGGCAGCTAGATCTTTTGTTACCTCCAGTACGGTGGGTGTGGCAGGGTACAGCGGTGTAAGGTAGATAAGGACTAACGGACTGTTTCATTGGGGCGAATTAAAAGCGGTTGTGCAGAATAAACCCTCGAGGCAGATTATTGCAGATCCAGAGGCGTATTTAAAGGCAGGCACACCGGGGAGCCCCAAATTCTGAGAAGTTCCACTAAGACCAAATTAATACCCTATTTTTTTATGTCTGTGGTGACATCCTTTGTAAGGGCTCAAATTTTGTTTCTGCCTTCCCCCCCCCCGACCTCAGTCCGCCTCTGAGTGTGGCAGATTAAAACAATGAGACTGATTATAATGAATGTGGCGAATCATAGAAGTGTGATGAGTTATAGCAGTGTGATGAGTTATAGTAGTGTGATGAGTTTTAGCAGTGTGATGAGTTTTAGCAGTGTGATGAGTTATAGCAGTGTGATGAGTTATAGTAGTGTGATGAGTTTTAGCAGTGTGATGAGTTTTAGCAGTGTGATGAGTTGTAGCATTGTGATGAGTTATAGCGTTGTGATGAGTTATAGCGTTGTGATGAGTTATAGCGTTGTGATGAGTTATAGTAGTGTGATGAGTTATAGCAGTGTGATGAGTTCTAGCAGTGTGATGAGTTATAGCAGTGTGATGAGTTATAGCGTTGTGATGAGTTATAGCGTTGTGATGAGTTATAGCGTTGTGATGAGTTATAGTAGTGTGATGAGTTATAGTAGTGTGATGAGTGATGAGTTATAGCAGTGTGGTGAGTTATAGTAGTGTGATGAGTTATAGCAGTGTGATGAGTTATAGTAGTGTGATGAGTTATAGCAGTGTGATGAGTGATGAGTTATAGAAGAGTGATGAGTTATAACAGTGTGATGAGTGATGAGTTATAGCGGTGTGGTGAGTTATAACAGTGTGATGAGTGATGAGTTATAGCAGTGTGATGAGTTATAGCAGCGCGGCAAATTATAACCATTTTGTCAGGTCGTAGCAGTTCTAGAATGATATTCTAGGCCTAGAATTTTAAAGCTGGCCTTGAATGTTATGTTATAGCTGACCTAGAATGTTAGAGTAGGCCTAGAATGTTTTAGTCGGCAAAATAAATCATACTGGGTAATAGCTAATTGTGCTATGGGCTATATCATTTCTGTGATGGCTGACTGAATGATGGATTGATGACTCATGTTAAACTTTGTATGCCTGTGGTGGTTGGTGGGGGAGGGGGGAGGGAGGAGGGTGGGCAGGTGGTAACTTCTTTTCACACACACACACACACACACATATATATATATATCGATAAAGCGATTGTAAAAGAAAATGTCCGACCCTCTTCAAATACATTAGAGACCCCCCCCCCCGCAACTTTGAGAATCACTGGTCTAGTAGAACTGAGGTTAATGTCTGCTCATTTATTTTGTTATGAAGTTTTCATTCAATTAGTCAATACACCATTCACTCACGTGATTTATACATTATCTCGTATTTTAATCTTTAAAAAAAATATTAAACTAGACTTATTAGTTTACTAATGAGTGATACGCGAAAAACAGGAAACAGAAACAATAAACAAACAAACATCACAATTACTGTAAGTATGCTTTCTTTCTGGTCCATTTAAACCAATTCTTTCTTTTATATTTTTCATTACTACATGTATTGGTACTTGATATCACCATTTAAAAAAAAAAACTGGTGTTTTATAAATTATCATTTCAATGTTTGGTGACTAAAAAATGGGTATTTTATAGATGGATACATAGAAGGACAAATTGGCAGAATAGGTGGATTATCTTTGTAGGAGGATTTGTTTACCTATCGATCTTATAGATCAGCTATGAAACAGTTGTTGTTTTCTACTGTGCTCTTTTTTTTATATCTCTACTATATGTACAATGACTACTGAGTATAGAGACAAGTTGGAAGACATGTTTATGCAATGGTAATCCAGTTAGAAGATCGATACACCCATTGATAAACTCGCCCTGCCCCCACCAGTCCAAACTAGTGATGTGACATTATTGTAAGCTACACATGACATATTATTGCCACAGTGTGATAATACCCAGTGTGATACTACTACAATGTGATGTTACCCCAAGTGTAACGTCACCCCAATTTGATATTACCCCATTGTAACGTTACCCTGGTGTGATATTACCACAATGTGATGTTACCCCAAGTGTAACGTCACCCCAATGTGATATTACCCCATTGTAACGTTACCCTGGTGTGATATTACCACAATGTGATGTTACCCCAAGTGTAACGTCACCCCAATGTGATATTACCCCATTGTAACGTTACCCTGGTGTGATATTACCACAATGTGATGTTACCCCAAGTGTAACGTCACCCCAATGTGATATTACCCCATTGTAACGTTACCCTGGTGTGATATTACCACATTGTGATGTTACCCCATTGTAACGTTACCCTGGAATGATATTACCCTAGTGTAATATTATCCTAGTGTGATGTTAGCCCCACCCCCAATGTATAGGAACATTTTCGCATGTAGGAGAATGAACTCTCTGAGATTTGAACCCTTATGCATTTAAGTCAGGCCACAACAGAGGTTGGGGGGGGGGGGGGGCTCAAACCTAAGCGCCACCAAGTCATCCAGATAGACAAACAGAAAGACTGAAACATAGATAGACAGACAGTTTGATGGTCTGAAAGATAGAAAGAAAGTAGGCAAGTACACACACCACCGAATCACTTCTAAATAATCTATCTATTATATATATATATATATATATATATATATATATATATATATATATATATATATATATATTTCACAACTTCGCAGGACTATTTATAGATTGTGGAATTCCCGATCATAGACGACATCTTACGAGCCGGAAAAAAAAACACTATAGTGTGGAGACGGGGGAGGAGGGGGGGGCTGGATCACAGCAAGCGTGTTGTTCGAGAAGACGCAGGACTATTTATACAATTGTGTGTGAAGAATAAAGTAATATTGAACTATTTCCAATTTGAGAAAAAAATGGTGTATTAATATAAATTACAAACATTTGGTAACGGTTTAAGAATATGTACGCATTACACAACATCTGTCTGTACTGAATAGTGTAGGTACTGTAGGATGAAGGTTATACTAAAAGAAACGTAAGCTGCGTTGAGCAAGTCTAAAAAAATAGCATTATAGTGTGCTGGGGAAAGGGGTGGATTGAGGGTCAGCCTGTTATTTTGTTTGATTGCTTATTTAAAAATATAATTACAGTAATTATATTGATAAGGGGCGTATGCTACGCCGCGGAACGGCTAGTCCTTCTATATTTGCCAAACTTCCAATCACTGCTGTTATGTCTCACTCCAATCTCCATCTCAAGTCAGGTATCTCCCCTTTCTGTCCATTAGTAACTGATAGTGTTGGCCAGACGCTGGTCATTAGTCAACTATTTAGTGTCAGTAATGTGTATATTTTTTTTAACAGTCCACTTAATATCTTTTGTTGTCTATTTTTGTTGAACATTTAGGTTGTATCACTTTAACCGCCTCGAACTGTTTCGACATTATGCCTACTTATTCCTCATTATCTCCTTTATTGTGCCTACTTCATCCACATTGTATTCTTTATTGTGCCTACTTCATCCACATTGTATCCTTTATTGTGCCTACTTCTTCCTCATGCTCTCCTTTATTGTACCTACTTCATCCCAATTCTCTCCTTTATTGTGCCTACTTCTTCCTCATGCTCTCCTTTATTGTGCCTACTTCATCCACATTGTATTCTTTATTGTGCCTACTTCTTCCACATTGTATTCTTTATTGTGCCTACTTCATCCACATTGTATTCTTTATTGTGCCTACTTCATCCACATTGTATTCTTTATTGTGCCTACTTCATCCACATTGTATTCTTTATTGTGCCTACTTCATCCACATTGTATTCTTTATTGTGCCTACTTCTTCATCATTCTCTCTTTTTTTTTGTCTTTCTATCAGGCCGTTTGACATTTAAACGCAATAGTGTCGTATATCAATAAAATTAGATGTCAGGCCGAGTACTCGCTGTGGAGGTGTGTGTGTGTGTGTGGTGGGATAAACCGTCTCGGTATTGGGGGGGGGGGTTGCGGGTAGAGTAGGGTTAAGGTGGATCTGGCTGATCAATATAAACATACACATGTAGCAGGCAGAAAAAACACTTCTTGAATGTCATTACCAGTGAGCGTTTCAACGTCTTTTGACAAAACAGGTTGTACTTGAGAATATCCTTGTCAGTCTTGTATAAGTTCACTAGATTTGTTTTTTTTTTTTTGTGTGACAAATGCTGTGACTGATTTGAACACCGTCACAGCCACGTCATTAGGTCACATGACAAACAAAATTACAGAGCAGTGTATTCTAAGGCAAAACAAAATGTCCCTCACCCAGTAATGATTGTAGTCGAAGTCATTGTACTGGGTGAGCTTGTATATAGATGGGGTTTGTTTTTTGCACGCAGTGGCTTCGAATACGACCGGGTGTGTTTCGTATTTTTTTTCCCGAGACACGACCAACAAACTTTGATGACGTCAGTAAACAGAATGAATGAGAACTCATATTTACTGCAGACTTTGATGACGTCATTTGCTGTTAATAATCGGAGATATTTTTATAATATTTTTTTTAAATAAATACGGCTTTGAATTATATATTTTAGTTGTCAGGATATATGTCTAAGACTAAGAGTAAAGATGTGCTTTTTTTCGGGTCTGCCCAAGCCTAATAAAGTTGGACGAATAAAACAAAAAATTATGCGCTAAATTAGTATCTATCGTACCCCCCCCCCCACCCCAGAAAGCTAACACTCGTTAATTCGTCTCCGTCAGTATTTGGTTCGATTCTCGGATATAAATGCTTCCCCATCCCCTCTATTTTCGTTTCTTAATCTTATTATTATTTAGTAAATATGTAGGCTTCTCTGAATTTTTTAAAGTGTGACGCAAAAATGATGGTAAGGAAAATTTATGTAATATTTAGCCTTAGGACTAGCTATACCCTGCAAAGCCTTTGCAGGAAGATAAACTATTGTAAAGCCATTGCCGAACCTAGGATTTGGGGGCCTTGCATTTTGACATTCGATACCATAACATGAGATTATGTACTTAATATTTAATGTAAAAAATAATTTTGGGGTCTCCCTCAAGCTGGAGCCCGGCGGGACTTTCGATTTTGGACCCCCCTCCCTTAAAATTGTTACGCCTCTGTGTTCAGCTTTGATACATATTTTCAAAATATATTTTTTTTAAGTTATGAAATAGTTAAAAAAACCTAATTAGTTGTTGTTTCTTTTTTTTACAACATCCTAAAATATAAATTATTTCAATTAAAAAAAAATGTCAAAGATATCTAGTTAGTTAATTTTCATTAAAACAACTAAAAGGATACATTCTGAAAAAAAAACACAATAAAAAAAGTTATGTTTCTGGGAGGAATCGAACCTGGATATAGTCAGCTTAAAAATGAGTCGCGTCCAAACAGCTTAACCAAAAGTTTAATTTTAATGTATAACTAGAAAAAATTGCTCGTTCCCGCGAAAAGAAAATAACTTTAAATCATAAGAGTTCTATCTGTTTACTGACGTCATCAAAGTTTGCTGGTCGTGTCTCGGAAAAAAAAATACGAAACACACCCTGTCGTATTCAAAGCCACTGCGTTTTTTTTATAAGCGTCAGGCCCGTAGCCAGGTCAAAGTAAGCAGGGGGGCACCAATACCCAGCAAGGGGGTACTTTCTCATTTTAGTTACTTTTTCTTTATTTTTTCCTCTTTTTCTTCTTTTTAAGCGGGGGGGGGGCACTCCACACCTAGCCGGGGGGCACGGCCCCCCAGTGCCCCCCCTTGGCTACGGGGCTGATAAGTGTGGGTGTGAGACGAAGAAGGAGTTATAGAAAGATAGATATACAAAAAAAAAAAACTAATAATAATATCCATGCACATGTGTATGCCTCCCAGTGTGTTTTTGGGATCTTTTTGCTTTTCGTTTTCATCGATAATTTGATTTTATCAACTATTATAATAGCCATCAATTTATTGATTTTTCTTTGAAAACTGCCCAGCCAGCCATTAACATTCAACTCGGGGAAAAACTGTTTTTCGTTTTAATTTTTTTTTAAATCACTCTGCATCATTCATGTGTCATGTTAGCACACTTAGACTGTACTGTGTCATGTTAGCACACTTAGACGTGTACTGTGTCATATTAGCACACTTAGACGTGTACTGTGTCATGTTAGCACACTTAGACTGTACTGTGTCATGTTAGCACACTTAGACGTGTACTGTGTCATATTAGCACACTTAGACGTGTACTGTGTCATGTTAGCACAATTAGACTGTACTGTGTCATGTTAACACACTTAGACGTGTTCTGTGTCATGTTAGCACACTTAGACGTGTACTGTGTCATGTTAGCACACTTAGACGTGTTCTGTGTCATGTTAGCACACTTAGACGTGTTCTGTGTCATGTTAGCACACTTAGACGTGTTCTGTGTCATGTTAGCACACTTAGACATATACTGCACTCTTGGCTATGGTGGGGATGAAAGACGGTCACCATAAAATAACAGTCTCGTTAGCCCACTGCTATAATTTTTCAGCCTCTGACACCTGGGGGGGGGGGGGATTCTCTTATCCGCTGTAACAGCCAAACTGTGGTTAAAGTACGCGAGTTAAAAGCTCCCCACTTTGTAGAAAGCTAGTTTACATTGTCAATTTACTTCGCAGTTCATTGTTCTTTAGTCTGTGAGCCAGAGGCATGATGTCCAATGAAAACTCAACAATGGCCCTTAAGCACTGGCGTACTTGGGGGGAGGGGGGGGCGGTGGGTGCGGTCCGCACCGGGCGGCACTTTTTATTACTTTTTAGGGGGGGCAAAAATGTATAGATTAAATTGAAATACCTAAATGAGAGGGCGGCAAAATCGTCTTCCGCCCTGGGCGGCCGATACCCACGCTACGCCGCTGCCCTTAAGTTTGGGAAAAAACCTACATTCATTAAAAACAATTGTAAATAAATAAAATTCAATCAATAAAAAAAAAGGTTATTATTTTGCGACTATATGTGAAATGTAAACAACATTAAACTCATTTATATATATATATATATATATATATATATATATATATATATATATATATATATATATATATATAGTGTTTAACCTTTTACTTAGATAGTTACATAAGCTTTCAAAGTCGTCCAAATGTCTCCGGAGCAATAAGATGGCGGTGAAACCTCCAATCTGAGCTCTAAGCACCGTTACCCACCCACATGGGGGGACGGATGGTCGTGCCGTTTATAGCGCTCGACTGTCGACCGGATTGTAGTGCGTTCAAACCTAAATAAAATCCTTGGAATCTTCTCAGATCCAGCTGTATGCCCCCAAGTCTACCCAGCTTGCAATGGGTCACGTGACTTTATGTTGGGGGCGGTGGGGGAAGTAAAATTGGGTGGGCGTTGTGCTAACCACATAGTTCCTGAAACAGATGAATTCTACACTCCATCTCTTAGGGGCTTATGGAAACTTTACTTTTTTTACCCACCACAAAAATATAGACTACACCTCTGATGGAAATGTATGAAAATAACTGTCTCAGACACGGTAGTAAGCCTATTTAATGTTTCGATGATGTTAATAGAAGTCAGACTAATGCTGTGTTGATGGTGATGTGTCTCGTGGGGGTGGGGGGTGGGGTTGGCGGGGCTGATGCTCACTGGGGTGTGCGACAGTAATTTCTAGACAGAGAGATTAGAGGTAGCTCACGAAGAAAATTTGTGAGGCATGAGGAAGAAATACACATTTTGTGATAGACACGTGACAGAGGTGGAGGTGTATGTGTAATTATGTTCCTTGACATGTGAAAGTGCCAAGACACTCTGACATTTTGGTTATACCAAATGTTAAGTCTCACTTTTTGATTTATTATTTCTCAATATAGCGTTGTAAAGTGTGGTTGCTCTCCAGTGACATTTTCTGTTACATGAGTATAACATTTGATATAAATAGTTCAAAGACAATATCATTGTGGTGTGACTAATTCAAAGACAATAACATTGTGGTGTGACTAGTTCAAAGATAATAACATTGTGGTGTGACTAATTCAAAGACAATAACATTGTGGTGTGACTAATTCAAAGACAATAACATTGTGGTGTGACTAGTTCAAAGACAATAACATTGTGGTGTGACTAGTTCAAAGACAATAACATTGTGGTGTGACTAGTTCAAAGACAATAACATTGTGGTGTGACTAGTTCAAAGACAATATCATTGTGATGTGACTAATTCAAAGACAATAACATTGTGGTGTGACTAGTTCAAAGACAATAACATTGTGGTGTGACTAGTTCAAAGACAATATCATTGTGATGTGACTAGTTCAAAGACAATAACATTGTGGTGTGACTAGTTCAAAGACAATATCATTGTGATGTGACTAGTTCAACGACAATAACATTGTGGTGTGACTAATTCAAAGACAATAACATCGTTTTGTGACGTGTTCAAAAACAGTATCATTAAAATTTAAAAGATCCTAGGCCTGATAGGCTATCGGGGCACATGAAGTGTACAATTCATGTGTTTTTGTAACCACAACTTGTAATTGGATTGTGTGGTTAGTACAACGCACAGCTGCATATACTTCCCTACCTTAAGTCAGGTACTTATTTAAAGCTGAGGGATGGGTGGGGGGGGGGCTTTAACACCTGAAAAAAATGCCCTTGGTTCTCTCTGATCGTCAGTCATACGCTCTAAACTGTTCGGCCGTCCGTCCAACTAACATTAAATGTAACATCTCGCTTTTGTCTCTTTAAGAAACGTAAACATCCAAAATAACATTTTTTTTTTTATATTTTCTCTCTCTCAAATTCATAACAAAAATTCTATTTTTGTGTAACAGTTACTTGTGATCTCTGTGGCAGTCGCCCATAGTCAACTATTATAAAAATACAAGTTCGAAAATTGCCGTAGGCAACATAATAAAGCTAAACTTTTTTTATATTTTTGTTTTAAGCACTCAACAAAATCAAACAAAACAAAGGATCGTTTTATAATCGCTAGACCAGATGTTCTCAAACTTTAACTCTCCGCGACCCATCACAACAAAAGTTTTGGTTTCGCGACAAACCTGCAATGAAAAAACTACGATAAAAGATGTACAATACAAGCGTCCTAATTTCTATTTATAGATTCCCCCCCCCCTCCCGGCCCATTTACTTTGCAGATTTAAAATCGTTTAGTTGTATATGGATACACCGTTGTAATTATGCATTTATAGATTCTCTTATATATATATTTATATATATATATATATGAATTTTTTTCGACCCGCCTGGGATTCGTCTGGGAAGCGACCCAACACTTTGAAAACCACCGTTATACTGACAATAAGTATATTTTGAACTTCTTAAAGTGATCTACTGCAGTGTTTAGGTCTCTCCATGTGTTCACTGTTTTAACATCATCTGCACTCACAGCCGGTACTGTTAATATTTTGTTGTCAAGATGCTATATGGCCTCCAGTAATAAAAATAAAGATCATGGCCGGCTTAAACTGCACGGGCAAACCAAAGAGAATGAGTCAAAAATAGCATGGGCCCCGTACACTCGTGTTGTCCCCGTTAATAGAGCCAGGGAGGCCTCGTACTTTAGAATGACCATGACAACCACCGTGATAAACGACAATATACAATAACATACCATCAATGTATTAAATATTTCATTTTTATACCAAGTATAGGTTTATGGCGAGAATAGTTTTATACCAAGTATAGTTTTATACCGAGAATAGCTTTATACCAACTACTGCTTTTTATCAAGTATAGTTTTATATCAAATATAGTGTCATACCGAGAATAGTTTTATACCGAAAATAGTTTTATACCAATTATAGTTTTTTATCAAGTATAGTTTTCTATGAACTATAGTTTTACACCAAGTATATTTTTTTTATACCATATTTGGTTTTTATATATCACGTATAGTTTTGAATATCAAATAATGTTTTAATGCCAATTACTTCTAAAGGATTTTAACAGCACGTGTGTAAACAAAATACTATTTTACAAGTTTAGTAGTAAAAAAACAACAACTAATGTTTGTGACAAAATGTGACTTTGTTTCAAAGTGAACCACAGATTTTCTATGTGAGACAAAAAGAAAAAAAATATCAAGATTATTTTGTGTCCTGGCCGAGATGTTGACTGATGATGTTTACCATGTTGCCCGGGTTAGGGCAATCACCCGGATGTAAAAAGTTCTCATAGCTAACCTCGCTATGATGATCTCTCCGATAGAGATGACGCCAGACCTCTACGACTGGTGCTACGGCTCTTCCTGGAGGACCGTCTTTAAACAGGTGGTACAGGTAGGTCACGTGACTGGGGCCATTTCATACATTTTAAGAAAAATTGGTGATAATAAAATATTATGGATTTTTTTTGTTACCTTTGGTAAATGCTGCTGAAAGAGGTTGGTTTAAGGGTGGACTTGCCGCCCCTCTCCCTGCTCCCCGCAATGTAACCCTGCTCCCCGCAATGTAACCCTGCCCCTGCCCCCCGCAATGTAACCCTGCCCCCCGCAATGTAACCCTGCTCCCCGCAATGTAACCCTGCTCCCCGCAATGTAACCCTGCTCCCCGCAATGTAACCCTGCGCCCCGCAATATAACCGACTAATTTAAGTCCGCCTACGGTACACAGGTTATCATATATAACACCACAGCACACCCATTGATCTTATCAGAAGGTACTAATAACATTTCAAATACCAATCCAGCCCTTTATTATTTCAAGAGATTACCATCTACATTGACAGAGAGCATTGTCCTTTTTTTCCCCCTCATTGCGTTAAGTAAACATGAACTATTTGAAACGTAAACATGAACTATTTGAAACGTAAACATGAACTATTTGAAACGTAAACATGAACTATTTAAAACGTAAACATGAACTATTTAAACCGTAAACATGAACTATTTAAAACGTAAACATGAACTATTTGAAACGTAAACATGAACTATTTAAAACGTAAACATGAACTATTTGAAACGTAAACATGAACTATTTAAAACGTAAACATGAACTATTTAAAACGTAAACATTTATCCAGATTGCAACTAGCTCATCTATGGAGTCTCCAAGCAATCAGATGTCTCTCTGATCGATGCCATCCAATCATTAATAGCCTTTCGATTACAGATTACTGTATTTAACCGATGGGGGCGCAGGCAAAAAATTGTAGGGCCCTGACAACCTAGAACGCATGGGACCCCTGTCAAACTATGACAATTATGACACTTTTCTCCTAATTTTCCTCCGAATTTAAATAAATAAATAAAAACACGTTTCAAAAGCAGCGGGGCTACCAAATAACCAGAGTTCCCTTTCATACCTAGGCCTTTCGACTTGACTCATAAGGGCGATGACCCTTTTTTCCAGGGGCATCATAAGGCCTGGGGCCGAAAAGGCCACGGGGCCACAAAGACCTGGAGATCATAAGGCAAGAGACCTATATGGCCAGGGGCCGAAAAGGCCACAAAAAGACCTGGAGATAATAAGGCCAGGGGCCCATTTGGCCAGGTGCCACTGACCTTTGTTGGGATCGCACTGCCTGTCGTTGACTCCAAGTATTGTGATGACGTATTTATCTAGTATCAGTAGCATGTTTTTTTAAGCGTAATGTTTAATTATTCGGTAAAGCCAGTTTCCTTTTGATGGTGTGACAGTATGACAGTGTGACAGTATGACAGTGTGACAGTATGACAGTGTGACAGTGTGACAGATACCGTTGTATTTCTCGGAAAAAATCACTGTGAGATTCACAAAATATATCAATACGTATTTTCGGTATTTTCGAAACCGAAGTTAGCTCAGTTTGGCCTTTGAGTGCGTAAAATAAATGTCCGCCCCTTTAGTAAGACAAACACAGGAAATTTAAAGTTACAGTAAATAAACAACTGGGTTGTGCGGGAACCTTTAGAAGCTGTGACTCTCGGGCCAACGCCCGGGGCGCAAGCTATCAAATCCACCTTTGTGTAGTCTGTGGGGGCGGGGGGGGGCGTGTCAATATTCTAGACAATACACTGTGGTGTCATTTTATTCTATTGTTTGGTTATTATTTCAAAACAATTTTTCATATTCACATATTTCAATAAAATTAAAAAAAAAAAACTTTGTGTAGACAAAGTTGGATTCTTTACTCCGTTTTATAGCCACTATGTAACGCAGCAAGAAGTAATCGATCAGTGGTGTTTGACTAAAATTACTACGTTCAGAAACAAAAAGTTAAGCTTGCGCTATAAAAAAAAACAACTGAGAAAGAAATGAACGTACATTGGATATTCATAAACATTGCCACGGGAGATACAAATAGCCCAACAGCCCTGGAAAGATTTTTTTTTTTATGGAAGGAAGAAAATTATGATGGATGGGTCAGATTTATCACACAGTGTGGGCTATCAAAATGCATTGGGTGTGCAGTTTGGTAAGATATAAATGTAGAGATGAAGGTTTGAACAGAATAAAGAAATAGACGGGGTGTTTTTTTTTTTTGGGGGGGGGGTTAATTGGTGGCGCTAAGGATTTGCCAAGATCAGGCTCGAATTCCAGGGATGTCAGTTACCTATGTCCTCCACAGCAACTGGCAGGGATGTCTGTCACCTATGTCCTCCACAGCAACTGGCAGGGATGTCAGTCACATATGTCCTCCATAGCATCTGGCAGGGATGTCAGTCACATATGTCCTCCATAGCATCTGGCAGGGATGTCAGTCACATATGTCCTCCATAGCATCTGGCAGGGATGTCAGTCACATATGTCCTCCATAGTTATCCACTAAAAAAATCTAAATAAAATAATAGCGATTTGGGTTTTGCGTTAAATCGAAAGTAAAGAATTAATACAGCAGTATTCCAGTTTAAAATACAATCATGACAAAATCGGATCTGCCCGAAACCAAAAAATAACCTAGCCTACCGATCAAGCCTAAGGGGATATAACTCAATGCAAAGGTTTTGCAGGGTGCAGCTAGTATAATATGATTTTTCTTTTTTTTTTTTTAAATTTAAAACAAGAAATGCGTCTGACCTATGAAATTTAAAAACTATTTGACTTAAATCATTGGTGGCCTACATTTTTTATTATCACTTTGATTGGGCCCATGTGCAACCAATTAAAGACAATTAAGCTGAACGAAAAAACCAAAAGATTAAGAAGATTGCTAAGAAAAGAAGCGTAAAGAAATATAAAACTGAAAGAATCTAATGAGCATAATAAAAAAACCACTCAATCTAGTTAAATAAATAAAATAGTTAACAATCCAATTAAATTGGTAAAACAATTAAAAACGAAATTAAATGGATTAAATCATTAAAAAAAATCAAATTAACCTAATTATGCAGATAAGCTTCATGAAAGCTTCATATATTTGTATATAAAAAAATGTTGACTTGGAGGGGGGGGGTGGATGCAATTTTAACTGGATATGTCCTTGAACTTCACTCATCATCTAAAGTTAATTTTGTCAGAGACAATGACCGTCCCTGTCCAGGGAGTGTCCCCATGGACTCATTAGCATAATTTGTATAAACGTAACAAGTGATTGGTTATTCTTTTGTTCTTGTATGTTGAGTTTGTGCGTGCGTGTGTGTGCGTGTGTGAGTGTTTGTGTGTGCTTTGTTTCGTTTCTTTCATACTAAGAGTCAGAGAGATTCGGAACAAGTACGATAATTGATTGGTTGACGCTGGGTACCCGTACAATCTGATTGGTTGACACTGGGTATCCGTACAATGTTTGCCTATGGCATTAGCAATAAATTACTACACTCGTGAAAACAATTATCTTGGCTTTTTTGTTTTTTTACGATTTTCTGTTCAAGTTATTTTTAAAACCTGTCAGAGTGGACACAGAAAGAAACAACTTTTAAAAAAAAGAGAGATACTTCTGCTAATGACTTTCATTCACTTAAAGTTATAATTTGATGTTGTTTTTGTTTTTGGTGAAATTCAGAATAGGAATTTACAATAATTACAATATTATTCCCAAAGTCAATCTAATATTAAATGATGTCTTTCTGAAAGATAAGCAGCTTTTTCATACTGACTATTTAGTTGTCTGTTACTTTGTTAAACAAAGACGTGTTTTTTTTTTCCTGTCTATTCTAACAATTCTTGTTTTTTTTTTTAATTTTATTTTAAATAAAATGTTTACGATTCATGGCGATATTTTTCTGTTCCTAATTCCTGTTGAACTAAAACTGCAGTTAATTTATGTTTGAATTTCGCTGTGTTACTAAACAATTAGGTCATAGCTGTTTTTTAACTCTCATATTGGTTTCGAAATAATGATCATGGGCCCTCCCTTTAACTGCATTAGGGGCCCCCACGAACAAACCAAACAATGAAATATTAAAAGCATGGGACCCCCCACACCCACTCGTAGTGCCGACGGCCATAGTTCCAGGGAGGGCCCAATAATAATGATAATACAGCCACCTTGATAGACGACAGCATACAGTAATACCCCATCAGTATATTAAATATTTCCTTTTTATACCAAGTTTTAAACCAATTATTCATCCATCATGACTTCATTGCTGAGTTGAAGTAACATTGGAAAATGTAACAATCTAAAAAAAAAGTGTAATATTCTCATTCTAGTTTTATAGTAAAAAAAACTGTATTTATCATGATAAAACTGAAATTTTCTCATTTTTGTTGTTTTTTCTTTAACTTCTACCTTATAATTTGTTTTAAAATCTATAACTGTCAAATTTATCTTCCATTATCTAAGACTTTATTTTAATCGTTTCTGTCCGACAATCTCTTTTTTAATTTCTGTTCTGTCAATTAAAACAAGCTTTCTTACATCTGTCTAAAAATATCATTTTCACAATGTTTGTTTTACATCAAAAATTTAAATAACATGTTTCTAAGTTTTTTTTTGTTTTTTTTTTCATAACTTTAATTTTTTAAATCATTAACTAAAACCAAAACTGTGTAATTATCTATACATGTATCATTTTAATCTCATCTTGAAACATCTATAACTGTATCATTCTAATCTTATCTTGAAACATCTATAACTGTATAATTCTAATATCTTAAAACATCTATAACTGTATAATTCTAATCTCATCTTAAAATATCTATAACTGTATCATTCTAATCTCATCTTGAAACATCTATTTCAGTCGAGATCTGCCGCAGAACTCAATCTCTCAGTAGATAGTAACCAAGCCCAGAGGGAGCTCATAGCACAACTGGAGGCCAAAAACAGGTCAGTTGAATTAAATGTGTGTCATAGATTCGATTGTACCGACAACACTAACTTGCTGGTGGATAACTGACAAAAATTAAAAGTAAAGTTTATAGATTTGATAGTAAATATATGATATCACTAACTAGCTGTTGGGTAGGTGATTCAAATTAAAAGTATAATTCATAGAATCGATAGAAAATATATTATATCACTAACTTCCTGGTGGGTAGGTGATTCAAATTAGAAGCATAGTTCCATGATTCGATAGTCCTGCAAATACCATGACTAGCTGGTGTGTTATTTATTTTAAGACAAATGATATACCATAGCTATTCGTGTATATGTCGATCTCGCTGATAACTCGAGAGTATTTTTAAGCCGAAAATTACGAAATTTGTTATGACCCTCGCATAAGTCGTGGGTAAAACTTGACAACTATCAAATTCTTTAAATTTCATAATTATACCAATGGACTTTTACCGTTATTTCATTTAAATTTGCATTTGTTAACGCGCTTTATCAGCGTGCACTAGGCACCAACCGATTAGCACGGGTGACCGGATTCCAACACTCACAATCGCATTGCAAGCACTCTACCAACTGAACTATCCAGCCACTTCGCCTCGTTTAGATTAGAAGTCTAGATGCTATTAGAAAATTAAATATGCTGTGGGTACAGAAACGATTCAATGCAAATTTAAAAAACAGCTGCAAAACGCTGCGTCAAATGAATGTTGAGTCTATGTTTCCGGTTTCCGCCATTACCCGCGTTGCCTTGCGGTGTTGAGTGTACAATGTCGTCACACAAATTCTATGGAATATTGGGTTGCCCACGGATAAGTCGACCCTGTTTTTTTTCAGTGAGTTTTAAGGCATTAATTTTTCTACTTATACGCGAGTATCTATGGTAATGCACTCCATAACCGTTAGTAGGTTTCTGTGCAAATTAAAATGCATAAAGTCTATTGTGCACATGACAAATGTTAACCAGCGGTCAAACTAAGACAATACCAAACTGATGGGGGAAAAATCATTGATACTGTATGAAAAAGCACAAATTGAATTAAAAAAAACAAAACACATAAACACACACACACACATACAACATATACACACATACAGCATATATACATGTACAACATATATACACACATGTGTTGAAGTTATGGCAACACCCAGTAATGAATTGGACAGATGAAGTAGTTCAATGGGCTGAAAACTGGAAACATTGACATCACACGATGAGCAACTATTATATGTCAACATAAGAGAGACAGACAACATCCAACTGTCTATGTCAATATGTTGATGTCTGTGTTGAATCAGCACGTTTTTATGTTGATGCGATTTGGTCTGACATTTTGTTCGTATTGACAGAGGACAATAAAATAATAATTAAATCGTCAGAAGCTAAGCTTCTGTCTAGATGTTCAACATGTCGTTCTGCTATTTAATATAGTTTTGTACTCACATTCACAAATAACAAGAGTTGGTTTGTTTGTTTTAAATTTAAACCCTCATCGCTTCAAAAGAGTATACAAACATAGCTGGAAACTGACTACATTTTAGTATTTTTCCGCAATGTAAGCAAAATCAGCCCTTCCCCTCCCCACCCCCCCCCCGCCCACCTATCCTTAAGATAACCTGTGAAGTACAAGAACGTATTCCACCCAGTATTTTCTCGATGTCATCACAATCTGTAAACCTAATAGTTACACCTAATGACCAAACAAGGGGCTGTAATCTCGTTTTATTTTTTTTTAGTATTAAACTACTGGGTTTTATTTTTTTTTAGTATTAAACTACTGGGTTTTATTATTTTTTTAATTACCGGATTGATTCAGCAAATGAGAGCAATTACGATGACTTCAAATGACCCCCCCCCCCCTGACTGGACAATGGACGTAAAGTACACAACGTCAACACTAACTAGTGGAAATTATATCATCAATAAATCATCTATGTATTAATAAAAAAAAAAGAATATCCTAAAAAAAAATACGGGGAGGGGGGGAGGTGTCGAGGGGGGCGGGGTGCCAGAGTGTAAACATTCGTAGCCAGAGACCGGAGAGGGTCTCTCTCTCTCTCTCTCTCTCTCTCTCTCTCTCTCTCTCTCTCTCTCTCTCTCTTTCTCTCTCTCTCTCTCCCTATGACAACAATGAAAGTGCCGGCTAATTTAGGCCGAAACCTAATCAACTATTTATGCTCCGCTATGTCAACAGTTTGCCAACGCTATTAACTAATTGGCATACACGCCGGCAACTGTCGTGTTGGTAGAATAATCTGGTACTGTGTGGCAAGTCACATTGCCCGGTTATGTCTGTGTCCGACTGTCGACTTTTGACCAAGTCATATACCGCTCCATTTTTTTGGAATCGTAAAATAATCCCCCCCTCCCCTCTTTTACCCCTGCCCCAAGCGCCTCTGCGTTCAAATGTATCTAACATCTCTTTGAGTTTAAAAGGTACATAATTATTATTTACATTTACGTTGTTGTTTTTTTTTTTACTTTCGCGCCCCCTCCCCCCCCCCCGACTGTAAGCCCGGTGCACGGGGGCCTGTTGGATGGGTTGAGAAGTCGTGACTATATGTTTGACGGACAAGATACGACTTACGGTCTTTGAGACTGAGACTTTATCTTGTGTGTGTTTGTTTTTTTTTTTTTTAACTTTATAACGTAAACAGTGACATGTATACAAATAATATTCAAGCAATTAAATGCTGAGGGCCTGTATGACTATTTATTACCGCCTGTCTCTACCACTGTGAACATTTCCTTGCGGACGGAAAAATACAGACCCCCCCCCCCGGGGGGGTGCAACAAAACCCTTATTGAGCCCTAAACAAATATTCAGAAAGAAATAATGTTATTTTCAAATAAAACTTTAAGCAAACAAATGGGGACGCCTTTGGGCTTACGTGCCCCGTTAAGATTTATGGGCCCCATTTAGCTTTATGGGCTCTCGTCGAGCTATATGGGCCCCGTTTAGCTTTATGGGCCCCATTGAGCTTAAGAACACCGTTCAGATTTATGGGACCGCATTGAGCGTCATTAGCCCTCGTTGAAATTTATGGGCCCTCATTAGGCTTTATGGGACCATTAAAGCTTTATGGACCCCATTGAGCTTTATGGGCCCGTTGAATCTTATATATATATATATATATATATATATATATATATATATATATATATATATATATATATTTATGAGCTTTTATAAAAAATGCACTGAAACGTAAATATAATTCATTATATCATACAAGTATTTATATAAGAGTAAATGCCCATGAAGATAAACGGATCATTCATTTATAGTTTCATATCAACTAATACAAAGTTATATTAAGTTCACAATATTGTAATCGCCCACGCTTTTAATTTTCAGCAATGCTAATTTATTTAAATATTTGATTGATAAAATAAGCTTAAAGGCTTATTTACAAAAAAAAAACATTTTTAAAAGTTGAATAGTTCGACTGAACGTCCTTTCACAAAAAAAAAATTAAAACAAAAACTAAAGAGTGTGAATAGAACTGTTTGAATAGCATGTTGTGGTTGAATTCATTCAGCAGTGCTGAGTGAATTGATCGTTTTAATTAGCACGGAGACACTATTATAATAAGCTACTTTAGAAATTATTTAACCGAAGCTTAGTTGATTTATTTTTTTTATTCAATTATTATTCGGTCACTTATTGAATCAATTAGTTCAGGATTCCTTTTTTTTTCCTTCTTTCCGAACTCACATATTGAAGCAGAAAATAATTATTAAAAGACTGGTATTTCTTTTTTTTAAAGTAAATACAGCATTACAGTGACGTATGAAACAATGTTTACATTTAGACTGTGGCTTTTATAAGTTTAGACCAACGGAAGGCTGTCAAAGCTGTGAATCTTGGGCCATCAGTTTACTTTATCACTGAATACTTTATCATTTGTTTAAATTCTCAAATGATTAAATGTTAGAACTTAGTTGATATAATCATAGCATTATATGTTGTTTAAATTAGCTGGTGACAATGTATAGTGTAAACATCTATGTTTTATCGTCTATACAAAATGTTGTAAATATTAACGGAATTCGGAAACATTTTTACAATTTTTGGGTATCGCAATCACATTTCTAATAGGATAACTAACTTCCGATTCCAAAAAACTGCTTCTTATATTTTGGTGATTAAATTTTCCGATTCTATCACCGCTTCAAAACTCATTCATTTTACATCGGAGTAAAACAACAACTTAATTACATACAAAGAACAGTTACATTTGATATTTTACTTGAATTGCGTTTTTTTTTATCCGCTTTTTATAACTTTCTATAACGTTTGTCAGTAAAATATATCGGAATCAGAAATCGAGCTTGAATCGAACGTTTGGGACATGATATGGATAAAAAATATAGGTATCGTCTCTTCATTACATGTAAAATGTTATAAAAGGTCCCTGTGTTTTTACATCGCTACAGAGAAATCATGAGGGAGATACAGAGGCTGAGGCTGGAGCAAGAGGCCTTCGCCCAAGAGGGTGGGGACACGAGCCAGTACAACCCGACCTTGCTTGCCGAGCTCAGGTTGTTACGTCAGAGGAAAGATGAACTGGAGGCCAGGATGCAGGCACTACAGGAAAGTCGGAAAGACCTGATGGTCCAGTTAGAGACTTTGATGAAACTGCTAAAAGTAAGCATTTCTTTAGAGTTTACATAAATCGAATGGGCCAGTCAGAAACATAAACGAAACTTCTATACGTAAACCTACTTTTTTAGTTCACCTTTTAATACTTTTGTTTAAAAGAACCCTCATAACAAACAGTTCCAATTAGAAATAACTATAACAACATATGTACATTAAACATAGCATTAAATATAACCTATTATGTAAAATAGATATAGCCTAGTGTGTACATTCTATTTCTGATACCCAGAACCACCCCACCTCACCGAGATCTACGCCCAACAGTTCCCCCAGGTCACGAAGTGGTCTGTCACCAACATTCACAGCAGCGCTGGTCACTAGATCAGCCACATCACCAGGTCAGTAACTCACACTCTAATGTAACTGTCTCACTACATCAGTCACACCACAGGGTAGGTAACTCACACTCTAATGTAACCGTCCCACTACATTAGCCACACCACAGGGTAGGTAACTCACACTCTAATGTAACTGTCTCACTGCATCAGTCACACCACAGGGTAGGTAGCTTACACTCTAATGTAACCGTCCCACTACATTAGCCACACCACAGGGTAGGTAACTCACACTCTAATGTAATTGTCCCACTACATTAGCCACACCACAGGGTAGGTAACTCACACTCTCATGTAATTGTCCCACTACATTAGCCACACCACAGGGTAGGTAACTCACACTCTAATGTAACTGTCTCACTACATCAGTCACACCACAGGGTAGGTAACTCACACTCTAATGTAACTTTCCCACTACATTAGCCACACCACAGGGAAGTAATTCACACTCTAATGTAACTGTCTCACTAATCAGTCACACCACAGGGTAGGTAGCTTACACTCTAATGTAATTGTCCCACTACATTAGCCACACCACAGGGTAGGTAACTCACACTCTAATGTAATTGTCCCACTACATTAGCCACACCACAGGGTAGGTAACTCACACTCTAATGTAACTGTCTCACTACATCAGTCACACCACAGGGTAGGTAGCTCACACTCTAATGTAACTGTCTCACTACATCAGTCACACCACAGGGTAGGTAACTCACACTCTAATGTAACTGTCTCACTACATCAGTCACACCACAGGGTAGGTAGCTTACACTCTAATGTAACTGTCTCACTACATCAGTCACACCACAGGGTAGGTAGCTTACACTCTAATGTAACTGTCCCACTACATCAGTCACACCACAGGGTAGGTAGCTTACACTCTAATGTAACTGTCTCACTACATCAGTCACACCACAGGGTAGGTAGCTAACACTCTAATGTAACTGTCTCACTACATCAGTCACATCACAGGGTAGGTAGCTTACACTCTAATGTAACTGTCTCACTACATCAGTCACACCACAGGGTAGGTAGCTTACACTCTAATGTAACTGTCTCACTAATCAGTCACACCACAGGGTAGGTAGCTTACACTCTAATGTAACTGTTTCTCTAGATTGACCACATCACCAGGTCAGTAGCTCGCCCTCTCATGTAACTGTCTCACTACATCAGTCACACCACAGGGTAGGTAACTCACACTCTAATGTAACTGTCCCAGTACATCAGTCACACCACAGGGTAGGTAACTCACACTCTAATGTAACTGTCTCACTACATCAGTCACACCACAGGGTAGGTAACTCACACTCTAATGTAACTGTCTCACTACATCAGTCACACCACAGGGTAGGTAGCTTACACTCTAATATAACTGTCTCACTACATCAGTCACACCACAGGGTAGGTAGCTTACACTCTAATGTAACTGTCTCACTACATCAGTCACACCACAGGGTAGGTAGCTTACACTATAATGTAACTGTCTCACTAATCAGTCACACCACAGGGTAGGTAGCTTACACTCTAATGTAACTGTTTCTCTAGATTGACCACATCACCAGGTCAGTAGCTCGCCCTCTCATGTAACTGTCTCACTACATCAGTCACACCACAGGGTAGGTAGCTTACACTCTGATGTAACTGTCCCACTACATCAGTCACACCACAGGGTAGGTAACTCACACTCTAATGTAACTGTCTCACTACATCAGTCACACCACAGGGTAGGTAACTCACACTCTAATGTAACTGTCTCACTACATCAGTCACACCACAGGGTAGGTAGCTTACACTCTAATGTAACTGTCTCACTACATCAGTCACACCACAGGGTAGGTAGCTTACACTCTAATGTAACTGTCTCACTATATCAGTCACACCACAGGGTAGGTAGCTTACACTCTAATGTAACTGTCTCACTACATCAGTCACACCACAGGGTAGGTAGCTTACACTCTAATGTAACTGTCTCACTACATCAGTCACACCACAGGGTAGGTAGCTCTCATGTAATTGTTTCACTATATAACTTTACAGTCTTTGAACTATTATCTGTTTCACTTTGATGTATCACACATCCTGCAGCAATATATATTTTACATATCTTTCATCATATCAGTTGTTACATCAATTAATCATTCTTATGTTAATATTCTTCAGACAAATTTTGTTCCGAGACGTTGTTTCTGTGTTGTTCTTTGAAGTATACATGATGTTATTTGATGTATACGTGTTGTTCTTTGAAGTATATGTATTGTTCTCTGAAGTTTACATGGTGTTCTTTGAAGTATACATGTTGTTCTTTGAAGTATACCGTACGTGTTGTTCTTTGAAGTATACGACAGTCATGGTGTGATTCTTTTTTTAGATTTCAACTTTAATACTAAAATATTTTACTGGAACTTTTTTTCATTGATTATTTGGTGTATAGCAACCTTTAATTTTAAATTTTATAATTGAATTATTTAATTTAGGACAAAATAAATCAATTATCATTGTTCATTTATCTGCAGCTCCCTCCTCGTCCGCAGAGGTCAGTTTGAACGGTCTGGGCGGGGATGTGAAACAAGCCTTTACCATCCAGCCATCATCCGCGGCTGTGTTGACCAGGACATTACGCAATGACCTCCTGATGGCAGCCGACTCAGTCACTAATGCCATGTCCTCGCTTGTCAAGGAGCTTCACTCTGGTAAGTTGGCAACACCCGGAAAGTTCACGTGACCCACAATCTCCAATCAGACGCCTTGCTGTATTCTTCTCATGTTCTCGTGTTGCACATTTTGTTAAAACGGTCTGAACAACTTTCCTTAATACTTTTTGTCACCATTCATGTTGCCATGTTGCATAAGCTGATTACATGTTTGTATTTTTTAGGGTTCGAGTCAGTGTATTTTTGCTCACCTCACTCTTTTTTCTAAATTGGTATAAGAATAAAGGGAGGAAAAGTTCCAGTTATAATTGATCGTACAATCGGGACAGTTTAATAAAAAAAAACACGAGTTTGGGTGGGGCAGGGATGCAGCCATCCGAACATATTTCTGGGGCCCCTGACCTTAGGAGCGCGTCGGGTACAACAATCTCCGATGGAATCAATTAGCAATCGTTAAACCATTGTAACAGAGAAGGTTGGTGGTGGTATATTTCTGCTATATAATGCACATTTTTATATTAATTATTGGAGTAGACCTTGGAGGAGAATAAAATCTGTACATAATCTTAAAAAAAAACAAAGAGGGCCCGGGGGGGGGGGTCTTTTTTCCATAAAATGGAAGGGGATCATTTCGTTTTATGATGTTATAATAAGGGGGGGAGGGGGTGTTCATTATCTCTTTATAGTTAGGTGAATGGCCGCTAAAAAATATTTTTGAATTTTTCGGTGCTGTAGGGCTCCGGAACTTTTGGAGCCTCCAAATTACTGCTGGTGGGTGGCGATCAGGCAACCGCCCGATGCCCCGCCCCTAAGGGAAGCCCGACGATAGGAGTAAGAAATAAAAGTCTTCAGTTAAAGCACACACCCCATCAAAGACCCGCGCACATTCATCCGTATAGCTAAGGCCGCCTCTGTTGAAACATTTAGAGGGAGGGCCACCAAGCTGTTAGCGACGCCACTGTTCGTAGCTATTTATGTTTTCTACATTAAAGTGTCATGACCCCCCACCCTACACAACGGGGACCAATACGTCACAGTTTACCTGGGACAGTCCCGGAATCTCATTACTTGTCATAGCCTCCCGGCAGGCCCGTAGCCAGGTCAAAGTAAGCAGTGGGGCACCAATACCCAGCAAGGGGGTACCTTCTCATTTTAGTTACTTTTTCTTTATTTTTTCATCTTTTTCTTCTTTTTAAGAGAGGGGGGGCACTCCATACCTAGCGGGGGGGGGGGGGGGCAGGCCGCTCAGTGCCCCCCAGGCTACGGGGCTGCCTCCCGGAATGGTCCGGAAATCTCAGAATTGTGAGGAATTGCCCCGACCAGTCCTGTTTTCTGACAAACTGCATACGTTTTCCCACACCCATTCAGATTCCAAGTCATACTTTTTGTTCATAATGACATCAAACCGTTAATCGTGCGTTTTTTTTTTTTAATGTTCTAATCTCGGCTTTGTAAAAGCATTGATATTAAACAAAATGTATAACTTTCATAAAAAGCGGAAAACGATCTTTTTTTTTTAAATCTAAATTATCAACCAAGCGACTGGCTACGGCCTACGAGTCAGTTATTAACGCCAATCACAGTGGTTGAATCATCAGCACAGTAATTTGGTTTAAAAATTGGCGGGAGAAAATGAAAATTCTAATATTTTATTAGTAATTCAGATAGTAATGCAGATTTTAATCGTAGTGTGTTTTACATTAAGACAAGTCTGTAGACTAAATTTGTTAACTTTTTTTTCGGGCAAAGATTGTCTTAGACAAAAAAGAAAGCTCTGGCAAAATATACAAGAAAATTTTGAGCTCATGTCGACAATTTCAGTCAAAAGGCATTCTAATTAGTTGCCAAATTGGCTACAGCTTTGTAGAGACGATTCTCAACAGCTTTCACGATTCTACACATTTTCTGCGAAGCCAGCCCAGAAACTTTCAAGGGCGTGCAATAGATTTTCCCTACTATGATGCATGTCCTCAAAATGCCACCCCCCCCTCCCAAATGTTTTTTTTTTAATTGCTATCAAAAATAAAACCTTAGATTTTTACTGCATTGCCTCCCCGTCTTACGATGACGCCTGATGCGACTACCTCTATGTGTCAAAGGACGGATGGTCGAGCGACTGTTGACCTCGGGGTCCCGGATTCAATCCCTATATGTCTCCCGTGGTACCTCCATGGCCACTGCACGAACAGCTATAGTGGGGGGCGGGATGAAGAAGGACGCTAGAAAACAAACGTCCCATTAGTGGTTTATATTGGATATAGGAGATACACATCGCATCCTTACAGGAACTTTACCCATTACATGGAACGGCTCTGGGATCCTATAACTATTTTCACACAAGGGACTTCAGGCCCCCCCCCAGGCTCATAAGCAGTATTGGGATCGTTAAATAAATGACTGATGTAGTGAATTCGGGTAAATATTTTGTCTTTTTCGGGACCCCTCACAAACAGAAAAATTAATCTCCCGTGTAGAAAAAGAGACAATATTTATGAATCAATTGAAATGTTCTCCTAAAATAATAATAAACATAAAGGGTCAAATGGTAGGAATACTATTCTCTCGAGGAACCCATTCAAATTCCAGGAAATGACCTTACATTGAGACGGATGTGCACCTGCATATATCTCACTACATACAGAACGTGTCTAGTTTTTGTGACATTTTAAATTAATATCAACATTAAAAAAATATTACGGGAGAATATTAGACTAACTGATCTCTCTCTCGCTCTCTCTCCCTCGCTCTCTTTCTCTCGCTCTCTCTCTCTCTCTCTCTCTCTCTCTGTATATATATATATATATATATATATATATATATATATATATATATACGTGTGTGTGCGTGTGTGTGTAAATACAATATATATGGTTAGGTAGGTAGGCATGGGTGTATTTAACGGCGGGCATTAATGAACAAGTACTATCATTTGCTAATGCAAGCCTAATTAAAATTTCACATTTCAGAATAACAAAAAATTATTCTACTGGAGTGGGTCAGATATGAGAGATTAACTAGTGAAGTGTAATAAATGGTTTATAGTAAAAAGGTGTACATTTTACATAATAGAGCTGTTGAAACTTAAAGTTAGAGCTTTTAAAATCCCCCTAAAAATGTAAATTTTTTGCGCTGTTTACATTAAAATTACTTTCTAAAAGTGGGAGAAATCTTATCTTTTCCAGAGTACAGAGAGTAGATTATAGGCCGCTAGAGGCGATCCAAGCTAATTGATTTGTCTATAACAGAAAACATTAACTTTAAAAAAAAAAGAAGATAAAAAAGGAGATAAAACATTGATAACGGGAAAATGCGGGGGGGGGGGAAGGGGGGGAAGACATTTAATTTTGGTAATACTTTGCATGGGGTGTGGAAAATCGGGAGGGATCAACATAAAATAAACCCTTGCTTAGTTGCGGCATTTCTATTTCTATGAACTAATCCTGTGCTACCATCCCGCTAGCTAGTTGTCTCTGTGGTAGGTCTGTTTTCTATCTTCTCCTGGATCTTTTTTGTCTTCATATGGACATTTTTCTTTCAATAGGTTACTTTTAAAATGTTATTGTTGTTATGTTTGCCAGTTTTTTACAGCTAAGAAAAAAAAAAACCACAATTGGAAATTATATTTTTGTTTGTCTATAGTTTGATTTAAAAAGAGATTTTTTTCTTAAATTGCAGATGATGGAAGTGAAGAAGATGAAGATGAAGATAGACTGCAGAGCAAATTTAATGGTGAGCTTAGAAAAAATAAACTCTTTATCTGACTCACAATATACTTTTTGGGACATTAAATAATTAAAATTTCTTACACTTCTAAAAAAAATTGTTAAGAAGATAAGACTGAAAAATATACAAACATCAAATAAATTCATGACATCTCTGATTCTTGGTATAATTTAACAACAACAATTCAAGTATAAAAACTGAATAGATTATTTTTAGTGGAAAAAAAGTTAATGTTCACTTTCTTTTTCAACAATCATAGGAAACTATCATAGTTTATAGGAAAATTGGATCTTTAATTCAGTACTGATATGATATTTAGTGTATTTTCCAATAGCGAAATTTCGTTAAATATGTTGATGCAAATATTTATAACATTTTTTTTACATTTATTTTAACTAGCTTATCTTTATTAATGATTGCACTGTACAGATCAACAAGTTTAATATGTTTTATTTCAGTAAATATTGCTAATTAAACAATAATTAGGAATCTTTTTTTTAATTCCAGAGATAAAATATAACCAGGGCCTTTAAATATTTAAAGTAAAAATCATTCTTAAAAGCACTAAAAATAAAATTGTGTAAGATGTCATAAAACTTGTCTCTTAGATCACAATGTTTCCAGATTGTCTAGCATTGTCTTTATTTGCCTCATGATTCAGAGTTGTTTTTTTTATTATTAGGCAAGAGGAATAATAAAACAATCAATAAATAACTTCGCTACAGGTCTGTCAAAAAATGAGATGAGAGTAATATGCCCTTTGGCAACTTAAGCTGGCACATGACATTTAGACGTAATTGATTTAGGCTCCAATCCTTAAAGAAAACTGGGGTAACAATACACTTGATAAAAAGCGCTTGTTGTGTCACTGACCTTTAGTGTTCAGAGTTTCTTAGGGCTGTCGTAATAAACGTATAAAAAGGCAACTACAATGATTTTAAATATGTTTCAAATTTGTATACACCCTTATAATAATGGTGACATTTTTTTCAAAATAATAGCCTAAAATGACACACTTTGAAAATAATTAATTTGAAAATACAATGATTAAAAAAACAATAAAAATGGGTTGTTTTGTTTGAAAATGGATAACCATCTTCTTGTTTGTTTTTTTTTAATTTAGAGAGTTGACTTTTGATTATAAACATTTTCTTTTTTTTTACCAATAATTTAGAGATAAAATGAAAATTTTAAAAATTACATTATAAAAAAATATTTTATAAAAAACGTTTTTCTTGCGTACTAAAAAGCAGAAAATAACTTTTGAATAAATTGGTCACATGGTAATAGACTTTATAAGAGCTTCTGTTTTTTATAAAAACGAAAAATGTTGGGCGCATGGATTTTGTATTATGTGAATGTTTGTATTACAGTATTAGAATCATCAAATGTTAACAATTAAATCCCAAAAGAATTATTACAGAAGGTTTTTGAAATATCACGATATTGCAGATCATTTATTACAACTCCGATAACAAAATACATATGAGTATGTAAAGAGCACTTGTATTTTCTTATCATATTTTCTTTAACAGATCTAGTGTTCTTTTTCCTTCATTTTTTAGAAATCTTTTTATTTTTTTTATGTTACAGATTTTAAGTTTGATGAAGACTTAATGTCCAGGTCAGGAGGTACTGAAGATATAGACATGGGATCATGGGGAAGAGATGATCTTCATTGGAGAATGAGGCAAGAAGCTGAGTTTCTTGCCCAGCTTCGAGCTCGGCGCCAAAGAAGTAGTGCCAACTCTAGCCAGACAACTAGTGATACTGAACAAGATGGGTAAGCTCTAAAGTACAATGCCAAATTTTGCTATTTAATAGATATTTTAACATTGTTCAAACTTGAGCATTGTATTTTTTTTTTATTTAATATGTTCTTTGAAGTACACTTAATAGGAAAAAAATTTAACACAATTGTTATTGGTCCTAAAATATTTTGGTGGGAAAAAAAAAAGTACTGGATTTCATAACTTTCAATTTTTAAAAATAATTTTGTTTAATTTTTGACAATATTCTAACAGATTAACTCCCAACAAACGGCATACAATAAAATGTGACTCTGGTGATCCATAAAGTCAAACCATGAAAAATATTATTTTTTAAAATATTTTTTTATTACAAATGTAATATTTTTATTAAAAAAATGCATGCTAAATACTTTCTAATAAAAAAATATTTATTTATTTTTTTATTTAACTACAATTTCTCGCAAATTAAATAACACTATCAGTTGACCGGCACCGAACGCCATTTCGATTTGTTTACGTTTTGTCAGTCACTTTGACTACATTAAAATGGACTCAGATTCTCATTATTTAGTGGAAAAAGAACTTAAATCTAGTGACAAAAATGAAACTAACACTCGCTAAATCAAAAAAAAAATATAAAAACATTCAAAACTCACCAAAAAACATTTTTTTTCAACTTTTTCAAGAAAAAACACAAGGTAGCCTCACGAGACAGGCACGCATAAGGCCAAACCCCTCACTTTTTTGACATTTTGTCAAAAAAGTGAGGGGCAGTGCAAAAAACACACTGTGCATTATGTCTTTTTTAATAAAAAAAAACTTTTTTCTACATTTTTTGCGTTTTTCTTAAAATTAAATTTTTTTATGTGAATAATTAAAGGAAAATATGCATATTTGAAAAAAAGTCACCAAACATTTTTTTTTTGAAGAAATTGATTGATAACTGAATATTTCATTTCAGAAATATATGTAGATTAATAAAATGTCTGAAAAAATGTTTTTGTTTTTAATACTTGTTTTTTGTCTTATTGCTGTTTGTACACTTTAAAAAATAAAATTTTGTTTTGTTAAATTCTTTTTTTTTAAATATTATCAAAATTCATTTTCACAAAAAAAAAAGCTCCACAGTTTTAAAGCCTATTCAAAGAAGAAAAAAAATGATATATCACACATATATGGGCTATAAAGGAAACAGACAAAATAGTCCAAAATGTAAGGACACCTGTTTGGTAATAAAAAAAATGCCAAAAACCTGCCGTCGATTAAGAGTTAAGAGCTACATCATGATTTATGTAATTTTTGTTTCTAGTTACCCAGGTACTGATGAGGGTGAATCATTAACAAGAACAGATGATGAAAGTTATATAGGTACAGATGAAATAGGCTCCTGCCAAGGAGAAAGATTAGATGAAGTTCAAAGTGTCAGTATGAAAACAGATGAGGATGTTCCTGATGCTGCTGAAGCTATGGCTAAGGTATTATATTGAGAACTGTAATTATCCATATGCTGCTGAAGCTATGGCTAAGGTATTATATTGAGAACTGTAATTATCCATTAGACCTTTTTATTTTTAAAACATTATTATACATGTATATCGTGTTATAACTCACAGCAGAAAATTACTTTCATATCACCAACTTCACTTGTGTAGGCATGAGTTAATTCAGTACAATGTATTCATACACCTGAATTTTAAAAATGGCATTATGTCCCTTTGTATCATTCCATGTCATTTGGTATTTTGAAGCTAAGAGGCAGATGAAGTTTGGAATTCCTCTGTTAAAATAAAAGGTAGCTGAATTAACATTAATTTGACTTGCTGTTTTTTTAGGAGATGACAAGCAGCAGATACACAACAGATGAAGAAAGTTTTCTTCAGACTGATGATGAATCATTCATTCGAACCGATGATGAAGAAGGTGGCAATACAGACTGGGAAGAATCCACAAGACGATGGGTCAATCGGTGACCCGATTACATATTTAATTTTTTTTTATGTACAGAATATATTGAAGATAAAGTTTTTACTTTGTTCTCTGTCACTGAAAATCAAATAAAACAATCCTTTAAATATTTTCTCTAGGTTATTGTTTTACAACTTGACCATTCAAAAGATACAGAGAAAGAAAGAATAATTGCATCAATTATAATATAAAAAGGGATTATGCCAAAATAGTGATTTAAGAGATCAATCTAAAAAATGTGGTAATATTGAAATTTATTTAATAAATATCATTAGAAGATTCAGCAACAAGACTAATACATTTTTTTTTACTACATTTTCAATATTTCTTTACCACCATGCACAGCAACAATCTGTACATGTAATATTATTTTTTTTTATGTGACTAGTTCTGAAAGTAGTTTGTGATTATTATCTTTACTGTAATTGTTTTGTTAATCTATTCTACACGTTTGTGATTATTATTTTTTATTTCATCAGCAGGAGCTTTCAGATAAGTGAATCTATCAGTTTACCTATTAAAATTAAGATAGTAAACGTTGTGATGTCTAGGTATGGTACTATGATTTTTTGTTTTACAAACCAAATTTGATCAGTTCTGAATTACTTAATTATTCTGTTAATATATTTTCAATACATTTTTGCTAATCTTTTGTGCAAACACATTTATGTGTGTGTATTCGCATATAAATATGATGTTGTTCATAAATGAAGCTCTTTATTGTGATACCATCTATAAACCAACAGTTTTAAGATGCTCAGATTTTTACCCTTTTTTTTAAAAAAAATAAACTTCATCTCAAAAATAATATTTTATCGGAATGTAATTTAGTGTAATCTGAGCATAGGAATTTCATGAATGATTTGAGCATCAAATATTTTTTTTTTCAATGTATGTGAAAAAAGAACCCTTTAACATTTTTAGGTTTATGAGTATCTGGTTTTAAGAGGGGGGTTTAACTATTTTGTAGAAGATTCCATTAAATTAAAAAAAAAACTTCAGGATGTGTCAAAAGTGCCTGCTTTATAACCAAAAAAGAAATGTAGAAGAGAATCATTGTATTAATTTACTTTGTTATATTTTTTGCAGTTTTTTTTTAGCATTAAACTTTAATTGTATGCAATAGTTGTTTTTTTTTCTATTATAAAAGGCATTGTTTTTAATGTCTGTTATGCAGTGATTCTTTTGGAAATACTAATAATTTGAACCATATTCTAAATGAAAATACCTCATAGAAAGGCTTTATTTTTTTTCTTAAGTATGTTGTTTGTTTGTTTTTTATAATCTAGTTCACTAAAGACAGCAGGGCAATCAGTTGAACTAATTTTTATTCAAAATGGAGATGCACAATGAACACTGTTGTTTGAGTAAATTCAGTTTGATTTTGATCATGTAGACCAGTGTTTCCCAAAGTGTGGTATGAGTACTCCTGGTGATACGCAGAGTTTGGCGGGGGTATGTGTTGCACTGGGCTGAGAACAATGTGTAAACATGTTCCGCTAAAGCGAAAACAATGAAATGAGGGGAAACCAAGACAGTAAAAAAAAATTTACTCAATTTTTTTTTATATGGGTATTCAGTATTATGAAAATAAAAAGGGGTACACAGATGTTGAAAGTGTGGGAAACACTGATGTAGACAAGGAAAAGAAAACAAAACATAAAAGTCACTTTCTAATCTATATATGATAATCAGCAAAGCTCAGGATATTTGTGGAAACGTCTAGAGCCAAAATTACAGGCGGAATAGGCCCCCTTGGCAGCAGAAACTTTAGAACATAAAAATATACTTATTAGGAAAATATTCTACCATATAGATTTAGATACTTAATTATAATTTTATTTGACAATAGTGACAATTATTCTATCTAAAAATCCCATTCAATATACTGAAACTGTAATTTTGATGTTTATCTACAAGTGTTTCATGTTTCCCTGACCTTGCAGATATTTCTGCCTATGTGTTGTGACTTTAATGTGATGGAATACTCAAAGATTTCATTATTAAATATTTCACTTATATTTCGATGTACATGTACTGGGTTTGTGTATTGTAATCATTTAAAAAATGGTATTGTATTATTTTTTTTTAGTGACGCTGTTTCCAGGCAATAATTTTAATTGGCATCATACAGTTGCTGCTATTATAATTTAGCTTTTAATTTTTCTTCTGTCTCATTAGATCATGAAAACTAAATTGGATTTTTTGCTGATCAACATTCCATGATATTTCAGAGCTACCTGGCAATGTCTGTGGTCATGACCAATACTGCTGCTCATTCATTGGCATAGTCTCCCCTGTTGTGCTGGATATCAAATTAAATCCACAAATATATGATCTAAACCAAAACATTTTATTGAAATTTTTCGCATTATGTATTTTCACCATTTTCATTTCTGTTTAAAAGAAATGTCTTTAGAAAAAAGTAAGCTTTTTTGTGGATGTTTGAATATAAATGAACATTTTACAGGGTTTACAAAATAAATTTACCATTGTTGTCCTTTAAATAATATTTTTAAAACTGACTAGAAATTTTCAATGAATTTTTAGAATCCTTTAATAGCTGTGAGCTGTTACTTTTTTTTAAGCAAATTCAGTGAAAAAAAATACATAAGTTATAAGCATTCTGTAAGGATCATAATTATTATCCTTTGCGAAAATGAAAACAAAGGCATGAACATTTAACTAAGAAATTTTACTGTGTCAAATTATTCATGTAAAAGTTTCATTAAATATAACATAATAAAAAGATCAGTGTTGATAAATGTCTACTATACATGTATTACACTGGTAAACAGTGAATTCATTGCCAGTGATATTTGAATAATTTTATACAAAGTCAACTATGCTGATTCAGAATATGTAAGTGCTTTTGCTAGATTGGCTCTATTTTTCGAGATAATTAAAATTAATGA
>JAGDYQ010000145.1:1872786-1884917 GCA_021962125.1 Bulinus truncatus | reverse complement strand
AGACCATCCGTCCCCTAAGCAAGAAACTTCAATCATATAAAAGGAAGTTTAATAACAGTAAACCTACTTTTGTCCCCCCCCCCCCGTATATGTGTACTTACATACGCAGTGCCGGCCTAAGACATTTTTGTGATATAGGCAAGGACAAAAATGCCGCCCTTTTTAGTTTCATTTTTCGAAGAAAACTCTATAAATGATATTTATTTTGAAGTAAATCCCCCCCCCCCAGTCTAAAAATATGATGTATTTATAGTTTTATTACTGGTCTTCATTCTTCATAACAATTTTTTTTAAATTTGGCAACTTTATAAAAGTTAAAGAGTTTTAAGTATACATAGTGGATTTTTGGAAGTTTTTTTTTTTTTTTGCTAAGTTAAAAAAGTAATGAAAAATTTAAAAAAATGAAATGTCATGTTTATTAAGCGTTAAAAAGATTGAAGAGAATTCAAGATAAATCTGCTTTTCTAGCTTTTGCAGAGGCAAACTCTTCAATTACTTAGGTCAGATCCAAATCTCCTCCAATCGTTTTTTCTATAGATATTGTAGCTAAACCAACCAAACGATCCTGAGACAAGGTAGAATGAGTTTGAGCTTCGAAAAGCTTCTCTCTGCACTCGTCACTGTTACCGGGAGTGTAAGCAAAATTCGCAATACCACGTACACATTCGGAAAAAGAGAACCAAGCCCATTCCACATAGATAGTCTAATATAACTCTAGGCAACCACGCCCATTCCACATAGATAGTCTAATATAACTCTAGGCAACCAAGCCCATTCCACATAAATAGTCTAATATTACTCTAGGCGACGAAGCCCATTCCACACAGATAGTCTAGGGCTTGATTTTTCGGTAATTCTCCCTGATAAATCAAATAATTCATAGCACAGTTCTGTTGCATTAATGTCTGCCGAATCTTCGTTTTCAGATGTTAAAGCTAATTGAAGGTCCATGCAATCTTTGAAAACCCCTCTTTTATCCAATAGTTTTATTATTTATTATCCTCATTTTTAGTTCTTTCCAATTATGATAACTGGTTAAATGATCTGGAGATTTTTCATGATGCTGCAATATATTTGACATATTTTTCCAGTCACAACTGCTATGTGTTGCTAAGGCAGATTTACCCCTGTTATATATTCTGCAGCATAAACAATATACCTTATCTACTGACGTAGAATACATCAACTATTTCCTTTTTAAAGTTTCTCCGTTAGCCAGTTTGCGTGTATAGTGGTAATTAGAAAATTGTATCCCACTTTCATCTTTTGGATAACCAGACTCAAATTTGATCTGCTTTGGATCATGCTGAATAAGAAAACAACGAATATTATCACTTATATATCTGTCCATTTAGCAGGATCATCCATTATATATGAATCTAATTTTGTTAAATGAAAAATAAGAAAATAATTTTGAAAATAGTGATGTCATAATAGTGATGTAATAAAAAGATAGAGCGTTAATCCACGTGACTTATTTGTTGTCGCCACTCTAATCAATTTTTTTCTCTTATTTAATTCTACACTTTCTCAAATTTATTTATTTTATTTTTAATTTTTATATTTTTGATTTAATTTTATTTTGCTGGAATTTGCCGCTCCTTGAAATAATGCCGCTCTAGGCAGCTGCCTATATCGCCTATACCTAAAGCCGGCACTGTACATACGTCATTTCTGTGGGCTTATAGACTTGGTGGCGCCCATCTACTCTCCAAGCCACTGCATGCAACTAGACCTTGGTTTATATTTTTTACGACTTTCAAAACTCTCTCTAGGTAGGAACTGAAGGACACGTGGGTTCGTTAGTTGATTAATAGTATTTATTCACAGTCGACAGTGTACAGGTTATAATAAGTACAGGCGAAAAACAACAACAAAGTCCATTATGCGTACAACCAATCCAGTTGAAACGAGTCTACGTGTTTTCGCTGGCGACGTGCCGATAACGAACTCCCTGCAGACCTGGGGTTCTCCATTTCTTCTGTCAGTCTTGTCCGTTTCATCAATCACAGCACAGTTCCTCTTATAGGTAGTCCCAACTCGCAACCACGCTTTTGATTGCATCGTTTTGTCGTAAAAACTGAGCGTAGGTGGTCATTGCGTGGGTGCGCAATATAACAATATTTCATCACTTGGACTAAGGCTGGAGTGAACGACCGAATTAACAATGTGTTGGCGTACATAAGTCGTGATTGCATCATTCATCTCGGGGCAGGGGTGCAACATGGGGGGGGGGTGAAGCAGAGTTATATAACAATATTTTATAACATCATTTCTTCAAAAAGAATATCACGCAGAAAAGTTTTCCTTTGACTAAGTTAGACCATAAGTACATTTTTAGTACACATTTCACGTTCTGTTTTAAATACAATATTTTTCCAATTGACAAATTTCTTCCAGAAATCACTGTCCAAAGCTTTTTTTTTATAGGTAACCTTATAAAGATAAAAAAATTTACGTAGTTGTATTTAAAATCAATTGTAGATATAAATATATCTCTTTCAAAAATATACCTTAATACATGAACAAAATAAATTAAAATATTGTATCGCTTTTTAATACTTTTTTGGTGAATAGATAACTATTTCATATATATTTTCTTGCTCAAAATCTACGATTACTAATGTGGCAATTGAAAATGTCTATAGCTACAGTAGACTTCATTAACCGAGAAATGGCAGATCATTAAGTGAATGACTTTTTATGGTGTATAATATTATAGTGAACGTAAATATTTTATAAATTCGATATATTTAATATTTGACCCAGATCCTGCTAATGGCAGACGTGGAAACAACAAAACTAGTTCTGGTGTTGGTACACAGCTTGGAGCCATCCAGGTTTGATACATTACTTAAGTTTGAAATAACTTGTTAATTTGAAAATTCTGGTTTGTTTCGATTGAAAATAGAAATTAAACCTTTGCTTACATAAATATAATTAACTAACTGAATTGCCAACGTGATGAATTTATTCAGATATCACAAATTACATGTATTAACATCGCGTCGTCACAAATTAAATGTATTAAAGTCGCGATCTCACAGCTTACATGTATTAAAGTTGCGATGTCACAACTTACGTGTATTAAAGTTGCGATGTCACAACTAACATGTATTAAAGTTGCGATGTCACAACTTACATGTATTAAAGTTGCGGTGTCATAACTTACATGTATTAAAGTTGCGATGTCACAACTTACATGTATTAACGTCGCAATGTCACAACTTACATTTATTAACACCGCGATGTATACTATTTCTCTTTCAGCTTCTTCCGACAGATTCTCAATCAACTGACATCCAACTGCCCTAAGATCGCCTCTGCTCACAGCAAACTATCCAACATAGTAATTGGTCAAGTAGATTCGCCGCTAGTCAACCCAAACCTAACTCAATTCCCCCACATTCAACTGAACAATGTCCTACATAGACTAGGCAACAACCGAGAAGGTTCAGCCACTGACCATATAGCAAAAGTGGATGATGAGTTCAGCCAACGAGTCCACGACTTGATGTCCATCTACTGTCTACTTATTGGACAAGCTTGGCTCTAAGCAAAAGTCTTATTAGCGTCTCGATTTAAAAAAAAAATTAAAGTATAACATTTATAAACTCCCTTAATATAATAACCAATACAGTTTTTAATATGTCGAACTGCCCCCCGGCAATCATTTATATTGTTATAATATTGATACATTCTGTGATCTATTGGCTAAACACCTTCTATAATATTGATACATTCTGTGATCTATTGGCCAAACACCTTCTATAACATTGATACATTCTGTGATCTATTGGCCAAACACCTTCTATAATATTGATACATTCTGTGATCTATTGGCCAAACACCTTCTATAATATTGATACATTCTGTGATCTATCGGCAAAACACCTTCTATAACATTGATACATTCTGTGATCTATTGGCTAAACACCTTCTATAATATTGATACATTCTGTGATCTATTGGCCAAACACCTTCTATAATATTGATACATTCTGTGATCTATCGGCAAAACACCTTCTATAACATTGATACATTCTGTGATCTATTGGCTAAACACCTTCTATAATATTGATACATTCTGTGATCTATTGGCTAAACACCTTCTATAATATTGATACATTCTGTGATCTATTGGCCAAACACCTTCTATAATATTGATACTTTCTGTGATCTATCGGCTTCCACAAAAGAGCTAAAAAAAACTTCATTATATCTAATTCGAATGGTCAAATTTCTCAGGTAGAGAAATAAAACTATTGGTGTAGGATTGGACGTTCATCAACATCAACAATTTCTAGTATAAACACAAATCTCTATGTCAACTTTTCTTGTCCAAGTTAGATGAGTCATTCAATAGAAACAACTACATCAAAATAGTAACTTTTATAGCTATCAGACAGACAAACAAAAGGAAATTATTAAATACGTTTCTCTGTCTGATGTCTGTTTATATTGGCTCAATCTAACTTGTTTAATTAGGGTAGGAGGACTGGAGGTTTGATCATTTTAAATGTGTCATATGGTACTGGTTTAAATAGTAACTTATTGTCTTCAAAATGTGTCATATGGTACTGGTTTAAATAGTAACGTATTGTCTTCAAAATGTGTCATATGGTACTGGTTTAAATAGTAACTTATTGTCTTCAAAATGTGTCATATGGTACTGGTTTAAATAGTAACTTATTGTCTTCAAAATGTGTCATATGGTACTGGTTTAAATAGTAACTTATTGTCTTCAAAATGTGTCATATGGTACTGGTTTAAATAGTAACTTATTGTCTTCAAAATGTGTCATATGGTACTGGTTTAAATAGTAACTTATTGTCTTCAAAATGTGTCATACGGTACTGGTTTAAATAGTAACTTATTGTCTTCAAAATGTGTAATTATAAATCTAGCCTTGATAGAGTGTAATTTTGTTGCCTACAAGCTACAAACATAATTATTGTTGCTATGCATTGCACAAACTAGATTTTAATAATGATAATTATTATCATCAAATTTTCTATTATAAATAAAATTCCACAAACAACATATTTTGATTCTTTCATGACGCAGCACGATTTTTAATAATTTCGAGTACATAAATGATTATGTTGAGGAATTACGGAGCTGATAAGTTTATGATAATTAATGTTTTGTCTTGACATCATACATAAGATCATAGATATGAAATAAATACGATGGCCAAATGAATGAACTTATGTTACAGTGTGCAACATGCAATAGAAATTTTATTCTTTCAAACACTAAAAAGTATAAAATTAATAATAAAAAAATAAATTTTAAATAAAACCTTTTTTTATTTTTTATTAAAATGTACTAAAATAATTTTAAAAATTCTTCATGTTATACAAATATTTATATGTATTATCATTATTAAAATTGAAATGGTGGATGATTACAATAAATGTGACTTTACATTAGTTGATAATTAGCAATAAATATATATATATCAAGATGGGCACCCACGTAGATATTTTTAGTAGTGATAATTTATATAATTGTTTTGTGATGTAATGAATTTTAGTTTTCAGTACAGTTTATTTAATACGCGTTTTTGAACCGTATTTAGAAAAAAAAAATGTACTGAATACAATAAAAATGTTGGCCTAATTGGAAGACTTAAGAATAATTTAAACGAAATTGAATTGATGTATGCTAGAAACTTTCACTCCCCAATGTCGATTCTCTTTGCGGACACTGCAGAGAGGTTGAGTAAACCGTGGGTCATGTCTTTTAGAGTTCCCCCTGCTGGCGGACCACAGGCTGGACCATTCGGGTAGCTCGCTTGTCATTGGTCTTTATGGCAGTCTCCAGATGTTGAGAGACACAGCTAGTTTGATCTCACGGGCTCTAAGAGACTAAGTCTCAGCCCGCAGTTTCACTGAGAGAGTTCAAAGAGAGAGAGAAAGAGAGAGAGAGATATATATATATATAAAGAGAGAGAGAGAGAGAGAAAGAGAGAGAGAGAGAGAGATATATAAAGAGAGAGAGAGAGAGAGAGTTGCGGGCTTGATCATCGGTTAAAACCAAGAGCATTTTTCAGAACATAATTAAAGTTTACCTCCATGTCCCCATGTGGTGCCTCCGTGGCCCATTGCACCATCAGCAATGGTGGAGATGAAACCAAGGCGCTGCAAACACTGTTTTACAGTGATTTATAGGATCTAAGAGATAAAAATCTCATCTTAACTCGTACTCGCAAACCAGCAAACCAGTAGCCGGTTAAATAAGGAGTGGCCGGTTATATTCCAACTCTCTGTGTTAAAAAAACAATACAATTTGTAAAACAGAATTTTTTTTAAAATGTTTACCCATTGCAATTTAACTTATAGAAATCTTTATGAGGTATTTGAAATGTATCCATCGATACAGATAAGCATGTACAGATAACGAAATCTTCATTCCCTTCATATCTTTTGGTATTTCCTGGGTTTTTTTTTTGTTCAAAGTGACACACGACGATCACTTAGAGTGGTACGACGTTAAATAAACTGTATTGATGCTGCTCGAGACTAAACATCGTGGAAGTGAGCATGACGAAAATAGACAAACACGGAACAAATATGCACGTTGGTGAGTAAAGAGACTCAAAACTTTAAAAGGGGGATGGGGCGATGTTATTCACCATGTTAATTATTCTATCCGCAACAATGAACCTCTCAGCAGTGAAGGTCATCTCCATAGCAATGGCACTCTTCACGGCAATGACACTCTCCGCGGCACTGACACTCTCCACAGAAATGACAATTTTCACGGCACTGACACTCTCCACAGAAATGACAATTTTCACGGCAATGACACTCTCTACGGCTATGATATTCTCCACGGAAATGACAATTTTCACTGAAATGACACTCTCTACGGCAATGACACTCTCCACAGAAATGACAATTTTCACGGCAAAGAAACTCTCCACAGAAATGACAATTTTCACGGCAATGACACTCTCCACAGAAATGACAATTTTCACGGCAATGACACTCTCTACGGCAATGACACTCTCCACAGAAATGACAATTTTCACGGCAATGACATTCTCCACGGAAATGACAATTTTCACGGCAATGACACTCTCTACGGCAATGACACTCTCCACAGAAATGACAATTTTTACGGCAATGACACTCTCCACAGAAATGACAATTTTCACGGCAATGACACTCTCCACAGAAATGACAATTTTCACGGCAATGACACTCTCTACGGCAATGACACTCTCCACAGAAATGACAATTTTCACGGCAATGACACTCTCCACGGAAATGACACTCTCCCCGACGACCCCCTTCACACGGATGAGATGACAGTCACTGACGACATGGAGTGTCTGGTGTGCTGCACACATGTAAATCTGTGCAAGATTCCCGGCTATTATGAATATCAGGCAGTGGAGCTGCTGATCGATGTACTGAATAGTGACGAATGAGTTAATAGACGTCATATTAAGATAAGTCGCAGACACTAACGCCATGCCCAATATAATGGTGTCCCTGATAAGTCTAAAACGGTGCTGAACTACCATGCCTTGAAAACTTACTGCTAATTCAATGAAGCGCAGTACATGTATGATATAAATGCTAATATCACAGTAAACAGCTTTCATGTGTTTAGAACTGTTACATTCTGAAGCCAATGTAACTCGCGGAACATTAACAGGTACATTGACTTGAATAAGAAAATGATCACTGCCTGCATCATCTATGTACACAGCCATCTTGATATATTGTCCAAACTCAAACACATTGCATCAAATTGTGAGTTGTGATTTTTCTTTCAGTTGATTGATGCCAAATAAATTGGTGATCGTGTACCTATATTTATTTACACATTTTTTGGACGGCGACAATACGTAGAGAAATGATGCTGTGACAAGCGATTAGGTATGAAGCTAGCAGGGCTGGTTCACATTTCACGAGCTGCAATGTACTCAAGTAATTTAAGTCATAAATTTAAATTACTTGACTTACGTGGATAGTAACACTAAGGACAATATATATATAATATAATAATAGCGATTTGGGCGCTGCGTTAAATCGAAAGTAAAGAATTAATACAACAGTATTCCAGTTTAAAATACAATCTTGAAAAAAAAATCGGATCTCCCCGAAACCAACAAATAACCTCCCCTGCCGATCAAGCCTAAGGAGATATAACTCTATGCAAATGTTTTGCAGGGTACAGCTAGTATATATATATATATATATATATATATATATATATATTATAGATATACAAGGACATTCCGCGCATTGGAGTACATTGAAAATGGCCGACACAATAGAGTTAAGGTTTGAACATAGTGAAGTGGGCATTTGAAATTCAAATAAAACTAAATACAGTAAGTATAATTTTTGTTATGTAGAAATTAGAAATAATTTTATTTTAAAAGAATATGTAGAGTATTTTGGCATGAGATATTACCAACAAAATTTATTTTTAAACCATAAACTATATTTAAAAAATCAATATAGTTTAATATTATTTAAACTAATTAGAACCATTTTTAGATACAACCATTGTATACTGATGTTGTTTTGGCTAAGTATATTTTTGAGGTTGCTTCACATATCAGGTTTAAAATGTGTAGATGTTAACTTATACATCTATCAGAATGACTTGTTAAAACTAACTTTTTCATCACTTATAAATTCCGACATGATCAAAGTTTATTAACTTATCAAATTGATCTTCATGATAACTGGATAATATTGCACAAGATATTTGAAATCCACATTTTATTAAGTCCTCATAGATATTCTATGTTTATCTTTAGACACTATCGACCACTTAAATGACACTTTTTTAGTGCTCTTTTTTCATGGCCAACGTTATGGAAAAGTAAATATCTCTAAAGGTTACACTAGCAATATAGGTAGGTGATTAGTACTTGAACCTGCAGCCTGTAGTCCTACATGTGAAGATTCATCAGACTCCGTGTCTCTGGATGGACATGGCCAGTCAGCCAGCTCTATGCAGCACGATAAACTGACACCATATACTTGAAATGACGCAAACGCTTTTTTATATTTTTTTTTAAATAATTTTTAACAATGTGTTGATGACCAACACGATTATTATTATTTATTTATTAGCTGTACCCTGCAAAACCTTTGCATAGAGTTATATCCCCTTATGCTTGATCGGTAGGCTAGGTTATTTTTTGGTTTCGGGCAGATCCGATTTTTTTCATGGTTGTATTTTAAACTGGAATACTGTTGTATTAATTCTTTACTTTCGATTTAACGCACACTGGAAATGAGTATTATTATTTATTTATTTTTTTACTTTTTTCGGTTCATTGCAATAAAAGAAACGTCCTAAGGCTTAAGTTGTTTTTAAAGTTATTTTTGATATATTAGAACATGGGTTATTTTTTTTTACTCGATTGCATGAAATAAATATGTAACGAACTTCGATATACAAAAGTAAATTTCCATTAGCCCTAACGGGCCATCGGAGCAGATGAAGTGTAGAATTCATCTGTTTCTATAACCTCGGCATATGAAGGGATTGTGTGTGGTTAGCACAACGCACTGCCGCCTTTACTTCCCCAACTTTAGTCAGGTACCCGTTTAAAGCTGTGCGGACTTGTGGGATGAGTTTGTACTAAACCACACCTTGGAAAAATACCCATGATTATCACCAAGGATCAAACCCAGGACGCTCTAGTCAACAGTTGAGTACCTGCAATCTACACCACTGAGCTTTGATAGAAAAAATATGATGAAACACACGTGTGTTTAAACTAATTTTAAGAATTAATAATGTATTTTATCTGTAAAATGAATTTAAAGTCTTATATAAAATGTTATTCATAGATTTATTTTCATTTTATTTTCTTCTAAACTTAAACCGTTCTTATTATCCTGTGGTGCCAAAAATAAAAAAAAAATAGAATTTTTCTTAAATGATAGCTGTTTAGTGTCCCGTAGCGCCTCCATGTTCGTTGTGCTGCTGGCTAAGGTAGGGAGCGGGGGGTGAAAAAATGGCCCGAAAAAAAATTCCAGTTAGTGATTTATAGGATCTAAGATGTAAAAATGTCATCCTTAACGGGACTTAATTTATAGTAGATGGTCGTAATATCCAACTGGTAGCTAAGTGTCGATGGTCGTAATGTCCAACTGGTATCTAAGTGTCGATGGTCGTAATGTCCAACTGGTATCTAAGTGTCGATGGTCGTAATGTCCAACTGGTATCCAAGTTTGTTTTACAAAAAAGAAATCATGGGAAATGATAAATTCCAATTGTGATGGGATTTGATACAAATTAAAACAAAATAAAAATTCCCGACGACAAGAGTTATTTTTCGGGTTCCCGTGCGCCAACCCCCCCCCCCAACCCCACATACCATTTCAATTATCATTATACAAATTAATTAGCTGACTAGTATCTAAGAGATAACAAATTGTCATTTAAGTGGTTGATAGTGTCTAAGAGAAAACAAATCGTCATTTAAGGGATTGATAGTGTCTAAGAGAAAACAAATTGTCATTTAAGTGGTTGATAGTGTCTAACAGATAACAAATTGTCATTTGAGGGGTTGATAGTGTCTAAAAGATAACAAATTGTCATTAAAGTGGTTGATAGTGTCTAACAGATAACAAATTGTCATTTGAGGGGTTGATAGTGTCTAAGAGATAACAAATTGTCATTTAAGTGGTTGATAGTGTCTAAGAGATAACAAATTGTCATTTAAGGGGTTGATAGTGTCTAAGAGAAAACAAATTGTCATTTAAGTGGTTGATAGTGTCTAAGAGATAACAAATTGTCATTTAAGTGGTTGATAGTGTCTAAGAGAAAACAAATTGTCATTTAAGTGGTTGATAGTGTCTAAGAGAAAACAAATTGTCATTTAAGGGGTTGATAGTGTCTAAGAGAAAACAAATCGTCATTTAAGGGATTGATAGTGTCTAAGAGAAAACAAATTGTCATTTAAGGGGTTGATAGTGTCTAAGAGAAAACAAATTGTCATTTAAGGGGTTGATAGTGTCTAAGAGAAAACAAATTGTCATTTAAGGGGTTGATAGTGTCTAAGAGATAACAAATTGTCATTTAAGTGGTTGATAGTGTCTAAGAGAAAACAAATTGTCATTTAAGGGGTTGATAGTGTCTAAGAGAAAACAAATTGTCATTTAAGGGGTTGATAGTGTCTAAGAGATAACAAAGTGTCATTTAAGTGGTTGGTAGTGTTTAAGAGAAAACAAATTGTCATTTAAGGGGTTGATAGTGTCTAAGAGATAACAAAGTGTCATTTAAGTGGTTGATAGTGTCTAAGAGATAACAAAGTGTCATTTAAGTGGTTGATAGCGTCTAAGTGATAACAAATTGTCATTTAAGTGGTTGATAGTGTCTAAGATATATATATATATCAATGTGGTCTTTAAAAAATCTCCATTATATACTTCTAGTGTAATTATATCAGGTTATCACGAAGATCAATTATTTAACTTTGATCAAGTTGTATGTTATAAGTGAAGATTAAGTTCCTGTTACCAAAAGTCATTCTGATGTATGTAAAAAGAAATCTCTACACATTTAGAATAATAAGGGATAGAAATTGACGAAATTGTATGCTTAGAAAATATAGCTATACAATGTTTGTATCTAAAAATGGTTCTAATTAGTTTAAATAATATTAAATAATATTGATGTTCTTAAATATAATTCATGGTTTAAAAATAAATTAAGTTGATAATTTCTCAAGCCAAAATACTATTACATATACTTTTAAAACAAAATTATTTCTATAGCTTGTGTGAAGGAAAATATTTAAGTATTAGAATTTCTGTAAGAGAGAATATAGGATACAGAATATATGAGACAGAATAGGGGAGACAGAATAGAGGAGACAGAACAGAGGAGACAGAATAGAGGAGACAGAATAGAGGAGTCAGAATAGAGGAGACAGAATAGAGGAGACAGAATAGAGGAAACACAGATTATAGGAGACAGAATACAGGAGACAGACAGAATAGAGGAAACACAGAATGGAGGAGACAGAATAGAGGAGACAGAATAGAGGAGAATAATAGATGAGACAGAATGGAGGAGACAGAATACAGAATGGAGGAGATGAAAGGGGTGAGGATAGACATCCTTATTATCGACACTATTAT
>JAGDYQ010000145.1:1831786-1872286 GCA_021962125.1 Bulinus truncatus | reverse complement strand
ATGCATGGGGGCTCCAACTGTGCCTACTAGCGGGCTCCGAGTGTAATGCCTGGGGGCTCCGATTGCAATACCTGGGGGCTCAAATTGCAATGCCTGGGGGGGGGCTGCGAGTTTGATTACTGAGTGCTCAAAGTGAAGTTACTTAAAGAACGCTGAGTGCAATTACTAAAGACTCTAAGAGCACTTACTAAATCACGTGAGGGGTAGCGAGGGATGGACAATTAAAACATAATTATTGACAATAGCCAAGTATTTGTCATATATTTCACATTCAAACTCTTAAACAAAGAAAATTAACATCGATACATAAGATCGCAATAGGTGCATGCATACGGGCCGCATGATATACTCTGAAGGGCCGTAAGTTTGCCCTCCCCGGTTTTAGAGGGTAGCGAAAAGTTCAAAACTTGAGAACCACGTGATATGCAAATTTACACATGCAAGGGCCGGTCTTAGGTATTTGGAAGGTTGCTTCCCCCCCCCCCCCCCCACCCTTTCAGCCTCCAACCCTTGTAGAAACTCTCAGTCCATTGGAGTTGTTTCACTGATCATTGCAAGACTACCTCTACCTGTGAGAGAGATTACACCCCCCTCCTCCTCCCACGGGCCCGACCCCCCCCCCATGGCACGATCTTTGGCCGTGGTTAAACCCTTTAACCAATTTTTATATAATACCTTTATTTTTTTTATTTAAAAAAAAAAAGAGCTCCGAAAAAAAATCTTAAGAACGTTTTTGAAGAAAATTTTAAATGAATGGATTGTTGGATTCCAGGTAAGCAATGAAAGCACAAAGGAAATGCTTTTAAAAAAAAAATCTTAAATTTTTTTATTATCTTAATCTAGAAAAATGCACAGAGGAACAAACATAAAAGCAGGAGTTAGGATCAGATTTCGAAACCTTGAGATTTTTTTTTAATATTTTTTTTTTTTGCCTAATGCAAATGGCTTCATACTACAGACAATTTAGACATTTTTTTTTCTTTTACTAAGACGTCATGTCTAGACATATCCCGCTTAAAAGTCACAAGTCTTGATTCTGACAGAATTCATCCAGACGTCATTAGCCTAGGCAGAATTCATTCGGACGTCATGTGTCTAGACGTATTTGTAAGAGAGAATTCATTCAGACGTTTCTTGTTTAGGTAGAACTTAGAAATCGTGTTATGTTTTTAAAACTGGTGCTTCACATTTTGTAGCCATATATATATATATATATATATATATATATATATATATATACTAGCTGTACTCTGCAAAACCTTTGCATAGAGTTATATCCCCTTAGGCTTCATCGGTAGGCTAGGTTATTTTTTTGGTTTCGGGCAGATCCGATTTTTTTCATGATTGTATTTTAAATTGGGATACTGCTGTATTAATTCTTTACTTTTGATTTGACGCAGAGCCCAAATCGCTGTTATATATATTATATACAACTACAACTTACCTTTGTAGGTGGAGGTAGGAGTAGAGGGTTTCGGGTGTTAAGGGGTTTGGAAGTAAAGGGTAAGGGGCCGGGGGGAGGGGTGATTCAGCTTGAATACATCTGGTAAACTGCATACGAAAAATGTAAACAAGTCAACAAAACAAAGCTAGAAAACAAAAACGCCCGCGACAAACAGTACTAGACTGACAGTACGAAATAACAAACAGTGCTAAACAAACAGTGACATACAAACAGTACTAAACAAAAACTACAATACAAACAGTACTAAACAAACGGTACCAAACAGTACTAATCATTAAAAAAAAAAGAAAACAGAGTGAATACAGTGACCAAAATTTCGCCCCCCCCCCCCGTCTCAAATGAAATACTTTTATTTCGATTCAATTTTATTTATGTTTGGTCTATTTTTATTTTTGTTGTTCCGCAGTAAATGATATTCACGAGACTGCATTCATTTTGTTTCCTCTTTTTTTTTTACTTATCCAATTCTCTCCCTCAAAAAAAATTTTTTTTTACATATATTTATTACATCTTAACCAGAGCAGTTATTAGGTCATTGAGAAAGGAAGGGGGGGGGGAGTAGGCAAAGAAACTTACAGGGGCGGTGAAAACATCAGATTTGACAGTGGCTACTACATGGAGTGGACCTTTTAAAAATTAAGGGAGTGTGGGGGGTGTAACAACACGTGACCTGGTTTTTTTTAGATACGTAATAACGGCTCTGGTAAAGACTGAATACAATTTAAAAAGGAACAAAAATAAAAACCCAGGAAAAAAAAAACAAATAATAAAATGGAACGAAAGAAAAGAATAGAGAAATGAGGGCGAGGGGAGGAATAAAAAGCATTGCTGCTTATGGCTTAACGAGAATAGGGAATAACAAAACGAAACCGGAAACTGACCTGGGTGCATACACTTGTAGGGTTTCTCGCCGGTGTGGGTGCGGATGTGCTGCTGGAGGTGGCTCAGCTGGGTGAATTTGCGCTCACAAATCTCACATTTGTAAGGCTTGAGGCCGGAATGAATGCGTGCGTGCTGGGAGAGATAGGACGAGTTGGCAAAGCTTTTCGAGCAGGTCGGGCATTTGTAGGGCTTCGGGTCCTGTTTGTGAATCTGCTGGCAGTGGATCAGCATGTCAGACTTTGTGGTGAACACCTGGGGGTCGGAGGAAGAAAACAGGAAATATAATGGCGGTGACGTGATCAGGTGTTGGGGAGATGAATTCCAATAGTGTTTTCATTTTGGGTGAATGCTACTGTAATAAAGATATCTTGCAATTATTGCACGGGCAAGACGCAGGCATGGTGGGAAGGGCGCGCGCAAACACAGACGTCCACACACACACACACACAAAGGAGCCGTTGGTTTTTGCGGACATTAGGTATTATTTTTAAAGATATTTAGGGATCCTAGGCATAAAGCTTTAAAGATTTTTAGGGATCCTAGGCATAAAGCTTTAAAGATATTTAGGGATCTAGGGCATACAGCTTTAAAGATATTTAGGGATCTAGGGCATACAACTTTAAAGATATTTAGGGATCTAGGGCATACAACTTTAAAGATATTTAGGGATCTAGGGCATACAGCTTTAGAGATATTTAGGGATCTAGGGCATACAACTTTAAAGATATTTAGGGATCTAGGGCATACAACTTTAAAGATATTTAGGGATCTTCGGCATAAAGCTTTAGAGATACATGGTACTGAGTGACACAAGCGTAGAGAGAAAGAGGTAAACAGCATTGAACGACCAACAAACATGCATCAACAAAGAGACAAACAAAATAACAAGCAGTTAGAAGTTTGTATGTTATCATACTTGGGAACAACTTTCATTTTAATGAAATAACTTTAATCAGTTCATATCACAACCATTGCTACGCGTAGTGATACAGCACATTTTATTACACCTATACCTTGAGTGTGTGACAGCTGCTGGGCCCAATTCAGAAATTCTTGGGCCCCTTACTAAATATAACAATGGGGACAACATTGCCCCCCTTTTCAACAAAATTTACACATATACTTCGAAAGTGACGGGCCCCCCAATACTTGGGGTCCCTGACAAATGTTCGGGGCCCACCCCCTTATAGCACCCTGATTGATGCAGCCCGGTGCATTCTTAGCATCCCAATTGAAATACGTATAACCAACAGAAAGGGGCAATAATCGTATCATAACGAAGCTAGTATTTATAATCTCCCTTTTTTTACTATTTCCCTGCACCAGACTTTCAACAGTTTATAAGTGAAACGCTATTGAAAGAACGTTTGTTATCTTCACTCACTCAGTATAACTAGGAAAGTATCAAAGTTATTTCCCCACTTTCAGCTCCAACCCTTTATCAACGGGAGTTAACACACTGATTGTTTCGTGAAAGATGTTACGGGCAGTGATTAAGTTATTGTCTCCCGTTCACAAAATATGCACATTTGCACACCCAATATTTTACGGTAAAACCTCCCATAATTAATTCATTCACAAGTTGAAGTTCCCGTTAAACTATTTTATTTTTTTTAAATATAAAAAAAAAGCGCTGTTAAACGTTAATTACTTTAGTTGTCTGCAGCATGAGTTTGTTATGTGTTAACATTGTGTATTATAGCCCTCTCGTCTGCTGTCCTTCGGGGGCCCCCCAGTCAGGTACATCGATCTGATTTTAAAATGACTCCGTGCGTGATCGATGTGTCACCCGCCATTCGCGGGCCTAGCCGCCTACCTATCTACCGAATACGACCCCTGCTCGTTTGATTTCGTACGTACTATGAAACCACACTTACGTACGACTATAGTTTGATTTCGTACGTACTATGAAACCACACTTACGTACGACTATAGTTTGATTTCGTACGTACTATGAAACCACACTTACGTACGACTATAGTTTGATTTCGTACGTACTATGAAACCACACTTACTTACGACTATAGTTCATATTAAAAAGTACAAACGAAACGGATAGACCGACGTTTATAACTTCATAACATCTCTCGATGCCCCTACCTATGGCCCCGAGGGTGGGCCTTTGAAGTACACGGGGCCTTGCCGGGGGTCTAGGGCCTGGATTAAACACTCAGCTTTGTCACGGTCATATTATCGTTACGACCCCCCCCTTCCCCCACACCCAAGGCGGAGACTGTAAGACCACCCCCCTCTTCCTCCTAGCGCTCAGGGGGGGGGGCGGGCGGCCCACTAAAAACGGCCATGTACAAAAAAGACAACACTTAAAACACATCCAATGCATAAAACACTCATAAAACTTTAAATATACAGAATGGATGTGTTCCCCCCCCCCCCCCCCCCGGTTATCTAGCCGACAGCTTAGAATTCAATTTATGCATCAACATTAGAACACTACGATAGATGCTCTTGGTTCAATATTTTTTTTAAATTTTATTATTATTATTATTTCAATCTCTTATCATTTTTTTTTAAACTGATTTTTCTTTATCATTTTTTTGTTTTACACTTTCATTCACTTTTTGTTTTTGTTTAACACGTTTTAAATCTTTTTAGTTTTTTATTTTTTTTTTAAATTGTGAAGGATAAAAGACAGAAAATATATAAAAATAAAACTGCGAAAGAAAGAATTGAAGATTTTAAAGGTTTGTGTGCGTGCGTGCGTGCGTGTGTGTGCGCGCGTCTTCTTTCGGAAGGCCTTAACCTTGAACAATGTCAAGCTGACCCAAGCCCACTGTAGCGTGTGCTGATGTCAAGGTGAAGGCCGTGGAAATAATAATATTTTACAACCCCTTCCCCCCCACCCCTCCATGTCCAGGATTAACAGAACAAAAAAAAAAGAAAAATAAGGAGAAGCGCAAATAAATAAATAAATCGATGGAGAGAGAGAGAGAGAGAGAGAGAGAGAGAGTGAAAGAGGGAGGGAGGGAGTGAAAGAGAGAAGGCAGAGAGGCGAATGAGGAAAGACCAGAATGTACGTTCCGTAAAAGTGCATCAGAATTTATTTCACATAAATTTTTTTTAATTTTTGTTTTATACTGTGATATAATCTTGTTTGAACAGGGGGGGGGCGGTGCCCAAGTTCAACTCCAGCATCAAACACACGCAGAGAGTCGTGCGTGGTGCCTGCAGACCAGGCTGACCGGGCTACCAAATCAAATCATTTCTTTTCAAAATTCTGTTTGCTACGAAGGCTACAACGTGTACTTTTTTCCCTAGCCCCTCCCCTAAAATTATCTCCGAAATTCTCTCTCTGCCTAACCCCCCCCCCACCCCACCCCAAAGACCTAAAACGGCCCTGAAAAGACTTTTTTTTTTTAAAAAAAAAGTTACTTGCTCTTGAATCAAAACTTTCCCTTCACCCAATCAGTCGTGAACTGAAACCTTCTTTTTTTTAATTTGAAAAAAAACTATAGAAAGTTTTTTTACCCCTCCCCCTCCCCCCAAGCTTTTTGTTACGCTGTACCTCGCCTCTTTGTCCGGGGGTGGGGCAGGTCAACACGGAATAAAGAAAAAAAAAACAATAAACACACACAGCCTGTGTCAGCCACACGGTAAGTAGCGCGCACCAGAACTCATGAAAATGCCAACAATGATTACCTATTGATCGCCGATATTACCCTTTCCCTAACCACATTTTAGGACATCAAAAAGTCACCTCCAAGGGCGCCAAGACTACCCAGAGGAAGGCGCAGGAGGATGTGGGATGGACTGAAGCCTGTGATGGGGCGATAACAAATGTTGTTTTTTTTTACCGGGTTCCGATATTTGTCCATAAATTTCTCTAATCTCCCAATTCCGATGAACGGAATTTCTTCAAACTTTCTATTTTCGATATTACTCCAGACTTCTGATTTCCAGACTACATGATTTCCGTACAGTACATGATTTCCGTACAGTACCTGATTTCCGTACAGTACCTGATTTCCGTACAGTACCTGATTTCCGTACAGTACATGATTTCCATACAGTACCTGATTTCCGTACAGTACCTGATTTCCGTACAGTACATGATTTCCGTACAGTACCTGATTTCCGTACAGTACCTGATTTCCGTACAGTACCTGATTTCCGTACAGTACATGATTTCCGTACAGTATATGATTTCCGTACAGTACCTGATTTCCGTACAGTACCTGATTTCCGTACAGTACAGTACCTGATTATGACGCACATGACTAACGGCCCTTATAGAAATTAAAAAAAAAATGGCTTGACAATGGGTGATTAGTTGGTTAGTTTCAAACCCCAACAAGAGATTTGCATAATTACTTTTCCCGTTTAGGACTAACGAGCGACAATCTGAAATTTGTGTCAAAAATTAAAGCTGGCTCACACAAATTGCGCCAATTTGTGTCACCATAAGGAGCAAACAAAAAAAGACTCATACAAAAATGAATGTGAAATTTATTGACTGGACATCGTGCGCAACAAATAAAATCCTGTCGTGTTAGTTCATTTTTTAGTTTGTGAACCATTATCCACAATTACTGTCAAAATACCCCAAACCACGGGAGGGCCACCTCAGGCATGGTTTGACACGTGTGAACTTTAAAAAAAACAAAAAACATTGGCACTAAAAGTGACTCCTCCACAAATACACCCCCCACCTTCCCAACAACAACAACAACCCCCCCCCCACCCACCCAAAGTAGAATTTGCAGCAAACAAACGGAGGAAAAAAAAATCCCCAAAAAAATCTTCCTGAGAAATTAATTGTACCTGAAGTTATTTAAATGAGCCACGCAAACTGTGATGAGTGTGTGTGTGTGCGTGCGCGCGTGTTTGTGTGTGTGTGTATTTTTTTTTTAATGGCGTAAATTAGAAACAGACTTTAGCGCAGCACAGACGGTCTTAGCAAAACGGAGGAGAAGTGGGCGGGAAGAGACTGTGGTGCGTGTGTAACAAGCGTGTCCGCACCTGCTAACACATGCCCTGAGGCCTGATTGCCCTAAGGCTCCTCCCTCCAAGTTTTACATACTCAAAAGGTTTGCCCACCCCCCTGGGCTAATGTATACACTTTAAAAAGTTATATATATATATATATATATATATATATTATACAACAGGGTCCCCCCTTTTTCACTTTTAAGGCTACGGGCTTTGGAAGCATGTGACGCCCGTTTGGGGAAAGAGGGGGGTGGCGGGTCAACGCGACCTGCTGCGACATCACGACATCTAATTCCTAACTTTCAGTGTCACGTGAAGAGAATTAGTTCACACCTGGTCTGACATCAGGGGGAAACAACGTTGAGTGACAGACTGGTGCAACTTTAACTGCTCCCCCCCCCCCACAACCCCTCCCTTCTCCTTTAATAAAAAATATATATTTATTTCGTATCGTTTTTGTTTTTACACTTAAAGATCATCAAATTGATGATAACCATCAAAATGAACATCTGGTATATTTAACGGCCGGCGTCTGGTATAACGGCCGGCGCCCAGGTGGCGCAGCCTGGTGAGCCAGCTTTTATTATTATTTTTTGAAGGCTTGGAATTAATTGATAATAAATGGGCAATAAACGTTGGGGCGTATGTGGGGGGGGGGGTGATGAGGTTAAGTTCGTGTGCTCCCAGTGGAGGCCCCATTATTGTCCGTACATTGAAAGATTTCCTGGTAAGGAAGGGGGGGGGAGGGGGCGTCTATAATGGAACTCAAGTCAAAGGTTAAAGTTCACAACACAGCGTAAGGCGTCCACACTGTTCCCTCACACCTACCCCGATTTCAAAAGGATCAATGGGGGGGGGGGGGGAGAACAACAGGGACGAAAGTTTCTCTTAAACGACTTGCAAGTAAGCGGGATTCTGTTAAACCTCTTGCAAGTAAGCGGGATTCTGTTAAACGTCTTGCAGGTGAGCGGGATTCTGTTAAACGTCTTGCAAGTAAGCGGGATTCTGTTAAACGTCTTGCAGGTGAGCGGGATTCTGTTAAACGTCTTGCAGGTGAGCGGGATTCTGTTAAACGTCTTGCAAGTAAGCGGGATTCTGTTAAACCTCTTGCAAGTAAGCGGGATTCTGTTAAACGTCTTGCAGGTGAGCGGGATTCTGTTAAACGTCTTGCAAGTAAGCGGGATTCTGTTAAACGTCTTGCAGGTGAGCGGGATTCTGTTAAACGTCTTGCAGGTGAGCGGGATTCTGTTAAACGTCTTGCAAGTAAGCGGGATTCTGTTAAACGTCTTGCAGGTGAGCGGGATTCTGTTAAACGTCTTGCAGGTGAGCGGGATTCTGTTAAACGTCTTGCAAGTAAGCGGGATTCTGTTAAACGACTTGCAGGTGAGTGGGATTTATTAAAAGTCTTGCAGGTGAGCGGGATTGACAAGAGACAATGGTGCTTGCTATAAGCGGGTGAGGTGGGGGTTGGATTGGTGGGTGGGTGGGCGGGTGTCACATGTCTATGTACCACTTAAACTGTCGTTGACTGGACAGTGACGTGCAACAGATTGTGTTCGCGAATGCGTGTGTGTGCGTGTGTTGTGAAAGTGATTGAAAACAGATGTGGAGAAACAAGGGGAGGGGGGGGGATAAAATATACACCAGCAGGTACGAGGCAACATGTCGTATTATCCACTAGAGTGACAAAAGACATCTAGAGGAAAAATAGTTTAAAAAACAACAGAAAGACAGACAGACAGAGCGACATAATGAATAATACAAATATATACATATAAAGAAGAATAGTAGAGAGGGGTTAAAAGACATAAAGTACAAATGAGATCGAACCAGGGAGTGATCGGTTATAGATGAGCCTCAATACCATTAAATAAGCAACGGTAAAACTAGTCGATGCATCAATAGAAAATTTCACCGAGTGTTGAATTGCATAATAAATATTGTAAGTCAAGGTTTAGCTATCAAATGTCATAATAAATAATAACACAAGTCAAAAGTTTAACAGACTATTAAATGTCCTGATGAATGTCACGTCAAAATCCTACTTAATCAAGAATGTCAAAATGAAATGCCAAATGTCAAAGTCCAACTTAATCAAGAATGTCAAAATGAAATGCCAAATGTCAAAGTCCTACTTAATCAAGAATGTCACAATGAAATGCCAAATGTCAAAGTCCTACGTAAAGAATCAATGCCATATGTCATATAATTAATGATACAAGTCAAGAAAAGCGAAAGTAATGAACGAATGGGCTAAACGGGGTTTTCCAGAGATTCAGATACATGTGATCATAAATAACAAATTAACACACACACACACAGAGAGAGAGAGAGAGAGAGAGAGAGAGAGAGAGAGAGAGAGAGAGAGAGAGAGACATAAAGAACTAAAAATACAAATTCACTGACATATACAAACGGATGCCACAAGGAACTGGATGAATAATAATTCAACCGGAAGTCAATCAATTCAATGCCCGGATCTAATAAACAAAACAAAAAATTGAGCGCGTTCAAGTATATACTCGCTTTCAATGCATAACAATAATAATATTAATAAGAAATGGGATATGTATGAAAAGACACGTGCGCTCATACATTTTAACATTCATTCAGTCTTAAATCACTATGCCCCCACCCTCCCACAAACCTTGGGGGAGCTTCAAGTTTCCTCCTTACCGCCGCATCGTCCAAAAAAAAAGGTCAGAAGTCTGAGTAGCTCATGCGTCCTAATGTGCAATAACTCGTGCAAGTTTTACAAATCATTTTTTTGTTTATTGTCTCCCCTTATAGAACCACGGGTAAATCATTTCTAAGAATTTCTCTTCAAAAACAAACAAAAAAAAAAACACGAATAGTTAAAATTTCTTTTTAAATGGAAATGTATTTTTTATATTCACTATATAGTTTAGTTGTTTTTTTTTTAAATAATACATTTAAAGTATTTATGAACATGCATTTATCTATATACTAATGGCTGCTATAGTACATTAGTTGGGTCGAACGTCTCTCTCTCTCTCTCTCTCACTCTCTCTATCTCTGTGTGTATGCCAACGGCAGGCTTGCAGAGAGGTTGAAGCTGAGGGAGGAGGAGGGGGTGGAGCGGGTACAATGCTCGGAGAAGGGGTGAAACGACTCTGAGTAAGGTCTGCCATTCAGTCAGCTAGTCATTCAGTTAGTCATTCGGTTAGTCATTCAGTCAGTCATTCAGTCAGTCATTCAGCCAGTCATTCAGCCAGTCATTCAGTTAGTCATTAGGTCAGTCATTCAGTCAGTCATTCAGTTAGTCATTTGGTCAGTCATTCAGTCAGTCATTCAGTTAGTCATTAGGTCAGTCATTCGGTTAGTCATTCAGTTAGTCATTAGGTCAGTCATTCAGTTAGTCATTCAGTTAGTCATTCAGTCAGTCATTCAGTTAGTCATTCAGTTATTCATTAGGTCAGCCATTCAGTTAGTCATTAGGTCAGTCATTCAGTTAGTCATTCAGTCAGTCATTAGGTCAGTCATTCAGTTAGTCATTCAGTCAACCAGTAAGTAAAGGTGGACTTGGAGACTTTTTTTTACCAGGACCTGAAAAAAATACCAAGGTTCTCACTGAGATTCGAACCCGGGACCCTCCGGTGAACAGTCTACACCGCGCGACCACCCGTTACCATCACGGAAAGACATTTTACTTAAAATGTGCCTGAATAAGATATCGATATCTATCTATTTATATATATATATATATATATATATATATATATATATATATATATATATATATATATATATATATATTTTCTGATCTATGCCAGGACAGCACAAGCCACTTCCACGATGTGGCACGTTAAATAACTCATTTAGTGAAAGCCATTCAAATAAATCAAATAACAACAAGGTTGTCAACTCGGGGTGAATCAAGTTTTACAGAGTTACGTATCCTGACGGATTGCTGGCTGAAGTTAACGTGTGTATTATAACATAGTTCATTAAAAAAAAACAACTCTTTTTGATAAGACAAACTAGGAACCTGGGGTAGCTCCACCCCCCCACCCCAATCCCCCAAATCTTAAAGCTGGTCCGCTCTCAGGGAATGTGAATTTACCGGTAACAGCCACAATGAAAGGCAATATAAACATCTTTCAGGGAGATGGCCCGGGTAGGAGGGGAGGGGTTCAGAGAGGCTAGAGTGAGGGGGGGGAGGGGTTCAGAGAGGCTAGAGTGAGGGGGGGGAGGGGTTCAGAGAGGCTAGAGTGAGGGGGGAGGGGTTCAGAGAGGCTAGAGTGAGGGGGGGGGGTTCAGAGAGGCTAGAGTGAGGGGGAGGGGGGTTCAGAGAGGCTAGAGTGAGGGGGGAGGGGGTTCAGAGAGGCTAGAGTGAGGGGGGGAGGGGTTCAGAGAGGCTAGAGTGAGGGGGGGGAGGGGTGCCCAATTTTCGAATATTAATAGAGGCTAATATTTACATACGGCAGAATTAAAAGTGAGTTCTTTTCTCTAAGGGCCACTAATAGCGCCCCTACTTAGCCCCCTACCCCCCCCCCAACCCCCCCATCCCCCAACCCCCGTAAGTACGGCGCTGGTCACAATCACGGGACTGGTGTTCGCGCGCGCACACACAAACGCACACAAAATACAAATATTTCCATCTATCACGTGATAGACGGAGAGGAGAGAGAGAGAGAGAGAGAGAGAGAGAGAGAGAAGAGAAAGGGGGGAGTATATCATACCGAGCGCTCATCTCCTGGTATCTAACACACACAAGTGTGATAAAAACAGCAGAGAACGGGTGAGTAGTTATTATCAAGAGAGGCAGAAAAATGGAGGGAGGAGGGGGAGGGGTGGGGTGGGGGGTGGGCGGAGCCAGCGCAAAAGGAGAAGGCGTGGCCAGATCCAGACGCAAGTTTAGAACTTGACTCACATACGCCAATTAGATGCAACTACAAGATAGACTGTATTAAGTGGTGGTGGGGTGGGTGGTGGGGGGGAAGTGATGGGGGTAACGAAGTTCTTGGTGAAAGAAGGGGAGTGTGTGTGTGTGAGAGAGGACGGAGGAGGGGAAGGCGGCATGTGAAGGTAGATGGGCGGACAGACGAGAGTTGCAGTGAGTAGCATTCTTCCCCCACCCCCCGCCCCGCCCCCCCACACACACACATCGTAGAGTCACCGGTCAGGGGTTGCGCGATGGTGAGTCACCTGCCCTTGTTTACTTGTTGTTTTTTTAAAAAAAAAATAGTCAACGGTCAAAATACGATGGGTGGCTGATGTTGCCAGTGGGGGGGTGGGGGTGTTAGAGAGACTGACAGATGACTTTTGAGTTAAATTAGACCAACCAGATCAATCCAATTAGTATCCACTTTAAAAAAAAAAAAAATATTTACGGCCAATCGTTTCCTAGCTACTTTTAGGGCGGCTCACAATTTGTAACGGCCATAGTAGACCCAGTGGGACGGATGGCCGAGTGGTGTAGATACTCGACTGTCTACCTTAGAGTCCTGGGTTCGATCCTCGGTGAGGCCCTTGAAATTTTCCAGGTGAAATTTGGTGCAAAGTCGTCCCACAAGTCCACTCAGCTTTAAATGGGTACCTAAGTTGGGGAAGTAAAGGCGGCTGGGCGTTGTGCTAACCACACAATCCCTTCGTATGCCGAGGTTATGGAAACAGTTGAATTCTACACTTCATCTGCCCCAATGGCCCCGTTAGGGCTAAGAAGGGGAAGGGGGAACAAAGTAGACCCATCGATAGGAATAAATTAACGACTGTTGAAACTTGTCGGTGTATCAACAGGAAACACAACAAATACTCGTACAAGTACAGACTGAAATTTACACACACACACACACACACACACAAAAAAAGCGTATGTTTACGATAAAGTTTCACTGACTGTTAAAAAATGTCATATTAAATATCGTAAATGTCATATTTAATGTCGTAAATGTCATATTAAATATCGTAAATGTCAGATGGAGCGAAAAACGTTTAATTCGGATACAATGCCGCATAGTGTTAAAAAATTAAAAAAAAACTCTATGCATGTCCAATATTTATCAGAATTCGTAGTGTCAATACATGGTCAAAACAATGTCCGAACTTCTACTTCCGATAGTTTTCAAATCTTCTTATTTCTATACCGAGTCCGATATCCCCCAATACTTATTCCTATAGCGAGTCCGATATCCCCCAATACTTATTCCTATAGCGAGTCCGGTATCGTCCAATACTTATTCCTATAGCGAGTCCGGTATCGTCCAATACTTATTCCTATACTGAGTCCGGTATCGTCCAATACTTATTCCAACACTGTATCCGGTATCGTCTAGTAATTATTACTCGAATACATGCCCGGTATTTATCGAAACTTGTATGTAGAATCGTTTCTGGTGTGGCGGTGCAGAATTAAAATGTCGGATAGTAAGAGAGAAACAGTGAAAAGTTTAACACAGGAGGGGAAATTAAAAGAAAAAAACAAATATGTATGTTTTAATTCTTCGTTAAAAGCAAACACTGTGTAGAATGCAACGGTGGACAAGCCAATGAAAACATTAAGCACTTAGTCAAAAAACAACCCATAAACCGCCATAACACAAGTCTTTTATACATTTATAAAAACTAGCCAAAAAAAAAACACGCCAATAACCACACCATAATAATGGATAATTAAACCCAATCTCTACCGAGTTAGTAAGTACACTGAGAGCAGACCTAATGGATTCCTAGTTTTGTTCCGTTATTTTTTATTTATCGTTCCTATTTTTGTGTGTGTATGTTCTTAATCAAAAACTTGCACGTTAAAAAAAAAATAAAACAAAACAAAACTTGTTTTATTTCTTATGTTGGGAACCGTCGTCAGTAGAACAAAACACGGCGTATCAAATAAAACACAGACTTGTGACCCGGAGAAACCTGCCGACCCCTTGATCTTTCAAAAAAAAAAGAAGAAAAGAAACGTACTTAACTGAACAGGGTTGAGGAGGTGCAGGAGGAGGAGGGGGGGCTGGGGAGACGAGACTGTCGGGGGGGGGGGAAGGGACGGAGGGAGAATAGTGCACCGAAGGCACCCTGCACACACACACAGATACAGACACAAATAAGCAGAAACTCTCATACACACACACACACACAGAAACTAAAATGTAAGGTACAGTCAGGGGCGGACTTGTCATTTGACCCCCCCCCGGGGCAAAGATTAAAATGTTTGGCCCTCATAAGAAAAAGATACATTTTAAAGCGTTTAAAATTTGGGGGACATGTGGGGGCCCCCGTAAATTTTCGTGGGGCCCCCTGGATGCGCGCCTGTCCTTACATCCTACCAGACAGTTTTAGACCAAAGTATCAAGCCAGTTCTCAAAGTGTTTCAGATAACCCCCCCCCCCCCACAACATTTATCCCAATACGTTTCTCCAAAAGGAACTTAATCAAAGGTCTTAAGATTTCCAAAGCCTCCCTTGGACATACGCCGTAAGATATGAACAAAATAAAAAGCTTTGAGTTCTAAGAAGAAAATCTTCAATTAGCGACCTTGAAAAAATCGTCTGCCACCAAGCCTTCCCTTCCCTGAGAACACAGACCGCCCCACCCCACCCCCTTCCCCCCCACGGCATTATTCCCGCACAGCTTTCAAGGACAATGATTCCCCCCCCCCCACCACATCGATTCACACGTCACGTGATCACGTCTAAATTTAGACTTTTCATAAAAGGTGTGTTGTGAAACCTGGGATTACTTCCTCCCTGCCATCCCCTCCCCACCTCCCCGACCACGCCTGCAGTCAGTTTTTGTCTTGACATTAAAAATTCCCGGATAATTAAAATTAATTTATTATTCAAGCCGAAACACCGGGTGATGAAATCAGACACACACACACACAGGTTGAGTTGATTAATAATTAACCGACTTCTATCCCTCTCTCCCACCACCCCTGGGGCCCCCATCGTCATACGAAGGGGGGGGGGAATAGTTTTGTTTTTGGTTGTTGTTGAACGGGGAAGGTTAGGTTTGACACGAATCTATTACGTCATCACTTCACATTAAAGTATTAGGCGCAACACAGCAGCACTAGACACGGTAGGGTGGAGAGGGGGAAAAACTGATTTTTTTTTGAGGAGAGCCCTTTTCTAACATCTTCCGGGGGGGGGGGGCGGACACCCAAAGGTGGTAACAAGACCCCTTTACACGAGTCACAACCTCCGGTAAAAAAAAAAAACTGACAGTACAACAAAAGAGAAAACCTCTTTTGGCCCAAAGAATTTTTTCTCATTATGAATACAATGTATTAACATAATCACATCAAAATCAATAATAATTAACAGCAATAAATGAAAACAATAATGGAAAGACGGAGTGAGAACACTCGACCGTCGAACTGGGTGGAGGTCGAGAGTTCGATCCCAGATAAGAGAGACTCGGGATTTGTAACAGGCCCATACCCACCCGAACTTGAGTACCTGACTTTAAGTTAGGGGAAAGTGAGGGCGGCTGGGCGTTAGGGAAAGTCAGGGCGGCTGGGCGTCGTGCTGATGCACACACTCACTAAATATACCGCGCCCACAGAAACAGATGAATTCCACACTTCTGGGGAAACGTCACAGCGTACTTCTGGGGAAAACGTCACAACTAACTTCTGGGGAAAACGGGGAAAACGTCACAGCTTACTTATGGGGAAAACGTCACAGCTTACTTATGGGGAAAACGTCACAGCTTACTTATGGGGAAAACGTCACAGCTTACTTATGGGGAAAACGTCACAGCTTACAAAAAAAAAATAACATTTTGCGTAAAATTATCTCAAGTAACCTATTTACTCCGAGTAAACCCATTACTTACGCACATATTCCTATACTCCCGTACTGCCTCAAAATTCCGTTTCCCCGCGGATATTTACTTAGTCTACAGCCCCCGGTTCTAAACCGGTGATGCGCGTACCTCATCGGGTACGGGGGAAAAGGTTACGGAGGGGGACACGCAGCGACTCATAATTTTTCGTTTTAAACAAATCAAGAGTTTGAATCAGGTCGCGGGTACGCTGCGTGACTCATCACTCAACTACACACCCAGGTGGTGTCGTCGCATTAGGAAAAAAAAGAAAGGTGAGCACATTCCGTTATGAGACTAAGTCCATTTATTCGCGAGGGGTACCCGCGGATATACTGTCGCACCCTACGGGGTACAGGGTTGAGAATCGCTGGTCTATAGCGTGAGTCATGAGCTAAAAGTGTTACCAAGTGAGTCATGAGCTACAAGTGTCACCAAGTGAGTCATGAGCTACAAGTGCTACCAAGTGAGTCATGAGCTACAAGTGCTACCAAGTGAGTCATGAGCTAAAAGTGTTACCAAGTGAGTCATGAGCTACAAGTGCTACCAATTCTAATATTAAATAATGAAAACAAAAAACTTTTTTCTACTCAACAACGGTTCTCACTGTGGAGTAATTAGGCTCCTCAACACACCCCCGCCCCCCCCCCCACGTTGGGGGAACTGATTAAGCTATTACGGTCTTAATAATGAAACAATGTGCAGTCCTTCCCCCAACTCACCCCCCTCCCCCGCCCCGTACTGATCGTTTCCCGCCCCTCCCTCCATCCCCCTCCTCGACCGACATCCTCCATCCGTCTACGAATTTTTTCATCATTTTTTTTATTTTTGGTTATGAAATGATTCACAGCACAAGAGCTGTAAGTGGTGGCACACAACTACGTAATCAGACGGCTACAACTTTTCATTTCTATTGGTCAGTTTTTAAATAAATAAAAAAAAAAACGCGCAAATGCGACGGAGAAAGAAACGAGCAGAAATTAGCGCCAGTTTCCCCGCGGTGCGGCCGTTCTTTACCCTTTTATTTCACGAAATTAGCCGCACAATAAAAACTAATCTCGCGACAATTAAAAGTACGCAATTAACATTTAAAAAAAAAATAAAAAACCGATAGCAAGATTAACGTTCATTTTTTTTTAAATGTTATTCTGTTTAGTTTTACGTTTACAATAAAAAAAAATTTTAAAGGAAAAAAAAAATGTTAACATTTTTGTTTTTATATCGCTAAATTTTAACACAGCTATAGTTTTTTTTTTGTTAACATTTTATAACGTCCATATGTCGGTTTGTGTGTTGCGTGTTTAAAAGTACTATTCATGGATTGATTATTAAAAGAAACACGAAAATAACAAAAATAATGGGAGAAACACGAGGAAATGTTGACAATGCAACAGTAAAAAAACACCACAACTACGTCATTATTTTAAGAACTTTCGGGAATAGGGAACGTTAGGGGTGGGGGAGGGGGGAGGGGTTAAGGTTAGGTTTATGTCCTATTAACGAAGAATTCGACCGCTGGTCCCTTAAACGCATGTGTCGTAGAACCGTGTGACCTGAGGGGGAAACAACTTTCATCTGTTCTACTCAGTATCATGGGCGGCAACCTGACGGGCCCGCGGTACGAATTAACCCGATGAATCGTTCGTGTCATTGTATAAATGGTGGCCTAACGTGGCTGTGCAGAGTCTAAGCGAGTGGCTTTCCCGTTAAGCTCTGGGCTGCTCCCAAATGAGCCATTTACCCCCCCCCCCCTATTATTTTAATGAACAGTGTTTACAAACGGACCCCGTGGTACGGCTCTGTGAACTAGTGTCTGTGCGTGTCTGTGCGATAAATAACACCTGGACTATGTCTCTCATATGCTTGACCTTATTCGCTTGACTTCCTAAGATATAGGCTATACCGTGCCAGGGGCAGTGCCGTAGCGAGCTTAACTCGCGCCCGGGGGACAATACCTTTTTAATACTTTTTTAGCGCCCCCCCCCACATCCGAAAACCATATATTATTAAATGTAAAAAATATACCATTTGGCGCCCCCTTTGTGAGTAGCGCCCGGGCCATGATGCCTCCCTAGCCCACCCCTTACTACGCCTCTGACCAGGGGTAGCCATGTATGAGACCGATTAGAGCCAAAGACGTCAAGACTTAAGTTAGAAGTAAAGTTCCCTTAAGCTTCTAAGGACTCATCGGGACTACTGTTTCAGTAACCTCGTAATATGAAGAGATTGTATTGTCAGCACAATGCCCAGCCGCCTTTACTGCCCCAACTTAAAGTCGGGTACCCATTTACAGCTGTGTGGACTTGGGGACTTACACCAGAACCTGACATAAAATCTCTAGGTTCTCACTGAGGTTCGAACCCAAGACAGTCGAGCGCTTCACACCGCAGGACCACCCGTTACCATAGGACATTAAGAGCCGAAGTTAATTTAATTTAGCAAGAAAGAATCGCTAGCGATTTTTAATGCAGATTTAAAAAAAAAAAATTATCAGCTAATGAAAAAGAGACAGTAGATTAGTTGGACTTGGACTAAATCTTGGACAGTTGTGAAATTTCGAGTGCCCATTCCCAAGGGCTCCCAAAATGCGGCGAAAACGGAAGGCAAAGATAACTGGCATATATAACAGAAATAGTACACTGCCTTAGATAACTCGAATAGAGATAACTGGCATAGATAACTGGCTTAGCTAAAACACAGAGGGGGTTTGTGTGGGTTGAAACTACGGACGAAGAAGAAAATTCTGTCCTTTTAACAAAAAAGTGGGAAGAATAGCCATATAGTAAAGCTTGACCTCATGGGGTGAAAGAATAGCCATATAGTAAAGCTTGACCTCATGGGGTGAAAGAATAGCCATATAGTAAAGCTTGACCTCATGGGGTGAAAGAATAGCCATATAGTTAAGCTTGACCTCATGGGATGAATGAATAGCCATATAGTAAAGCTTGATCTCATGGGGTGAAAGAATAGCCATATAGTAAAGCTTGACCTCATGGGGTGAAAGAATAGCCATATAGTAAAGCTTGACCTCATGGGGTGAAAGAATAGCCATATAGTAAAGCTTGACCTCATGGGGTCAAAGAATAGCCATATAGTAAAGCTTGACCTCATGGGATGAAAGAATAGCCATATAGTAAAGCTTGATCTCATGGGGTGAAAGAATAGCCATATAGTAAAGCTTGACCTCATGGGGTGAAAAATAAAAAAGGTAAAGATGATATTTCGAGGGGGTCCTACGGAAGTCTGAGGTCCGGTGTGCCCAGCCGAGAAAAACGCCTCTGCTCAGCTTCGAACCCGTAACAATCATCAAGACGATCATACTTTCTAGTTAGTAATGGCCTCAGAAGCCTGAGGAGGGGGAAGAAGGGGAGGGATGGTGGTGTCACATAGCTAAAATTAACAACAACAACAACCTAACGGTCTCTCCGGGGCCCACATATGACACTCGCAATAGGGCCCCCCCAACAAGCGACAGTCGCCCTAGGACCCCGCGAACTGCTAAGGGGGCCGCTTCTGACACGACACTAAGCGCCTATCAGCAAACAGACCCCCCCACCCCTTTTAGTGTCCAGTATTCTTGTCTGGAGTCAACGCCACACAACTATTCACCAAGGTGGAAGATTCATTTTATTCTGGATTACCTCCACAGATCCCCTCCCACCAGACTATGGCGCGAAAGATCGCTCAACAGAAAACAGCAAAAGATAAGATTCGATTAAAAAACAAAATAAAACAACAACAAAGGTCAACAACTCCAAGTTGGATATTCCTGACAAAAAAAACAGTGTTAACTCCCTTGGATCTAACACTTTGGAAAAAAGGGTGGAAAAGTCTGGATGAAATCTTTCATGGGCAAAATTTAGAAAAAAAAAATACCACTTCTTCCACCCTCCTCCCCAAGTTTATGCCCCCTCCCTATCCCTCTTTCTATATCTCATTTTTATTATTTATATTTATTTTATTTATTATTTTTAATTAAAGCGTGGATTTAAAAAAAATAAAGGCTGGGTAGGATAAATCAATAGGAAAGTGAAATAGACGAGATAGGTGCATACAAAATCCAGCCAATAGGAAACGAGCTATTGCATCACTACCACGTCCTTGCAGGCCACGAGGACTGGAAGATAAATCTTGTGGACGGGTTACTTGAAAAGGAAGGGAGGGAGGGGAGGCCAGTCTTGATTCTGATGATCGGAAAGGGGGGGGGGGTTGGGGCAGGTTTTTAGCGATCTGTGGTTCAGGCTGTCCTGACCTGTCTCTGGGGCTAAGTCGCTTTTCGATGTATTCTGTTTCCTCTCTCTCTCTCTCTCTCTCCACAATTCGTCCATCTTCATTCCGCTCTGTCATATCGTCTTTTATTGTTCTTTCCAATGAACGAACTTCCTGTATAGAGCGGTGAGAGGGACGGGGGGCGCTTAACTCCCCATCAAACAAAAAACTACAACATCATTTTATTTTTCCCAGCCATGTTTTTCAACCCGGGTAACACACATCTAGAAAGGCGATGCGAATTTTCGGACAACTTCCTCCATTCTATGTTCTTTTAAAATATTACCAATCAGAGGCGTTGGACAATGGGGTGGGCGGCGACGAGCCGACCTTTTGACCCAAAGCTTGTCTTAGGGTATTTCACTCCCTAGGGCACCTTACAACTATGAAATCCGACACCTTCCCCCCCCCCCCCGCACCGGGACAATTAGCCAAGAAGTAAATGTCCTAAACCATCTTGTTACTCAAATGAGTGATTTTGACCTGTACAGTATACAACTAATGGTGCGGAGGTTGACGAGGGTGAAAGGGGGGGGAGGGGGTGGGGGTGTGTTTACATCCAGCCCGGCGTACATTTTGTTGACAGTGAGAACCGTGAAGGGGGCGAACTGAGTTCATGTCAGTGGTACCCCCTATGTCCGAACTAAGACCACTGAAAAAATAGGGGGGGGGGTGTGTCAGAGATTCCCCCCCCCCTCCTCCATTTTCCCCAAAGATTTTACAAATCGGCGACCTTTTCAAATTTTTGTTTTTTTACCAACAGCCCCCCAAACTTAATCTGTACAGGGACAACCCTTTCCCCCCCTCCTCTCCCACGTAAGAACGGTCAATCCGTCACACGCATGCATTTGACAATTCTCCTTCGCTGTGCCAAGACACCACCTGCCCTCTTCCTCAACCCCCTCCCCCCAAACACTGAAGAATGGAATGACATACGAGTGGTCCACAGCCCCGAGGGGTGGGGGGGGGGAGGGAGGGAAGGGAGCATCCGTCATGTCAATATTATTTGTATAGTTATTATTATTATTATAAAAACTTATTGCAACATTAACCGGTTGATCATAATAAGAACATTGACCAAGAGCAGGAAGGGAAGGCCCTCGGGGGGTGGGTGAGGGAGGATCTTTCATTACGATAACTTAATGTCCAAACAGCCGTTTTTTTTTTACGTTTGTTATTGTTGTTTTTATTGATTTACAATATTTGTATTACAAATATTAATTAAAAAAAAAATATGTATAAAAAGATATTAATAATAAATAATTTGTTGACGTAATTGTATTAGGGAATATCCGGAAAGCCGTTAAATGAATATTATTGTGTCGGAATATAAACAAACTCAATTTATATGGTGGGGGCTTGAAAGAAGAAGATGGTTGGAAGATTACAGAAAAATGTGATCATTCGTAATAGTTGTACTAATACTAGGGAATGATTGGAAAGTGATTATTGGTAATAGTTATACTAACACTAGTGTGTGATTGGAAAGTGGTAATGATGAAGTGAAGGTGATTTTGAAACGACAGTGGTGATAATGGTGATTACAGAAACGGTGAAAAGTGACCATAATGAATTGATTATTGTAATCATGTGATGATGGTATGAATGAAAAATGTTTGCTGCCATAAGTTAAGGGTGGAAATTACGCTGATGCTTGGATAATACGGGTGGTCGTGCGGTGTAGAGCGCTCGACTGTCGACCGGAGGGTTCCGGGTTCGAATCTCAGTGAGAACCTTTGGGATTTTTTCAGGTCCTGGTGATAGTCCCCAAGTCCACCCAGCTTTAATGGGTACCTGACTTTAAGTTGGGGGAGTAAAGGCGGCTGGGCGTTGTGCTAACCACACAACCCTTTCATATGCCGAGGTTATAGAAACAGATGAATTCTACACTTCATCTGCCCCGATGGCCCGTTAGGGTTAAGGGAACTTTACTTTACTTGGATAATACACGTTATTACATGTAATAATAATACTTTGACCTTTTCTGTTGAAATATAACAATAATAGTTTGAATGTTTCTTATGACATGTAATAATAATAGTTTGACCTTGTCTGATGACATGTAATAACAATGGTTTGACCGTTTCTGTTGATGTTTTCAATTAATTGAAGAGTTGCCTGTTCCGTAAACAATGTGACACAACCATGCGTAATATTGACGTTTTAGCTTAAGATTTGTCATGACCTTGTACTGGTCATGTTTATAACGTCTGCATTTAATAATCATAAAGAGCAGCTGACCAGCTTATGATAATTGTGAAAATGATTCAGATGATAAACTGGTAATTTATTTTTTTTTTCAAATATTGGAATGATAAACAATATTGTGGAGATAATTTTTTTTTTCATTTATTCTTTTTGTGGCTTTATAGACACTGACACGTGTTTTGTGGCAGGCCACATTTGGGTTCGAAGCTTTGACCAGCTTGTCGGACTAGGAGAAGATGGACGAAGCGTAGACGTGGACTAATATGAATGAATAAGTGAGCGTCATAACATGAGAGGCTATTGTTTGTGAGGATCGAGGGCAGAGATGATTAAGTGAATGATGATTGAGTGAAAGATGACTGAGGCAGTGATGATTAAGTGAATGATGACTGAGGCAGAGATGATTAAGTGAAAGATGATTGATGCAGTGATGATTAAGTGAATGATGACTGAGGCAGTGATGATAGAGGTCAAAGTGCATCGAGGTTAAAGTTCACAGGGTGCGGCGAAATAAAATGTTTCTATTAGATTCGTTTCACCGTACAGAGGTGTTTGGGGGGGGGGGGAGCTGACAGTGACGGGGTTTACTATGTGTTGAAAATTGAGTTATTCTTTCAAATAGAACCTTAACTCTGATTGGCTAAAGGAGAACACGTGTGAAATGATGGCAGAGAGAGAGAGAGAGAGAGAGAGAGAGAATATAGAAAGAGGAAGGGGGGGGGGGAACAGATAAATAAAATGTTCCAGATTTTGATATTATTGGACAGGCTGGCCGACCAAATGTGTGACGTAAGTGTAAACAACTTGTAAAATAAACAAACAAACAAATAAACAAAACTTCGCCGAACATGGAGAGGATACATTTGATTAGCTTTGTATTCTCGGTGTGCATTAATTTTATATTGCCATGCATTCATGTAAGGTTTTTCTTCTTTTTTAACATTTGGGATTGAGGGAAAGAGGGGGTCGAGCGACAAGCAACGCCAAAATAAATAATACGTAGCAGTGTAGATATGATTTAATAATACAATTATTGGGTGGAAGGCAAAGTGGGAAGGGGGGTGGGTGGGGCAAGCGAGGTGTGGCCTGAGATGAACTCTGCTGTTGGACAGTTCGGGGAAGGTAAAAAATGTGTCAATAAAAGCTGTGGACACTCCTTTTTTGGTGTCGGGAGTTGTGATAGAGGGGGGGGGAGGAGGGGATATGCGTAAATGCGTAAAGGGGTCTCAGCGACCACATTAGGCACAGGAGCAATACGTGAAGGGTGTGTGTGTGGGGGGCGGGCGTGGTGGTAGGGGATGTCGTTCCCCCCCCCCCCGGGCCGGTTTTACTTAAATCAACTATGGTCATCTGATGGCCAGCTTTGGACAGGTCATACAATCAAAGGCCACTACAAATGACAATGGTTTGCCGCACTCTCATTGGCCATACAATCAAAGGCCACAACAAATGACAATGGTTTGCCGCACTCTCATTGGCCATACAATCAAAGGCCACAACAAATGACAATGGTTTGCCGCACTCGCATTGGCGCTTTTTCTAGCGGACAAGAGTCTTACAGAACGCATCCGGTGCCAACGACGCTAACATTAGGGGGGGGGGGGCACATTAGGGGCCACTCGACATAACGGTCAGTCCGCTACTGGCGCTCTCTAAAGAAAGGAAGGGGGAGCAGGGGCGTCTAGCTTGACAGCCTCCCCTTGAAAGATCTGTTGTTAACGCGCCTGGACGCGCTCTCGTGAACAGATACAAGGTATTGGAGGTGGTAAAATAAATCTTAAAAATAATAAAAAAAAAACATGAATTATTTAGCGAATTAAACGAAACAATGAACATTTCTATTAGAGTGATTATACATTTCCTATTATTGTTGTTTTTTTGTTTGTTTTCGGAATGAAAGAGTTTTGAAAACGATTTGCAGCAAGACTACGAAATCATGCATTGAAATGGCAATAGAGTAAAGGATTTTAACCGATTGTTATTTCGAGGGGAAAGGGTGGGGTGGGGGGGGCTGAAGGAGGGGGAAGGGGAGTAGGATGTGTGTGTGTGTGTGTTTCAGGGGAAGGGGCAATTAGCAAGAGATAAAGATAATTACCTTCGCACAAATGGTTTAGATAGATATGTATACAGATATATATGTAGATATATATTAGATAGATAGATATGTAGATAGATAGATTATATACCTCATTTTCAAGATCTTCTCCTCTTCTAATGTTCCATCCTTTTCTGCCCCTCTTTGTCCATCGCGGTGATCTCTCTCTTCCCTCCCCCCCCCCCCCATCTGTCCGTCATTGCTGTTCCATGCACTCGAGAAGAAAACGGTTAGGTCAGCGTGACCGCATGATGCACTGAAAACCAGAATACACGGGAGGAGAGGAGTTATCGCTATGTGATAATGGCCGTTGGCGGACACAGAAGGTGGTTGGGGGGGGGGGGTGGAGGGAGGCTGAAGTGACAGAGAGAGAGAGAGAGAGAGGGGGGGAGAGAAGAAGAAGAAGATAAAGATATAAAAACAAAACAATAAACTAATAGGAGTGAGTGGTGGTGGGGTGGGTGGGTATTGTTTTTTTTTCAATCTATTTAAAAACTCGACAAAGTAGGAGAGAGAGAGAGAGAGAGAGAGAGAGAGAGAGATGATGATGATGATGATGATGATGATGGGTGCCAGAGCGAATGGCGGATAAAAAAAAAAGAATAAAGCAATAAGAAGAAAGAGGCTTTAAATAATATATACGTTTACCACAGGGGCATGACCCGAGGGGGCAGGGGGGACGGTGAGATATTCCCCCCCACACACACACACACTCTTCATGGTGTTGGGAAGGAAAAGGAGAGAGAGAGAGGGGGGGGGTTGAAGTTTGACGGTATGCCCCAGTGAGATGGTGACTTGGGTCATTGACAGAAGAAAACTGGCCGTGAAGTAGGTAGATGACCAGACTGGACAAGAACGGGCTAACGGATCAATATCGTACGTGTTCCTGGACCACTGGTCAACACGGCAAAGCTGATACATTACAATACAAGATCATTTCTGCTGCGGACGGACGGGGTTTTTTTTTTGAGCCCAGTGGTAGAAAAGACATCTCAAAGGTCATCGTGGTTGGAGATCACGGACAACTAAAGTAGTGGACAAAAGTGGACACTGGACACATACAAGAAAGAAGGGGTGGTGGGAATTACATGCTGAGTATTATTTATGAGCTGTTGATTTTTTTTTTTTTGATTTTACAAAGGTGATAGTAGCGCTCGTATAGAGGTGAAAGGTCAAAGGTAGGAGGGCAGTAATTGAGGTTTAAGGATGGAAATGCTTTGGTGTGTGTGGGGGGGAGGGAGGAGGAGCGATAGAGTGAGTACCTGGGACAAACAATGGTTTTTATTTAGTCGGATTGTGTGTAAAATATTTTTAAAAAAAAGTTATAATATAATCAGGAAGATTATTTGAATGTCCAGACATTTCCGGTCAACGGAAGTCAGTCGTGTGAACATGCTAGCGTGAGTGAGTTAGTGAGAGAGTGAGTGAGTTAGTAATTTAGTTACAGAGTGGAAGAGTGAGTTAGTGAGTGAGTTAGTGAGTGAGTTAGTGAGTGAGTTAGTAATTTAGTTACAGAATGGAAGAGTGAGTTAGTGAGTGAGTTAGTGAGTGAGTTAGTGAGTGAGTTAGTGAGTGAGCTAAAGGGAAGTTATGACTAATCCGTGACTTTAAAAATGACACGTTTATACATCTCTGGAAATTATTTTTTTTTTCTGCGGATTTGGCAAACGATTTGGGCGGGGAGATTAAATGTAAACATTACGTCCAAGCGTGATACTTAGACCGTCATTGTGGACAGACAGTTCTTCAACTACCGTGATACTTAGACCGTCATTGTGGACAGGCAGTTCTTCAAATATCCGTGATACTTAGACCGTCATTGTGGACAGACAGTTCTTCAACTACCGTGATACTTAGACCGTCGTTGTGGACAGACAGTTCTTCAAATATCCGTGATACTTAGACCGTCATTGTGGACAGACAGTTCTTCAACTACCGTGATACTTAGACCGTCGTTGTGAACAGACAGTTCTTCAACTACCGTGATACTTAGACCGTCGTTGTGAACAGACGGTTCTTCAACTACCGTGATACTTAGACCGTCATTGTGGACAGACAGCTCTTTAAATATCCGTGATACTTAGACCGTTATTGTGGACAGACAGTTCTTCAAATATCAGTGATATTTAGACCGTCGTTGTGGACAGACAGTTCTTCAACTACCGTGATACTTAGACCGTCGTTGTGGACAGACAGTTCTTCAACTACCGTGATACTTAGACCGTTGTTGTGGACAGACAGTTCTTCAACTACTGTTTATAGGCACAGATGTTTCCCATGTATTTATATTGTTATGATTATGCAGAACGTCATTCGCCATTCTATCACTTATCCGCAACCCCCCACCTAAACTCTTTTCCAGTTTAATTGATGGACAGGCAAGGCTCGGACGTGAGACCGAACAAGGCACTACGAGGGGGAAAGGGGGAGATAATTAGTTGGTGTTTTCACGAAAGTGTGTGTCCTTGGAAGGACATTAAGATTTTGGGTTGGAGAGTGAAATTAAAAAAAAAAATCAGTAATCAGGAAGATGGCGTAATGCAACAATTTAAAAAAAAAAGCACATGGCATCAGGTTGATGGGAGGTGGGGGGTGGGGGGCGTTGAAAAAAATGAAAGTGCGGGGGTGGGGGTGAGGGAGAAGGAAAGCTGAGGGCGGGGCGCATGTCGAAAGTGGCGTCGTTAATTTGTTTTTCATCGTCTCGGAATTGAAAATTTAAATTTGATGCCCTCATCAGGCAACGCCCCCCTCCTCCCCTTCCCACAATCACATCATCCCCGGCTCCACCGACCCTACCCCCTAGAAATGTGCTCCTCTCCCCTCCCCCATACACCAGCAATACTCCCCCCCCCACCCCGGCACCTCTTTCTTTAAAGCCACCTTTCCTCCCCCCCTCCCAAAGTTTGGATGAGGATATCGTGTTGTTGTCGTCTTCAAGAATAAGGTGTTAACCCGTTTGAATGCTGCGGCGGGCACATAAAGAGATGTGCTGTTGAAATTGAATTTCTTAACAAAACAGTAACAAAAAAAAAATAATGATGCTTTCAGATATAAACCCCCCGTTTTAAAATTGAGGAAAATAAAAATAAAAAATATAAACTGGCGATCAAAAGCCGTCTTAATGACATTTCTACGGGTCTCGGTTTTTTATTTTTTAATAATTAATTCGTTTTATTTTAGATCATCTTTTTATTAAATTAAAAAAAAATTTTTTTTGATACAATTTCTAGGGCACGCGTAACACATTTGAATAACTGGTAACAGAGGTTGTTAAAAACACAAAATACTAATGAGCATGGCAGTAGTGACAACACACAATGTCTTGGTGATTCAGCCGTATGATACGAAAACATTTACTAAGCAACACACACCCACCAAAAGCTGTGCACACAACAACTTGACACGCAGCGAGTGAAACACCTCATTCCTGGATTCGGGAATTTCCGTAAATAACGCGCCGGACAGTTATGTTTTTTTTTTTTACAATCCGGGATTTCCCTAACTTCGTAAAACAAAAAGTGGTGTGTATGTTTAGCTGAGCTGCTTACATTGAGCACAAATAGACAGCACACGAAATTCTCAATGCCACGACAAGACTGGCTAGAGCAGAGAGCATTCCCCTGGCAGCATTATTGACTGTCTTCCCTTTTAAAGGACAAACCAAACGTACGAGAAAATTTTTTTAAAAATAATTATTAATTTTTGTCATATACCTTTAACCTATTTGGCCGTTTTGGGGGAATGAATGGGCCCATCAACAGACAACAAATGGGCCCATCAACAGACTAGAAATGGGCCCATCAACAGACAACAAATGGGCCCATCAGCAGACAACAAATGGGCCCATCAACAGACTAGAAATGGGCCCATCAGCAGACTAGAAATGGGCCCATCAACAGGCTAGAAATGGGCCCATCAACAGACTAGAAATGGGCCCATCAGCAGACTAGAAATGGGCCCATCAGTAGACAACAAATGGGCCCATCAACAGACTAGAAATGGGCCCATCAACTGACAACAAATGGGCCCATCAGCAGACAACAAATGGGCCCATCAACAGACTAAAAATGGGCCCATCAACAGACTAGAAATGGGCCCATCAGCAGACAACAAATGGGCCCATCAACAGACAACAAATGGGCCCATCAACAGACAACAAATTGGCCCATCAACAGACAACGAATGGGCCCATCAACAGACAACGAATGGGCCCATCAAGAGACAACGAATGGGCCCATCAACAGACATATGTCCTTTCAGACTAGGTGGCGCCCATGTCCTCTCAGCGGCGAATGTTTTTTGGCTTTACCAGGGATTGAACCTAGTTCCCTTGGCATGTGGGTCGAGTTCACTATCGACTTCGCTATCCAGCCGCTGAAATTGAGATAAAAATGGTCAAATCTGCAAGGACCCCCGTTTACGTACACATCGGGCAAGCGCCCAGGCTGTCGTTAAGACGGTCTTGGATAGGTACGTAGCCCCCCCCCCCAATGCGACAGGGATGTCAAATGACATCGACACCGATGAGAGCGTCTTTCACAAATAGGATGATGGTGTTAGTGGTGGTGGTGATGGTGATGATGTTGGTGATGATGTTGGTGATGGTGATGATGTTGGTGATGATGTTGGTGATGGTGTTATTGGTGGTGATGGTCGTGTTTTTGGTGATGGTGTTAGTGGTGGTGATGGTGATGATGTTGGTGATGGTGATGATGTTGGTGATGGTGTTAGTGGTGGTGGTGATGGTGATGATGTTGGTGATGGTGTTAGTGGTGGTGATGGTGGTGTTTTTGGTGATGGTGTTAGTGGTGGTGATAGTGATGATGTTTGTGATGGTGATGATGTTGGTGATGGTGTTAGTGGTGGTGATGGTGGTGTTTTTGGTGGTGGTGATGGTGATGATGTTGGTGATGGTGTTAGTGGTGGTGATGGTGGTGTTTTTGGTGATGGTGGTGTTGGTGATGATGTTGGTGATTGTGATAGTGGTGATGAAATTGTTTCAGCTAGATAGTTTGATGCGTGCGTCCAAGTTTATCTCCGAGAATAAATAGATCATTGTCAAAGATGATAAGAGGGGGTGGGGTAGGGGGAGAGAAGGGGCGTGGCACTACAGTGACCGGAAGTTCAAAGAAGCAGTTTGGGGGGGGGGGGGAGAACTTAAAACAAAAAAAAAATCTACAGGAAAACGAAACCGCACCCACGAAGTCGAAGTCACGTGATGATGTGAGATGAGTTGTACTTTTAGCTCAATTAGTGTGAACGCCCACCTCTCCCCTCCCTCCCTCCCTCCCTACCCCCGGGGCCCTATTAGAAAGAAGATTTGTTTGCCCCCCCATCTTCCTCCACCCCCCCCCATACCCAGGTTTCTTTACCGCCCCCCCCACCCCGTTCTCCCTACCTCAACTTTATCCAGTGTTACAACTGAATTTAAAAAACAAATCAAGTAAAAATAAAAAGTTAAGTTATCAGCAGTAACGAGAACAAAAATTATCGCATGACGTGATAATAATCTTACTTTCTAGAATGTTATCTTATTATGGGAGCAATAACATTTCCGGGTTTTAAGGGCCGTGGGAGGTGCCGCTGTGGGGGGGGGGAGGGGAGAAGGTCTCCAACGTAACGATAACACTTTTTTTCCTCATCTCCGATTTTTATCAGTTGGTTGGAGGCTAGGGGGAGGGAGGAGGGGGGTTGGTGAAAGAGTGCCCCGCCCCTCCCCCATTCCCTTCATTTTTTTTTGCTTTCACCATGTACACACAGATACACCCCTGAATTACACAAGACCATGCGGAGATGGGTGAGGAGGTTTCGGGGTGGGGGGGAGGGGTGTGTGCGAGATAGATGGAAAGGAGAAAACATTTAAGAAGAAGAATCGCTCTGATTAGACTGATATACATGCAGGAAGGGGAGACACAAAAACTGTTGGTCACTCTGTCCGTGCTTCGTCCAGCGCCCCCCTCCTCCTCCTCCCACCCACCCCGCTTCCATTTCCTCCCCTACCTCCAGCATCGCACTCCTCACACACTATTTCTCCTCTCCATGCATGCCTTCTTCTATCGTCGATAGCTCTCTCTCTCTCTCTCTACCATCACACCCCTATCCCCTCCCTATCAATAAGCCACCCCCACCACCCCCCTCCTCTCCCTCCTTCCAACTGCCCATGCTTATCATCCACCCAGCTCGCGATGGATGCTCTCACGTCCATGCCGAGCTGATACCGATGCATTCGGACATTCATGAGACTCGCTAATCAAATTTGAGCCCAGGAGTTTCAGGGACGAAGAGAGAGAGAGAGAGAGAGAGAGAGAGAGAGAGAAGGCTGGAGCAGTTTTTTTTAAACTTACCCACACCGGGTCACCGTAACCTTGGGTAGATAGGGTCATCAGCATCTTATGGAACGGGGTCATCCATGTCTCTCTTGATATTTTTATTATTATTAATTTTGTAACATGTTGCCTTCATTTCTTTTCATGTTTGAAAAAATCAAAACTGACCGATATTTACCAGATTCTAGTTGAGGTTTTTATCATTGGCATGAATTATTTCACGCTTCTTTCATTTGTCTATGTCACTCTTTCCTCTATTTCTGTCTGTGTCTCTCCTCCCTCATTGCTTTTCTCTCTCTCTTTTCCCCAAGTCTTGATCTTTCACTCCCTCTATCCTTTAGTCTCTCAAATCAGTCAATCCAGCGTTATTTTATAGCCATGCTTCTTCACAGAATCTATCTATCTATCTATCTATCTATCTATCTATCTATCTATCTATCTATCTATCTATCTATCTATCTATCTATCTATCTATCTATCTATCTATCTATCTATCTATCTATCTAATCTGCGTATCCATCCATCTATCTATCTATCTATCTATCTATCTATCTATCTATCTATCTAATCTGCGTATCTATCTATCTATCTATCCACCCATCCATCTATCTATCTGTATGTTCGTCTATCTATCTATTTTAAATATCTATCTATCTATCTATCTATCTATTTTAAATATCTATCTATCTATCTATCTATCTATCTATCTATCTATCTATCTATCTATCTATCTATCTATCTATCTATCTATCTATCTATCTATCTATCTTTTACCGTGTCGACTATTTTCTATCCCCCTTTTGTTAATCGATCAATAATTATTCTCTCTAAAAGACACAATAACTCGAGTAAATCTTATGTCAGAGGTTTTCAGGTGGAAGGGGGAGGTGGTGGGTTGCGGGCTGATTTAAAATGGGCAGCCGAAAATGTTAATAACTCATAAATCGAGAATATGTATATAGATATATCATCAATTTTAGCTTTCCTCTGTTATTTACTTTCAAAGATGGGTTGCTACTTTCATTACGTCGAAGGTATATTACGTTCTTTTCTCTCTGTCTCTCGCTCTCTCTCTCTCTCACTTCTGTTTTAGTTTCTACTTTCACTATATTTCTAAGAACCCCTGGAAAAAAAAACTCTCGCAAATGGGCCACTCATATATATATATATATATATATATATACATACATATATATATATATATATATATATACATACATATATATATATATATATATATATATATATATACATACATATATATATATATATATATATATATATATATAATCAAACCTCAGTTTACGAGCATGATTTGTTCGAGGAAGTTGTTCGTAATCCACACTGTCGTATGTCAAAGCTGATTTCTCCATAATTCAATTTACAGAAATAAAACAAAAAAACAACTGAAACTTGTTTTGATTATGTAATGATTGTTTTGTTCTTATTAATTACAATGCTGCGACCGACGAGCCCATGAGTGGGGGAGGGGGTAAAGAGGGATGTGTGTGTGTGTGTGTGTGTGGGGTGGGGAGAGATGAACCTTACGGCCAGGGAACCACAGAGATAGACAAAAACACTTAAGAAATTAAAGGCCAACTCCAATCTACCCTCCCCACCCCCTTCCAAACCTCAGGCTAATGTCTCTCAACTGAGAGGACCCTGGGGGAAACTCTCTCTCTACGCTTGTGTCCAATCGTGTGTGTGTGTGTGTGTGTGTGTGGTCATATTCTTCATTTCAACCCACCCACAGATAACCGCTAGCGTAAACACACACACACAGCGAACACACGTGGAGGAAGGGGCTATGAGACAGCCAACCCAAGATAAATAATAACATGTATCAGAATCCTCCAATCCGTACTGCTGTACACTGTCATTGCTTGCATCACCCCCCCCCCCAAACAGATCGCCATACACCCCACCCTCCCCCTCTGTCGGACATCATACTCCAATTCCCCGCACCTCCACCCCCCCCCCCCCGGCCTTCGTTTTTTTTTTGTTCATTCTTTTCAGTTGACGTGCTCTTCCCTCTTTCTCTTTCTCTCTCTCTCTCCCCCCCCCCCTCCCCTTTTTCCAGGTCTCACTGCTCACAATCTTCGCTCACGTAGTTTCCCCCGCGTCCCTCCCCCCCCCCAAAAAAACAAACGGCCAGGCTTACGTAATCGCCAGGCGTGTTGACCACCCCTGCAGATAGAAATAGCCGTATCCCCCCTCCTCTCCCCTTACTCAATCTCTCTCTCTCTCTCTCTCTCTCTCAATCTCTCTCACATCAACCTCTGGAACCGCAAAAGAGAAAACAACATGTAACGAACGGGAGGGGGGGTAGGAGGGGAGTGAGGGAGGGGACAGGGCATTCAGCTAGCTTGGAGCGAAGAACAAAAAAGTAGCATTTAAAAAAAAATGGATGAAAATAGAAGCGAATGGACATTGGAGGACGGGGAGTAACCCCCCCCCCCTTTTCACCACTTTCCCTGATAAAAATATTAATGTATAATACCAAAAAAAATCCCCAATTAAAAAAAAAATAATTGTTTGTTTTTTTTTCGAAGACACCAGTTTGATATACGCAGCACGGAACGGAACATTACGGACACGGAACATTACGGACACGGAACATTACTTTACGGACACGGAACATTACTTTACGGACACGGAACATTACTTTACGGACACGGAACAGTACTTTACGAACAAGGAACAGTACTTTACGGACACGGAACAGTACTTTACGGACAAGGAACAGTACTTACGGACATGGAAGAGTACTTACGAACATGGAAGAGTACTTACGGACACGGAACAGTACTTACGGACAAGGAACAGTACTTACGGACATGGAACAGTACTTACGGACAAGGAACAGTACTTACGGACATGGAACAGTACTTACGGACAAGGAACAGCACTTACGGACATGGAACAGTACTTACGGACAAGGAACAGTACTTACGGACATGGAACAGTACTTACGGACATGGAACAGTACTTACGGATTAAAAAAAAAACACATAAACAAAGGTGAACGCTTTAAGTCCCACCGGAAAGAGGGGCTCTCTTCCAGTTTTAAATCTGAGGCTTACAGGGCCTCCCCCCCCCCCATAAAGTACTTTTTGACTACGGCAAATATACATATCTCTGAAAGTCAAGTTCAGCACACACACCCATCCCCCCGCCCCCGTTAAAACATAAGACTTTTCCTGTACTAGCATGATGCAAGTGGAATGTTACAGTGGGCGGGGCTTAGCCGCGGACGTCATTGGCAGACGACTGGGGTTTTGAGTTTTTTGAAACGTACCAGTAGCCTCGCTCCTTTATATTGATTCATTAAACATTCGCCCAATCTGAAGAGACAAATGGAAACTTGAGACACATAGACAAAACAATAACAACAACAACAACAGCAATACAGAGCCAACAGACCGATGGGGGAACAACAGAGATAGACCGATTGGGGAAAAGACAGACTTCGAGATGGCTCAAAGATTAAAAGCATAGCACGCAAAATCATTATGACATAACACGCAAGCTTTTTTTTTTTGTAAATTCACGTTTTATTTAAACACTAATTTCGATGACGTAATTGAAAAACCGAGGGGGGAAAAAACTACTGAGGATTTAAACCAATAGTAGCCAAAATGACGCGATTTAGATTCGTGCTGATAAATCAAGACTGTTGTTCAAGTTAACACGTTATTAAAAACTGACCAATATAAATAGCAGATAAAGGTGTGCAACAATTCTATTTTGTCAGCGATGCACTCTATAAACTTTGAATTATTTCGGACAGTTACTCGCTGCGTGAAATTATTTCCACATTCTCTTCTACATTTGGCGGTATTCACCCTCTTCGCCCCCCCCCCCCCAAACCCCAATTTGGCAACATTTTCTTCAAAGAAGTAAAAAAAAAAATATAGAAAAAATGAAAAAAAAAAAACCTGGCCAATCCAATCAGAATCTAAGAACATTTTCCCCCCACATCGCTGCAATGTGATTGGCAGACGTGGCCAGTTTGGATCGAAGAACTCGGCAGCGGGCAAGGTGACAAAAATATTCCCAACCCCTCCAAAAAAAAACAAAATAAAAATAACCAACACCCCCCTTCCCCCCCTTTACCCATAATTTTTTTTCTTCCTAAGGACCCATACATCCGGCTGTAGACCTTTTGCCCTGGTAGTGCAATGCTTGAGAATTTTCGGAGGGCGAGTGAATGAACGATGGTGGGAAAAAAAAACCTGAAAAAAAAAGGGAGGAACCTGGAAAGGTGACAGTAAGGAGGGAGGTAATTTTAAGTGAGGGAGGAGTGCGATGGGGTGGGGTGGGGGGAGGGGCAATGAAAAATGATGTAGTGGACGAACTCCCTAACAGAAAGTGTGATGGAAAGAAGAAGATATAATGAGGAAGAAAGAAAGACTGAAAAAAATATTACGAAGGAGATTTTTTTTTTTTGTTAAATGAAGGAGCTGTGTTATGAGGATAAATTTGTTTGGAAAAGTTGGGGGGGGGGGAGGGGAGCGGGCGAAAGATGGGTGTGTGTTGGGGTATGGGGGAAGGGAAGGACGGTGGGAGAATATTTAGAGCCAGTGATGAGCTGTATAAAATAGCTGCGTTGGGCCCCGGGGGGGAGGAGAGGGGAGAGAATGGAAGATTTGGGTAAATTTGTCACCTGTAAAATACGTGCTGAAGAAAGAGAGAAAAGGAGGGGGGGGAGGGAGAGAGAGAGAGAGAAAGTGGGGGGGGGGGGTACGTGGAATATTTTATTACATAATTGCAGCTAGAAATTTTCGATTAGATACTTGTCAAAATGCTTGAATCGATGTATTTGCTGTACAGATGACTTACAGCCATGCTAGCGAGACAATGGTAGACCAAGGGGTAGCCTCAGTGGTAGTCACATGGGGTAGCCACTGTGCTAGCCTACTGTTCATCGATTCAGTAGCATCAAAACATAGAAAATTGAAAAAAAAAAACGTTTCAATGCGCCGAATTCGGGGAATCCTTTGGGTCACACCGTCCTAAGATGTACAAGTCACGAGTTCGGATTCCAGCGAGTCCAGTAAGCAATGGTTCCCCAATCCCTAGTAGTGCCTCCATCGCCGTTCCCAATGATAAGTTTGTAGTTAGCGAAAAAGTAAAGTTCCCTTTTTAGCCCTTACGGTCCTTCGGGGCAGATGATGTTTAGAAGTTCGTCGCTTTCTGTGACCTTCAAATGTAAAGATACAGTGTTATACTAACGCCCAGCCGCCTTTACTTCCTCAACCTATGACAGGTACCAATGACAGGTACCTATGACAGGTACCAATGACAGGTACCTATGACAGGTACCAATGACAGGTACCAATGACAGGTACCAATGACAGGTACCTATGACAGGTACCAATGACAGGTACCTATGACAATGACAGGTACCAATGACAGGTACCAATGACAGGTACCTATGACAGGTACCAATGACAGGTACCTATGACAGGTAGCAATGACAGGTACCAATGACAGTCACCAATGACAGGTACCTATGACAGGTACCAATGACAGGTACCAATGACAGGTACCTATGACAGGTACCCATTTAAAGTCGGGTGGACTTGAGGGACTTTTTCACCAAACTCATCAAGACCTAGACAAAAATTCCCTTTGGTTCTCGCCAAGAATCGAACCCGAGACTCCAGTGTGGAGAGTCGTGCGCCCCAACACCGCTCGGTCACCCAGGGAAAGACACTACGCAACTACCCACAAAAAGATGTCTTGAAATGGATTACAATGAAAGTCTAGTCAAGAGTTTTAAAATAATTGACAATAATTAATTCATATTATGGAGAAGTACGGAACCGTTGTTTTTAAATATAACCCACAATTATATGTGTGTATATATATAAACAGTAAATGATCCAACACAGCAGATGGTTTACGGTAAAAGAGTCACGTTCCTAAACAAGGGAATGTGATTGTAGTGGAATAAACAAACTGTGCTGAAGGGGGGCAATTACTGTAAACATGTTTATTTTATACAAGATATCCTGATATATTTCCGATTTCTCATTCATTAAAGCCCCAATCTAGACTATCAAGTCTGTAAGATCTACCGTGTTTCCTCAAAAAAAAAGTATGATCTAACTAGAAAATATTTTAGAATATTCTCGCAATTAAAAGCTCTCTTAACAAACTTGTGATAGTGTTTTGATTTGACTTAAAAAATAAATCTGGTTGAATAAATGTTTTTTTTTTTGCGCTCCAGGTATGCTAACGTAATTCTTCAAACATGAATAGATGTTCATTATTGTGGGCGAACAATTGGGCATCCGTTGAAAATAAGCCTTATTGGGACAATTGCATAAAAAAAAAACTTTTTCTTTTTTTAGACCAGGTCTCATTTTAAGGGAAATACGGTAAATATCGGAAATCGGCATGTTTGAGAGATATCGCTAAATGTAGTAAATGTATCGGTATCAGAGATGAGCGGACAGCGGACGCGTCCGCTTGCGGACTCAGATCCGCAGACTTTTCCGAATCCACGGACAGACTGCGGACGCTTAATATGACTTGCGGACTGACGCGGATCCTCGCGCCCTTGCCAATAATAATTTAGTTTTAATAGATACTTTACTTATTCGTAAACTTTTGCCACCGAATCTGAAAATAAACCAATAAATAAAAGTGGCTTCTTGAAGAATAAAAAACAGGGAGGGATGTTAAACTGGGATGAGAACATTAATGTTAAAACATCTGAAAAAAATTTTTTTTTTTTTAAATCGTACAATTTTTTTTAATTTGTATAACTCCAACTAATAAATATTATTAAGAAATGTAAATTATGTACATAAATTATATAAAAATATATTTAAAAGTAAACTTAATCTTGGCTTATATTTAGTGTCTTTAGCCGGTTTTTCCTTTCTCTTATCTATTTATTTTTATACCAGTAAAAAAAAAAAATTAAATTTCGTGTCATTTAAACAGATAAATTTCAGCAATGCGGACGCGCGGACTGACTGCAAACCAATGTTGTAAGATTCTGCGGACGCGGATCATTGATAGAAATCCGCGGACGGACGCGGACGCTAAATTTCAAGATCCGCACAGGTCTGATCGGTGTAAGAAAACCTTGAGACATGTGACCAATGTTGTGACCAATGATGTGACCAATGATGTGACCAATGATGTGACCAATGATGCGACCAATGATGTGACCAATGATGTGACCAATGATGTGACCAATGATGTGATCAATGATGTGACCAATGATGCGATCAATGATGTGACCAATGATGCGACCAATGATGCGACCAATGATGTGACCAATGATGTGACCAATGATGTGACCAATGATGTGACCAATGATGCGACCAATGATGTGACCAATGATGTGACCAATGATGCGACCAATGATATGATGCGACCAATGATGTGACCAATGATATGACCAATGATGCGACCAATGATATGATGCGACCAATGATGTGACCAATGATGCGACCAATGATGCGACCAATAATGCGACCAATGATGTGACCAATGATGTGACCAATGATGTGACCAATGATGTGACCAATGATGCGACCAATGATGTGACCAATGATGTGACCAATGATGCGACCAATGATATGATGCGACCAATGATGCGACCAATGATGTGACCAATGATGTGACCAATGATGCGACCAATGATGCGACCAATGATGTGACCAATGATGTGACCAATGATGTGACCAATGATGTGACCAATGATGTGACCGACCAATGATGTGACCAATGATGTGACCAATGATGTGACCATGAAATCCAACCCCCACCCCCGTACCCAAAGCACAAAACGATGATGATAATAGCAAATATGATTATATAATAGAACATGTATCAATCAGATAAGTAGTCAAGTGGAATAAACGAATCCAATTTGAATGGCCTGTATTTGAAGTGAGGTAAGAAGGTAAATAACAACACCCTACCCATAGAGCTGTTGAAAGGCGCCGACCATGGCGTGCATTGGGGGGGAGGGGTGTAGGAGAGAAGGGGAGAGGGCGGAGCATGTGAAATTTCAAGTTGTAGCCTACATCCTGTTTGTTTGTTTATTTTATTTTCTAGGAATTAAGCCCGGACATGAGTTAATAAAATATAAAAATGGATGTGCTAATGTGTGCTAATGTGCAAAACCGTCTTAACACAAAGGTTTATCACTGTCTATTTCGACCTAACATAAGTGAATTTTTTTTTAAGCATTATACAACTCATACCCATAGACTACAACACATACGCACAGAGACTACAACACATACACATAGACTACAACACATAGCCTACACAGAGATTACAACACATACACAGAGACTACAACACATAGCCTACACAGAGATTACAACACATACACAGAGACTACAACACATAGCCTACACAGAGATTACAACACATACACAGAGACTACAACACATAGCCTACACAGAGATTACAACACAGAAACATGGAGTACAACACATACACACAGACTACAACAAACACACACACAGAGACCAACAATCATAAATCTTGGGGGTGGGGTGAGGGGGGGGGGTGAGGAGTCAACAGACATACCACACAAACACACACGACAATGTGTTCAGATACACATACATACAGGCAAACATGCGAACACACAAATAAGCACACCCACCGCATACTCACACACACACACACACACACACAGAGATACTCACACACTGCCAGACATACTCATACACTGGACACGACTAAAAGTAGGTCATCACTCACCTGATCACAAATCTTGCACTGGTACGTCTTCGTACCGGTACGGCTCGGGGGCTTCACGGGCTGCGGCACCACCAGGGGCGTGTTCGGCCCCCCGGGGCCGTTCGTGGGGGTGGGGGGCCCGCTCATGCTCCCCGTGCTGGTGGTGCGGGCGTAGTGGACGCCCCCTCCTCCCCCACCCCCTCCGCCGATGCTGCCTCCGTTGCCACCCCCTCCGCCGCCGCCCCCTCCGCCGCCGGTGTTCCGCTGCAGGTGGTCGTTGACGTTGAGCCCGTGGTGTAGCCCGTCGTGACCTCCTAGACCCAGACCTGGAAGAGTTAAAAGAAGAAAAAAATAAGACACATTATTAGGAATGTCACGGTGCAGCGAAACGGAGACTGCAAGCTTGTTAACAGCAGGTCAGCGTGTGCGCCGTTGTCACGTTATTAGGAATGTCACAATGTAGCGAAACAAAGACAGCAGGCTTATTAACAGAAGGTCAGCGTGTGCGTCGTTGTCACGTTATTCGGAATGTCACGATGCATCGAAACGGAGACTGCAGGCTTATTAACAGAAGGTCAGTGTGTGCGCCGTTGTCACGTTATTAGGAATGTCACGATGCACCGAAACGGAGACTGCAGGCTTATTAACAGAAGGTCAGTGTGTGCGCCGTTGTCACGTTAACCGATCAACTTTAAATATTTGAGGCGTTTTAAGACAGGCTATCTCAACGCGGTCTTGGGCTGCTGTAGCCATGGCACAATAAAGGGGGCTAGTTTGGGCTAGCACAACGTCTTATAATT
>JAGDYQ010000145.1:1817504-1831286 GCA_021962125.1 Bulinus truncatus | reverse complement strand
TTCTGACTTTGGTTTATCTTTCCATAGCTTCAGTTGTTTTTTTAAATCAATTTCCGATCAACCGAAGACTGTTGACCAGTACACGCCAATACTTAACATAAGATACATAATACGGCAATTATTGAATTAATATCTCGTTTTAAATTTGATTTAATTTACCTTTCTGGGAAAAAATGTGAACATACGGTTCCATAAAGGGCTGCCAATTCTTGGGTCTTTTCCCCCCAAGATCTTGTTTTTTTTAGGGCCAACTTGGATTCTTTGGTCAATTGCAGAAATTCTAGACCAGCCTTGGGCAAATCACGTCCCGCGGGCCTTATTCTGCCCACCCTACCATTTAATCAGGCCCGCCACTAGAGTGAAGCACAAGACTAGCCTATTGTGTTATGACGTTAACATTTACTAACCTACACCATCAGGTCACGCCATTGTTTCGTCCATCTGTCCGGCCCCGCTGGTCAAATTCACGAACTCCACATTTTCTTTTTTTTAGCTCTATTTAAATCAAATAAATTGGAAATTTCCGTTCCTGGGGATTCCCACAGACTTTTTTTTTTAGTGGTAAACTACTCTGTTTTTCAAGGCCAATGTAGGATATTAGAATATTAAATTGTTACTATATTTAAAGTCACGAGCGAGCGCTGGGTAAGTTCTCAAAAGTAGTCGTTCGCATTTCAAATCACGTTCTTGTGATGGGGGCAAAATTTATACACCAAAATTTTAGCACGGACTAATAGGTTGTTCTAGTTTTAGAGCTAATGCTCGCTAATAACGCTATTACCGCTAATACCGTTTAGACTCGCTAATACTGGCTAATATTGCCAATACTCGCTATTACCTCTAATACCGTTAAGACTCACTAATACTGGCTAATACCGCTAATACTCAAAATATTGACATTGAAAATGATAAATTTCCATGGGCGTCCGTACTCTGAAGGAAGCCCCCTCCCCCTCCGCGCCCCGTAACTTAGCGATTCCCACCCTTCCTTCCTTCCTTCCTTCCTTCCTTCCTCCCCAGCCCCCAGAAAAGATAAACAAGAATATTATGTTTAGTATTATCAAAATTCGACTGATAATATTATTGAAAGTAAAAGTAAAAATATCAACAATAATAATTGACCCTATTCTGAATGATAACAATTATATATAACAATAATATATATATATATATATATATATATATATATATATATATATATATATATTACTATGTCAGTTATATTGTAATACTTAAATAAATCAATTCTGCCGGCATTGGCATGTCACGACCCAGGTCTAAACTATAATGATGACCAAATGGGCCCATGAACAAATAACAAAGCGTGGAATGTTTCATTATTTTGTTTATTATATTTTGGTCACTTTGCCCCTTAAAAAAAAAAACTACTGCAGTACAAAAATACTTCAAAAGACCCAAGTCACGTGACAACAAAAATAATAACCGGGACAGGATGGTTGACAACCGTGGTAGAATGATAACAAGATTTGATAATACTGATATTTCATATACATATGTGAAATGATATTTTTTTTATTACGCACATGGTATTGTTATGAAAGTGATATCAGCATACGGGGAAAGGTGGGGGGGAACCGTTAATGAATTTTTTTTTGGTTCAACATTTAGCTAGGAGTATGGATGCTAGTTTAGGCGATTGTGTTTCTCGAAGCTGCTACTCAGCTTCTAGCGGACAAAGGTTTTCGTTTTCATAGGTATTGATGGACTTGGTAGTGAGATAACTCTCTGGACTCTTAGTTGATTATAAAGACGTTTGGGAGTATAAGAGACGGTCGATTTTGTTGGAATATAGAGACGTTTGATTTTTGATGGAATATAAGAGACGTTTGATTTTGATGGAATATAAGAGATGTTTCATTTTGATGGAATATAAGAGACGTTTCATTTTGATGGAATATAAGAGACGTTTGATTTTGATGGAATATAAGAGATGTTTCATTTTGATGGAATATAAGAGACGTTTCATTTTGATGGAATATAAGAGACGTTTGATTTTGATGGAATATAGAGATGTTTAAAATGATGGAATATAGAGACGTTTGATTTTGATGGAGTTTAGAGACGTTTGAATTGATGGAGTATAGAGACGTTTGACATCTGCAATATTAGGAGATATAATAAAATTAATAAATGCAGAACTCTCTAGAGTTAGCCTCCTTGGCGTACATATATCTGAGCGTCATTCCAATAAGTAAAACTCTTTTCGCCAGCCCTATTTCTTTAAGCCCAGTTGAGTCAATGCCTTTCATCTGCTTATCTATTTTATTTCGCCGCGCACACACAAACAAGCGCACCTGCGTGCAGACATTACAAATTGTAATCTTTTCTTTCTTTATTTGTTTTAGCAAAGATTAGGAAAATAAAACAAAACATTTAAAGAACATGGAACCAAAAGTCATTGAAAGAAACTGGGGGGAAATAAAACGAACAAAAGCAAAAACTAAACCAATAATAATATTAATAAAACCAACTGCAATCCTACTTGCGGGAATATCCAATTCTTTAGAAAAACTCTGGGCGGGAAACAGCATGCATGCTCATTAGGCATTACAACACCATCCTTTCACTCCCCACCCTCACACCCCAACTCTTTCACTCACTCACACACACACACACACACATTTATTACTCATATAGACACTTCTTTATATCTTGTAACGCAGTTGGGGGCAAAAATTGATTAATTTATATCCCGAATCCGCATGCGGTAAACTAAACAAAAACAAAACAAAACATTTCCAACTAACTCTTCATTCCTTAAAATTGGCATCTTTCATTTGTCCGGGCGGTAATATTGTTTAACCGACTTTCCTATATATATATATATATATATATATATATATATATATATATATATATATATATATATATATATATAATCAAAGTTTTACTAGTGTTGAGTTATGTATCATTTTTGCTCTGCCTGTTTATTACATTTCTTTGGGCATGACATTTGTGCATTAATAACTGTCAAGTAACTGTTCGTTTGTATCTGTTTACTCACATGCGTGGCCTTCACCTGCTCTTAACACACACATTATGTGCTCACCGTTAGATTACTTTATATATATATATTTCAGCCCAGTTACCTTGTTCCACCTGCTTACATGTATATGTAATTTGATTTCTATGTTTTTATTGTTGATTGTTGTATATCTTACAGACAGCTTAAAGTAAATTAATTAATTCGTCTAGCTGTCTGTCACACTTCTTTTTTATCTATCTATCTATCTATCTATCTATCTATCTATCTATCTATCTATCTATCTATCTATCTATCTATCTATCTATCTATCTATCTATCTATCTATCTATCTATCTATCTATCTATCTATCTATCTATCTATCTATCTATCTATCTATCTATCTATCTATCTATCTATCTATCTATCTATCTATCTATCTATCTATCTATCTATCTATCTATCTATCTATCTATCTATCTATCTATCTATCTATCTATCTATCTATCTATCTATCTATCTATCTATCTATCTATCTATCTATCTATCTATCTATCTATCTATCTATCGTTCTGTCTGTCTATTTTGTATCTATCTATTTATATGTATGTCTGTCTAATCTTTCTATATCTAACTGTCTTTATGTCTGTCCAATATCTATCTATCTATCTATCTATCTATCTATCTATCTATCTATCTATCTATCTATCTATCTATCTATCTATCTATCTATCTATCTATCTATCTATCTATCTATCTATCTATCTATCTATCTATCTATCTATCTATCTATTTAATTTATCTTATCTATCTATCTGTCTAATCAAACTTATCTATCTATTTAATCTATCTAATAATACTAATATATATATTTCTATCCATCTATCTAATCTATCTGTCTACATTTCTGTCTGTCTTTTTTTTTAATGTGTTTCTATATGTATGTTTCATATGTCTGTATCCCCCCCATACAGTACTTCTTATTGAAAGAGAAAGTTAACTCTCTTTCAAATGATTCATCCCTTAGATTCTGTCCAATGGACTTTTGTTATTTTATGACATAGTTATTTTTGTGTCGGTAAAGCACACATAGTCTTAGTACTTGTACGTCATATATATATATATTTATAAATCCCATATAGACTTATTCCCCCTTCCCCCCCCCGTACCACCTGTGTACATAATCTTAAGTAGTGCACCCGACTGAACTTAATACCCGACCTCTCCTCTCCCCACCCCCAAAGCTTAATACTCGCCCCCACCCCCCTTCCCCTGCCGCCCCAAACTTCCCATTCTCTTCCCCCCCACCTCCCACCATTGCTCTCATCTGGACCCTCTTTATTGACCATAATCCATAAGTGTGACATACGTAATGTGTGTTGCGGTCTAGGTGGGGGGGAGACACAGTTGTAACAACGATTTCATGTTGAAATAGGACGATCGGCCGATGAACGTGTGTGTTGTGGTCCTGGGTGCGAGATACGGATGTTACTATTTGTGAATGGAAAGGAAGGTGCATACTATTGTCTTGTCGTTACTTCGCTCATCCGTGTGTCCATGTTAGAAAAAAAAAAGCCCGGGGGGGAAGGTGGGGAAGAAAAGGATTGGACTTAACGGCTATAGCTTAAAAGGAAGTGTTCAGACATATTAACCTTGCGTCCATGGAAAGTCGCACAATCCCGTGAGAAAATACACCCCAGTAAATAAAAAGGAAACAATATGATGGGCGGCCCAGAACTATTAGATACACTGGCCGGTACAGGTACGCGGCCCGGGGGGGGGATGGGATCTGGGGAATGAACATCTCATCCGTACAGGGACTTCCCTAAGAAAATAAATAAATAAATGATTGAGCCGAGGTTAATTTAACCTTGATTTGTTCTCAAATTTCTGGGTTTAAATTGTACATGTTAAGGTTGCATAATTTCTTATCATAGTACATGAACGGTTTTGTATGTACACTTTCCAAAAATGTTTTTTTTTTTTTAATCTATTACTCTATGTTCTCGTATTCAGGTGCTTTAGCTTCTTTTCAAACCCGCGAAATTTTGTATCAATTATTATCATCATTTACTACCTGACACTAGCTGTACCCGCCAAACCTTTGCATAGAGTTATATCCCCTTAGGCTTGATCAGTAGGCTATGTTATTTTTTTGGTTTCGGGCAGATCCGATTTTTTTCATGATCTTTGTTACTATTGTTTACGTTTGACGATTTTTAAACTGGGATACTGTTATATTAATTCTTTACTTTCGATTTAACGCAGAACGCACACCGCTATTATTTATGTATATAGATTCTAATAAGTTCTGTACTATTCTGGCATCTGGATTGATCTTGTAGTGTTACATAGGTCAGTGCAGTGCTCATTCCAGCGCCCGTGTAACGCTGTTTTGTTTCTGTGAGGACCTGACCAGGTGAGCAGTGCTGCCCTCAATTTTATTGCACTAACAGAAGGAACTGCTCTTGTACGGCTCAGCGCCGCCGTCACGGTACCATGTGACGTAGAGCGTAGTACGCGACTGGGTGCTTGTGACTTACAAAAAGTAGTTCTTGCTCTGATGTACCGACGAGCGTATAAGTGATACGGTATACATGTAGTGAATTATGGGTAAGGGAGGGGCGCAGTGGGGGGTGTGTGTAGCGGTTTACGGTCATGTCGGGTCACAGGGAGAGAGGGAGAGGACAGCCGGCAGTTTCAAGTATTTATCTGAGTATCAACACAATCTGTCTGGCTAAAGGTCAACGCCCTCCACCCAACAATCTGGTTGAACTTGTGGTGGGATTCGATGTGGTATTGTTGTGTGTGTGTGTGTGTCCCTGTCTAGAAAAAATTCGGTCAAGTGTGTCGTCTAATGTTTCGTCTCTTTAAAACTTCAAAACGAACGGACCGGGAAAGGTGTGGGGGGGGGGAGAGTGGCGCGGGCAACGGCGCCCCAGCAGTTTCAATATTAACCCCCACACACACGTGGTATGATATCATTAGATGTTCTGTTTGATTGAATATTAATAAGTGTTGGCCGAAATAAGCACGAACAAAACTCACTCTTTGTCTTTCTCTCTCTCTCTCTCTCATTACACGCACACACACACAAACACCACAAATACTCACGTACTTCCACACATTGATATCATACTAAAAAAAATGGTATGATAAAAGTATGCGCACAAATTGTCAATTTTTTGTTTACATTCAAAAAGGGGAGGGGGGGAGGTGCGTCAGGAATTCATGACAAGTATGACGCGAATCTGACATGTCACAGTTAAATTTCTGATCTTATTGTTTATAGTTTCCGGTCCAATGATTCTCAAGCTGTGAAGCAGTTTATCACTGACCTTGTTAAGACAAAACACGCATACATACATTTACACACACGCTTATACATAAATACACACACGCACACATGGAAATATACAAACATAAATACTTACTTACACACATACATAATACATAAATACATACAAACATTCAGACATACAAACATTCAGACAGACATACAAACATTCAGACAGACATACACACATTCAGTCAGACAAACAAACATTCAGACAAACAAACATTCACACAAACAAACATTCAGACATACAAACATTCAGACATAAAAAACTTTCAGACATACAAACATTCAGACAGAAAATTTCAGACATACAAACATTCAGACATGCAAACATTTAGACATAGAAACATTCAGACATATAAACATTTAGACATAGAAACATTCAGACATAGAAACATTCAGACATATAAACTTTCAGACATAAAAACATTCAGACAAACAAACATTCAGACACACAAACTTTCAGACATACAAACAAACTCAGTCTTTTTTCTTCTGCCTTATTTTTTTTTTACAAAGTATTATCAACAGTTTGAAGACCAAATGCAATTTATTACCGTAACTATCACTACAACTATTATTAAAAGGTCGGTTTGGTATATAATGGTCTTGAGCGGTACATAGACCACCCCTACCCTCCCCCCCCCCGGCCCTCAACACCCCCCCCCCTTTCCACGAACTAAATCCCGTGGGGGGGGGGTGGAGGTTTGTCATTCACTCTATGTGTATGTACAATCAATACATTAAACAAAAGGACAAACAACCGTTGCAGTAACAGTCAAAGTAAACCTCTACTACTACTACCAAACATGTTTAGATTTTGCTGTGTAATTTCCCCCTTTAGTACTTCAAGACGTCCCGCACACCCCAAATAGTTGAATTTGCTTCCCTGTTTTAAAAATATAAACACTTTCAAAGTAGAAAAGAAAAGCTTTGAATTCATAGGAAATTATGGGATGCGGTGGACTGTTAAATTAAAAAAACTGCTGGACAAAACTCTCAAATTTCTGTCCAGACGTGTGGATGATGAGTCGGTTGTGTGTTCTGTAGGTAGCAACCAGTCCCCCGATGTAACAACCCACAGAATAATAACTCAACACACTGGACGACACAGTTGATGAAATCTTTACTGCGTTGTAGCACAGACCGAGGGCTGTACTTTGGTCTGGTTTTTTTTTTATCGGGATGTAGGGGAAGGGGAGGGGACAACTCTGGGCAGAAGTACATGTCGGGGCACTATTTATAGATTTCATAAAAGTAATACTGGACGGTGGGGGGGAGGGAGGGACTTTAGCAGTTGGGGCCCCCCTTGGCGATTATCTAGTTGGCATGTCCTTTACAACGGACCTGAGCGCTAGGTGCAATATACTTAGTTTTGGTAATGTCTATCATAAAATAAAATAATGCAAGTGTATTGATTAACAGATCGATTAATAAACTAGATATAGAGAAATACTATTTAGCAGGGTGTGGCTCATAAGTAGGTTTAGAATTATCACTTTGACCATTCATTTGAAAACTCGACACCAGAACGGCGGGAAATTCGTTTTACCTGTTAACATAAATAATTGAATCTCCCAGACGCTCAAAGTGTCCTTCTTCAACATTGCAACATTCTTCAAATCTCTCTAGGACACTCTGACACACAGTGCGGCACAGATTCTGACCTTCATCAATTTCTGTGAATGCGAGATGCATGTCAAATTTTAAAATCATTTATTGTTTTTGGGTTTCTTCACGAAAACCCTGTTCTCAACAACACACCAGAAAAAAAAAAGACATCCATGGGTGTCAGGTCAGGTGAACATGGTGGCCATTCGATGCGGCCCCTTTCTTCCGAACCTACGCTGTGGAAAAACTCTGTTAGGGTTGTCTCTTACTGTCGACGCAATAATGTGGCGAACGATCCTGTGGAAAGGAAAGTTCGTGGAAGTTGGGTTTTGTTTTGAGTTGTGGTATTACTCCTTCACGGAGCATATCCAGGTAGTTCTCTCCATGTCCACGTAGCTCTCTCCACATCAAGGTAGTTCTCTCCATATCAAGGTAGTTCTCTCCATGTCCACGTAGTTCTCTCCATATCCAGGTAGTTCTCTCCATATCCAGGTGTGTGTGTGAAATCCCTGTAAGGATGAGAGGAAATCTCTTAGATCCTATAAACCACTAATGGGATGGTTTTGCAGTGCCCTCAGGTCGACAGTCGAGCGCTTTAGCACACAACCACCCGTCGACATATCCATATCCAAGTAGTTCTCTCCATATGCCGGTAGTTCTCTCCATATCCAGGTAGTTCTCTCCATATGCAGGTAGTTTTTTTTTTTTTGTTTAAAACAAACGGGCCCAGCAACACCTTGAACCATATAAAAGGTAGTTAAATAACTATAACCCTACTTTTGGGCCACCTTGTATATAACTGTGTCGTGCATGTAAATTACGTAGATAATTAGATAGATCTATTAGATCAATAGACAGGTAGACAAATAAAGATATAGATATAAATATAATGCAGAAAAGACTTGAAGAAAAGATTTAAAGATTGGCAGGTTAATAGTTAAGATAGACTGATAGGTAGATAGACTGATAGGTAGATAGACTGCTAGGTAGATAGACTGATATGTAGATAGACAGCGATATTAAATAATATAACAATAGTTAAGATTGATAGGTAGATAGACTGATAGGTAGATAGACTTAAATGTAGATATACAGTGATATTAAATAATATAATAATAGTAAAGATAGACTGCTAGGTAGATAGACAGCGATATTAAATAATATAACAATAGTTAAGATTGATAGGTAGACAGACTGCTAGGTAGATAGACTGATATGTAGATAGACAGCGATATTAAATAATATAATAATAGTAAAGATAGACTGCTAGGTAGATAGACTGATATGTAGATAGACAGTTGATATAGAATAATATGCAATAATAGTTAGGATTGATAGGGAGATAGCGTGATATTAAATAAGATGTATAGATTAGAGAAAATAGATTTTGATAGATGCAAGGTCCATAAAAATGAATGGATGTATGGTTATATTGGTCTTTGCTTAAGTACCTCCCACATAACGTTGTAATAATCACACATGGCCTAATGGGTTGGAGACTGTTACCTATCACGTTTGTAACTGAGTACGCTGACAAATTCACTCCCCGACGACTTACCTGGTCACTCTGTAGCGGTAAAATGACAATAGATTGATTGTTAACGCGCCCAAACAGGTATGTCAACATTTTCAACGGGTATTTCGGGCCTTGGTTACTAGTCCGAAAAATAAAATTCTTCAAAAATAAGCATATAGTAGTATGGAGGGTTAGTTTGGCGACCTAAACTCAAAAGTATCTCGGTATTAGGAAATGGGTCTATTAGTGGATTTCATTTGACTTAGTTTCTGACATAGGTGTTAAAGGGAGATAATTGTTCATAGATATAGACATTTTAAATAAATAATAAATTGAACACCATAAATATTACATTACCTTGAGATATATATACTCTCAAGGTAAATTCAACGGCCATAGTTATTCCGCCCCAGGCGCCTCTTCTGTTAACAGAAATGATCATGTTCCGATTTCTGTAACTTAATAAACGGTCAATTTTAAAGATGCTAAGTTAATCGCCGCATCCCCCAACCATCTACTCCTGTTTCTATTTCTTCTAAGATCCACCGAACCTTGATGTGGGATAAAATCTCTGTTACTCCCATGCAGTGCTTCCATGGTCAGCGAATCACGACCTAAGAGATGCATGAAAGAAGTTATGTACAGTATAGCAACATATAATAACAAATGTGTACACGATGAGCAACATAACACCCTTTCAGTATGGTGAAACAGTACATGTAAATGATGCCGCCATCTTGTGTGGTGGACAGCAGGATTTGATTTTTTTCTTTGTTTTATTCGAGGTATTTGATTGGTTGTATTAAGAATGACGTATCAATTTATAAAACTATAGACTTCAATAATGTCAGTATACGTTGTATAGAATGTATTGGGGGTTAATAAACGGACCTATTTCGTCCTTGGAGCACCAATCAAGTCACATGTTTCTTTAATCGCATAAGCTACGGGTACGAAAAAAGTACTGCGTATTTTTTTTCCCCGGAGTACGAAAATAGATGTGCGCATGCGCGACTTTGAAAACATAACCGAGCAAATTTTTTTAAATAGTACATTAAAATTGTGGCTCTGTTTGTGTGGCTTGCTTGGGTTTTATCATTTTGGCTTAACTATGTGTGGGTTCGATTCTCTCAGATGTAATTTTTTTTTTCTGAACAATAGATACCAATTTTAAGCGAATAATTTTTTTTGTTTATCTTTGTCCTAGGACTTTATTAACTAAAAGGACATTCTGGAAAAAAGCGTTAGGTTAGGATGATAGCATCTTTAGGGTTAGGATAGCACTCTAGGGTTAGGTTAGCATCATACTGCTAAAAGTACGCATATCTTTTTTTCAAAACCACGGAAAAAAATACGGGATACTTTTTTTCGTACCGTAGCCACCCTTCTTTTATTATATACGACATCGTCCCTCTTTTCGAGTACGGATATTTGTGTACTGATTCTTGCGTATTTCGAGCATGACGTATCTTGGGACGGTTGAATTGATTAATCCATATGTTATCATAATTAGCATTGATGAAACATTGATAATACAGGAGAATTAGAACCGATTTAATCTGAAAATTCTCCTTGGTTCTCTCAGCAGATCGAACCAAAATACTTTGAGGCTCTATAGCCCATTGTTCTCAATCACCACCTCCATCCGTCTTGCTTGATTGGCTGTTAATCCGTTTGAGTTTTTAGATGTCGTAATTGTAACAGAGCACTTTTCTGATATTCAACCAATCATGTATTTCTACAGCGATATGTTTTTTTATGCTGAAATTTCTTTTGTTTACATTCGTTCTTTGTGTATCGTTCGGTAAAGTATTTATTTTTGACTTGTTTCTTTTCGCTTTCTTCACAATTCATCATTTTTTGAATAAACTAAGACGTACGCGGCTTGTGACGATTGTTTGCAAGTGGAATGTTATCCTAGGGGCCCCAGATTCGTCAACCGGGTGAGAAGCATGCCCCAAGGTGTAGTACGGGGAAAACTTATGGCAGGGGGATGGTACGAAGCTGCGACAGATAATTTTCGTTTTAAAACGTTGTGCTTTCAAGAATTTGAAGAACTTCAATACGTGCGAGGGGGCGGCGGGTAAAAACTTGAGGACATACTTTGTAAATTTTTAAAGGCATCACGGAAGAGGCTGTTTAGAACCTGCGGTTGTGGAGAGTGATGGTGAAAGTGCAGGGAGATTGATACAGCACTCTGATGCAATTGAGGGGGGTCCTAGATAAATGAATAAATTATGATGTCATTTTTTTTATAATCAATCCTCATTATTTACTTACTCGTCCGATCAATGATTGCGCCAAATATCGTATCGTCTGTAAAGTTATGGCCCCGAGGTGTGCTCGAAGCTGTGTGGTGTGTGTGTGCGCGAAAGCAAGAGGGGCAAATGTCAAGAAGTACGCAATCAAATTTCGTAAGGTCATTCAGCAAGAGTGCATTTATTTGTAATATTGTGTGTGTAATGTTATTAGTTGTTTTAGTCTGTTCGTCGTCAAAGTGTCTAGACAGACAGTTGTAATGTAGATGCTTTTTTTTATTGTCTCTACTTGACATGAGAGCTATATTTTGGTTAATTTTAGAAACATCTCTTATTAAAAGATTTTAAAGACTTTGCTGTTGTTTTTTTTTACGTTGGAGTAAAAAAACAAATATGTTGCTAAACACACGGTAATGTCGCTACAAGCTTCGAACTGCCGCTATCTCGGTCTAATGATTTTCACAGCAAACGTTAACAAAGTAATGTGTTTAAAATGTCGATACTTTAACCAATTTTAACGTATTTAGATTTTTTTTGAAGTTGAGTTTCCGACCTGAAATGGAACCTAAAACATTGAGTCCAAACATTTATCGATCTCACAGACTTTATGGCTTGAATGATTTGTCAGTCTGCTGGGCTTTTTATTTCTTTAAATCCTTCATTATAATGAAAGTAGTGGGCAAATCACTTTTGAGCAGCCAAATACATCGGTTTCGTAATATCTGAAAAGCCGGATAAAGAACGTGTGGATTTAGGTTGGACATTGGGCAAGGTAAATAAGTGTTACGTCACACCACATCGGCAAATGCGGCCCTTCAAATTGAAACAAACGACAGCGGGCCAACTCTGGCCCACAGAAGCTTGTTTGCGTTTCGGCCCATGACTGGTTTATATCGCTTTGCTGTATTTGTGTGTTTTATTAATCATATCTGACCTCCTTGTGACATGAATAAGTTAATATGCGTTGAATGTTTTCGTGTGGTCTCTGTGCAGCTTGCTACTTTAACTAAATCATGAAAAACTATTGCCATACTCCTGACAGTCAGTAGCCTCTGCATTCATACGTCACACGGTAGTTTCAGACTTCAATGGTCCTTTACGAAGCTGGTCGCTTGACATCATTTAAGTGGGTCGCTGATCGCCGTGAAAACAAGACAATTAAAGGACCACGCCGGCACACCCTGAGTGTTGATTAAGAAGTCCGAATTTCTTTAATGTTACGGAGACAACAATGTTAGGGGGTTGAAATTCAAAAACCATAATATTAGGGTAAAGCTCAAGTCCATAATGTTAAGGGGCAGTCCAAGAGTCCATAATGTTAAGGGGTAGTCCAAATGCCCATAATGTTTGTGGGGTAGCTTCAAATGTCCATAATGTTTAAGGTAAATAAAATGTCCATACTGCTAGGTAGGTGGTCCAAAAGTCCATAATGTTAGGTAGTCCTTCAAAAGTCCATACTTTAGAGGGAACCAAATGCCCATAATGTTTATGGGTAGGTGCAAATGCCCATACTTTATAAAAGTAGTCCAAATGTCCATAACGGTTAGGTAGTCCAAATGTCCATAATGTTAAGGTAGTCCTAAAGTCCATAATGATTTTAAAATAATCCTGAAACATAATGTTGGGGTAGTCCTAATGTCCATAATGTTTGCATGTAACTGAAATGTCCATAATGTTATGAAGGTAGTCCAAAAGTCCACATAATGTTAAGGTAGTCCAAATGTCCAATGTTGGGGGTATCCAAAATGTCCATAATGTTAAGAGGTAGTCCAAAATGTCCATACTGTTATTGGGTTGTCCAAATGTCCATAATGTTTAGGGGGGGTCCAAATGCCCATAATGTTAAGTGTAGTTGAGGTCATCATCTGATATCACTTTGAAAATAAAATCAATAACAACAACCTGCACCTGTAAAGTTTGAAAGGTGACATGGATCAAAAAGCGCGCTTGGGGGCGATGAACTACGTCGTGACTTGGCAATATTGCCCACTAGTTGGTTACAAGTCTGAGAGAGTTCATCTGGTCTTTTACATGGTGTTCGTGGAGGAGGAAGGTAAGATAAAAAAGAAAAAA
>JAGDYQ010000145.1:1790946-1817004 GCA_021962125.1 Bulinus truncatus | reverse complement strand
TATATATATATATATATATATATATATATATATATATATATATATATATATATATATATATATTATTCCGACTTTGGATTATCTTTCCATAGCTTCAGTTTTTTTTTTAAAATCAATTTCCGATCAATCGAAGACTGTTCACCAGTACACGCCAATACTTGACATAAGATGTTGATAATGCGGCAATTATTGAATTAATATCTCGTTTTAAATTTGATTTAATTTACCTGCTTTTTTTGGAAAAAATGTAAACATACGGTTCCAGTAAGGGCTGCCAATTCTTAGGCTTCTCTTTCCCCTCAAGATCTTGTTTTTTTTTTAATGGCCAACTTGGATTCTTTGGCCAATTGCCGAAATTCTAGACCAGCCTTGGGCAAGTCACGTCCCGCGGGCTATATTCTGCCCACCCTACCATTTAATTAGGCCCGCCACTAGGAGTGAAGCACAAGACTCAGCCCTATTGTGTTATGGCGTTAACATTTACTAACCTACATCACCAGGTCACGCCATTGTTCCGTCCATTTTAAGCTCTATTTAAATCAAATATATTGGTTTTTCCCGTTCCTCGGGATCACAGACTTTTGTTTTTAGTGGTAAAATACTCTGTATTTCAAGGCCAATGTAGAATATTAGAATATTAAATTGTTGCTATATTTTAAAGTCACGAGCGAGCGCAAGGTAAAAAGTTCTCAAAATTAGTCGTTCTGGACTTCAAATTACGTTCTTTGTGATGGGGGGGGGGGCAAAATTTATACACCAAAATTTTAGCACTGACTAATGCAGGTTGTTCTAGTTTTAGTGCTAATGCTCGCTAATAACGCTAATTTCTCGTTAATATAGCTAATACTCGCTATGACCTCTAATACAGTTAAGACTCACTAATACTGGCTAGTACCGCTAATACTCAAATAAGTGACATTGAAAATGATAAATTTCCATGGGTGTCCATACTCTGAAGGAAGCTCCCCCTTTCCGCGCCCCGTAACTTAGCGATTCCCACCTTCCTTCCTTCCTCCTCCCAGCCCCCAGAAAAGATAAACAAGAATATTATGTTTAGTATTATCAAAATTTGACTGATAATATTGAAAGTAAAAGTAAAAATATCATTAATAATAACTGACCCTATTCTGAATGATAACAATAATATATAACAATAATATATAACAATAATATATAACAATAATATATAACAATAATATATAACAATAATATATAACAATAATATATAACAATAATATATAACAATAATATATAACAATAATATATAACAATAATATATAACAATAATATATAACAATAATATATAACAATAATATATGTTTATATATATATATATATATATATATATTACTATGTTAGTTACATTGTAATACTTAACTAAATCAATTCTGTCTGCATTGGCATGTCACGACCCAGGTCCAAACTATATCGATGACCACAGGGGCCCATTAACAAATAATAAAGCGTGGAATGTTTCATTATTTTGTTTATTACATTGTGGTCACTTTGCCCTTTAAAAAAAAACTATTGCAGTACAAAAATACTTCAAAAGACCTAAGTCACGTGACAACAAAAACAATAACCGGGACAGGATGAAGGACAACAGTGGTAGAATGATAACAACAAGATTGATAATACTGATATTTCATATACATATGTGAAATGATACATTTTTTATTACGCACATGGTATTGTTATGAAAGTGATATCAGCATACGGGAAAGGGGGGAGGGGGAACCGTTGATAAATTTTTTTTTGTTCAACATTTAGCTAAGAGTATGGATACTAGTTTAGGCGATTGTGTTTTTCGAAGCTGCTACTCAGCTTTTAAAGGACAAAGGTTTTAGTTTTCACAGGTATTGATGGACTTGGTAGTGAGATAACTCTCTGGAGTCTTAGTTGTTTGGGAATATAAGAGACGTTCGATTTTGTTGGAATATAGAGACGTTTGATTTTTGATGGAACATAAGAGACGTTTGATTTTGATGGAATATAAGAGACGTTTCATTTTGATGGAACATAAGAGACGTTTGATTTTGATGGAGTTTAGAGACGTTTGAATTGATGGAATATAGAAACGTTTGACATCTGCAATATTAGGAGATGTAATAAAATTAATAAATGCAGAACTCTCCAGAATTAGCCTCCTTGGCGTACACATATCTGAGCGTCATTCCAATAAGTAAAACTATTTTCGCCAGCCGTATTTCTTTAAGCCCAGTGGAGTCAATGCCTTTCATCTGCTTATCTATTTTATTTCGCCGCGCACACACAAACACGCGCACACACAAACAAGCGCATCTGCGTGCAGACATTACAAATTGTAATCTTTTCTTTCTTTATTTGTTTTAGCAAAGATTAGGGAAAAAAAACAATTAAAGAATATGGAACCAAAAGTCATTGAAAGAAACTGGGGGGAAATAAAACAAACAAAAGCAAAAACTAAACCAATAATAATAATAATAAAACCAACTGCAGTGCCACTTGCGGGAATATCCAAATTCTTTAGAAAACTCAAGGGGCGGGAAACAGCATGCATGCTCATTAGGCATTACAGCACCATCCTTTCACTCCCCACCTCACACCCCAACTCTTTCACTCACACACACAATGCCGCACACATTTATTACTCATATACACACATCTTTATATACTTGTAACGCAGTTGGGGGCAAAAATTGATTATTTTTATCCCAAATCCGCATGCAGTAAACTAAACAAAAACAAAACATTTCCAACTAACTCTTCATTCCTTAAAGTTGACATCTTTCATTTGTCCGGGCGGTAATATTGTTTAACCGACTTTCCTTTATATATATATATATATATAATCAAAGTTTTACTAGTGTTGAGTTATGTATCATTTTTGCTCTGCCTGTTTATTACATTTCTTTGGGCGTGACATTTGTGCACTAATAACTGTCAAGTACCTGTTCGTTTGTGTCTGTTTACTCACATGCGTGACCTTCACCTGCTCTTAACACACACATTATGTGTTCACCGTTAGATTACTTTATATATAAATATTTCAGCCCGCTAACTTTGTTTCACCTGCTTACATTTATATGTAATTTGATTTCTATGTTTTATTGTTGATTGTTGTATATCTTACAGACAGCTTAAAGTAAATTAATTAATTCGTCTAGCTGTCTGTCACACTTCTTTTTTATCTATCTATCTATCTATCTATCTATCTATCTATCTATCTATCTATCTATCTATCTATCTATCTATCTATCTATCTATCTATCTATCTATCTATCTATCTATCTATCTATCTATCTATCTATCTATCTATCTATCTATCTATCTATCTATCTATCTATCTATCTATCTATCTATCTATCTATCTATCTATCTATCTATCTATCTATCTATCTATCTATCTATCTATCTATCTATCTATCTATCTATCTATCTATCTATCTATCTATCTATCTATCTATCTATCTATCTATCTATCTATCTATCTATTTAATTTATCTTATCTATCTATCCATCTATCTATCTATCTGTCTAATCAAACTTATCTATCTATTTAATCTATCTAATAATACTAATATATATTTCTATCCATCTATCTAATCTATCTGTCTATATTTCTGTCTGTCTTTTTTTAAATGTGTTTCTATATGTATGTTTGTCGCACATATGTCTGTTACCATTCTCCCCCCCCCCCCCATACAGTACTTCTTATTGAAAGAGAAAGTTAACTCTTTTTCAAATAATCCATCCGTTATATTCTGTCCAATGGACTTTTGTTATTTGATGACATAGTTATTTTTGTGTCGGTAAAGTACATATAGTCTTAGTACTTGTACGTCATATATATATATATATATCCCATATAGACTTATCCCCCCCCCCCCGTACCACCTGTGCACATAATCTTAAGTAGTGCACCCGACTGAACTTAATACCCGACATGCCCTCTCCCCACCCCCAAAGCTTAATACTCGCCCCCCACCACCCCCCATCCCCCCACCATTGCTCTCATCCGACCCTCTTTATTGACCATAATCCATAAGTATGACATACGTAATGTGTTTTGATGTCTGGGTGGGGGAGATACAGTTGTAACAACGACTTCATGTTGAAATACGACGATCGGCCGATGAATGTGTGTTGATGTCTGGGTGGGGGAGATACAGTTGTAACAACGACTTCATGCTGAAATACGACGATCGGCCGATGAACGTGTGTGTGTGTGTGTTGTGGTCCTGGGTGCGAGATACGGATGTTACTGTTTGTGAATGGAAAGGAAGGTGCATGCTATTGTCTTCTCGATACTTCGCTCATCTGTGTGTCCATGTTAGAAAAAAAAAAGGCCGGGGAGTGGGGCGGGGGAAGAAAAGGATTGGACTTAACGGCTGTAGCTTAAAAGAATTAACCTTGCGTCCATGGAAAGTCGCACAATCCCGAGAGAAAATACAACCACAGTCAATAAAAAGGAAACAATATGATGGGCGGCCCAGAACTATTAGATACACGGACCGGTACTGGTAAGCGGCCCCGGGGGGTTGGATCTGGGGATGAACATCTCATCCGTACAGGGACTTCCCTAAGAAAATAAATAAATGATTGAGCCGAGGTTGATTTCCCTTTGATTTGTTCTCAAATTTCTGGTTTTAAATTGTACATGTTAACGTTGCATTATTTCTTATCATAGTACATGAACGGTTTTGCATATTTCAACTTTCCAAAAATGTTTTTTTTTTTTTTTTTAAATCTATTACTCTTTGTTCTCGTATTCAGGTACTTTAGTTTCTTTTCAAACCCGCGAAATTTGTATCAATTATCATCATCATTTACTAGCTGTACCCTGCAAAAACCTTTGCATAGAGTTATATCCCCTTAGGCTTGATCAGTAGGCTATGTTATGTTTTTTGGTTTCGGGAAGATCCGATTTTTTCTTGATCTTTGTTACTATTGTTTACGTTTGACGATTTTAAACTGGAGTACTGTTGTATTAATTCTTTACTTTCGATTTAACCCAGAACCCACACCGCTATTATTTATGTATATAGATTCTAATAAGTTCTGTACTATTCTGGCATCTGGATTGATCTTGTAGTGTTACATAGGTCAGTGCAGTGCTCACTCCAGCGCCCGTGTAACGCTGTTTTGTTTCTGTGAGGACCTGACCAGGTGACCAGTGCTGCCCTCAATTTTATTGCACTAACAGAAGAAACTGCTCTTGTACGGCTCAGCGCCGCCGTCACGGTACCATGTGACGTATAGCGTAGTACTACGACCGGGTGCTTGTGACTTACAAAAAGTAGTTCCTGCTCTGATGTACCGACGAGCGTATAAGTGATACGGCAATGTGAATTAGGGGTAAGGGGGTGGAGGGGTGGAGGGGGGGCGGGTATAGCGGTTTACTGTCATGTCGGGTCACAGGGAGAGAGAGGGGACAGCCAGCAGTTTCAAGTATTTATCTGAGTATCAACACAATCTGTCTGGCTAAAGGTCAACGACCTCCACCAAACAATCTGGTTGAACTGGTGGTGGGAGTCGATGTGGTATTGGTGTGTGTGTGTGTGTGTGTCCTCTGTCTAGTAAAATTCGGTCAAGTGTGTCGTCTAATGTTTCGTCTCATTAAAACTTCAAAACGAACGGACCGGGGAGGGTGGGGGGAAGAGTGGCGCGGGCAACGGCGCCCCACCAGTTTCAATATTACAATATTAACCCCACACACGTGGTATGATATCATTAGATGTTGTGTTTGATTGAATATTAATAAGTGTTGACCGAAATAGACACAAACAAAACTCTCTCTTTCTCTCTCTCTCTCCTCTCTCCCCTCTCCTCTCTCTCTCTTCTTTCATATATACACACACACAAACACCACAAATACTCACGTACTTCACACATTGATATCATACTAAACGAAAATGGTATGCGCACAAATTATCAATTTTTTTGTTTACCGGCAAAAGGGGTGTGTGTGTGGGGGGGGGTCAGGAATTCATGACAAGTATGACGCAAATCTGACGTGTCACAGTTAAATTTACGATCTTATTGTTTATAGTTTCCGGTCCAATGATTCTCAAGCTGTGAAGCAGTTTATCACTGACCTTGTTAAGACAAAACACGCACACATACATTTACATATATACTTATACACAAATACAAATTCATACATACATAAATACATAATACATACATACATAATACATACGTACATAAGACATACAAACTTTCATACATACAAACATTCAGACATACATACATTCAGAACACCCCTCCCACTTTCCACAAACTAAATCCCCTTGGGGGGGGGGTTTGTCATACACTCCATGTGTATGTACAATCAATACATTAAACAAAAGGACAAACAACCGTTGCAGTAACAGTCAAAGTAAACCTCTACTACTACTACCAAACGTGTTTATATTTTGCTGTGTAATTTCCCCCTTTAGTACTTCAAGACATCCCGCACACCCCAAATAGTTGAATTTGCTTCACTGTTTTAAAAATATAAACACTTGCAAAGTAGAAAAGAAAAGCTTTTATTTCATAGGAAATTATGGGATGCGGTGGACTATTAAATTAAAAAAAAACCGCTGGACAAAACTCTCAAATTTCTGTCCAGACGTGTCGATGATGAGTGGGTTGTGTGTTGTGTAGGTAGCAACCAGTCCCCCGATGTAACAACCAGTCCCCCCACGCTGTAACAACCCACACAATAATAACTCAACACACTGGAGGACACAGTTGATGAAATCTTTACTGTGTTGTAGCACAGACCGAGGGCTGTACTTTGGTCTGGTTTTTTTTTTATCGGGATGGAGGGGAAGGGGAGGGGACAACTCTGGGCAGAAGTACATGTCGGGGCACTATTTATAGATTTCATAAAAGTAGTACTGGACGGTGTGGGGTGGGGGGGAGTGGCTTTGGCAGTTGGGGCCCCCTTGGTTATCTAGTGTTCTAGTTGGCATATCCTGAGCACTAGGTGATAACTGCATAGTTTTTTTTTTTAAATCTCTGTAATAGAATAGAATAATGCCAATGTGTTGATCAACAGATCGATTGATTATCTAGATACAGAGGAATACTATTTACACATACGCAGGGTGGCATCAAGAGTAGGTTTTCAGTTATCACGTTAACCATTGATTTGAAAACTCGACACCAGAACGGCGGGAAATTCGTTTTACCTGTTCACATAAACAATTTTAAACATCTCAAAAGCTCAAAATGTCCTCCTTCAACATTGCAACATTCTTCAAATCTCTCTAGGACACTCTGACACACGGTGAGGCACAGATTCTGACCTTCATCAATTTCTGTGAATGCGAGATGCATGTAAAATTTTAAATCATTTATTGTTTTTGGGTTTCTTCTCATAAACCTTGTTCTCAACAACACAACAGAAAAAAAAGACATCCATAGGTGTCAGGTCAGGTGAACATGGTGGTGGCCATTCGATGCGGCCCCTTTCTTCCGAACCAACGCTGTGGGAAAACTCTGTTAGGGTTGTCTCTTACTGTCGACGCAATAATGTGGCGAACGATCCTGTGGAAAGGAAAATTCGTGGAAGTTGGGTTTTGTTTTGAGTTGTGGTATTACTCCTTCACGGAGCATATCCAGGTAGTTCACTCCATATCAAGGTAGTTCACTCCATATCAAGGTAGTTCTCTCCATATCAAGGTAGTTCACTCCATATCAAGGTAGTTCTCTCCATATCAAGGTAGTTCACTCCATATCAAGGTAGTTCTCTCCATATGCAGGTAGTTCTTTCCATATTCAGGTAGTTCTCTCCATATCCAGGTAGTTCTCTCCATATCCAGGTAGTTCTCTCCATATTCAGGTAGTTCTCTCCATATCCAGGTAGTTCTCTCCATATGCAGGTAGTTCTCTCCATATTCAGGTAGTTCTCTCCATATTCAGGTAGTTCTCTCCATATGCAGGTAGTTCTCTCCATATGCAGGTAGTTCTCTCCATATGCAGGTAGTTCTCTCCATATCCAGGTAGTTCTCTCCATATCCAGGTAGTTCTCTCCATATGCAGGTAGTTCTCTCCATATGCAGGTAGTTCTCTCCATATGCAGGTAGTTCTCTCCATATCCAGGTAGTTCTCTCCATATCAAGGTAGTTCTCTCCATATCCAGGTAGTTCTCTCCATATCCAGGTAGTTTTTTTAGAAAAAACAAACAAACGGGCCCAGCAACACCTTGAACCATATAAAAGGTAGTTAAATAACTGTAACCCTACTTTTGGACCACCTTGTATATAACTGTGTCGTATGTGTAAATTAGGTAGATAATTAGATAAATCTATTAGATAAATAGACAGGCAGACAAATAAAGATATATATATATATATATATATATATATATATATATATATATAATGCAGAAAAGACTTGAAGAAAAGATTTAAAGATTGATAGGTTAATAGTAAAGATAGACTGATAGGTAGATAGACTGATAGGTAGATAGACAGCGATATTAAATAATATAATAATAGTTAAGATTGATAGGTAGATAGACTGCTAGGTAGATAGACTGATATGTAGATAGACAGCGATATTAAATAATATAATAATAGTAAAGATAGACTAATAGGTAGATAGACAGCGATATTAAATAAGATGTATAGATTAGAGAAAATAGATTTTGATAGATGCGATCCATAAAAATAAAAATGGATGTACACATATTGGTCTGCTTACCTTCCACATGTTGTACACGCATGGCTGAATGGGTTGGAGATCGTTACCTACACGTTTGCAATTGAGTACGCTGACAAATTACTTCCCCGACAACTTTTCACTATCACTTGTGTAAAATAATTCGATATTTATGAAATCCATAAATGATAAATTTCCTAGACCGAGATACTTTTGAGTAGGACATAAATAGCCCTTATACTGCTATACTTATTTTTGAAGATTTTTTTTTCTTTCAGACTAGTAAACAAAGGCCCGGTACCCGGACAGGCTTGTAGGCACACATTATGCGTTGAAAATGGTGACATATGTTTGAGCGCGTTAACAATCAATCTATATGAAAAAAAATAGTATATCTATGTACTCGAAGTTACCCCAATGGACATGAACATATTATTGTAGCCAAAATACATTCCAAAAGAAAATAATCCTAATTATGGGTACACAATCTTAACAAAAAATACCCCTCGGCAATGAATCTAACATACAGCTATGAATAATTTGCGTACACCACACCATATCATTGATAAATCATAATTCATTCATAATATTTTAAAGGACTCTTTCCCAACACTTCTTCATTTTATGTTTTGTAATGTTCAACAGGACGTAGGCCTATTTAAAAAAAAAAAACGAGTGACGTGAGTGCCTGCTAGTTAAGCGATTCGCTACATGTACAGCACATGGTTTATTTACTGCTCCATGTATAGCACATGGTTTACTTACTGCTACATGTATAGCACATGGTTTACTTACTACTACATGTATAGCACATGGTTTACGTACTGCTACATGTATAGCACATGGTTTACTTACTGCTACATGTATAGCACATGGTTTACTTACTGCTACATGTATAGCACATGGTTTACTTACTGCTACATGTATAGCACACGGTTTACTTACTGCTACATGTATAGCACATGGTTTACTTACTGCTACATGTATAGCGCATGGCTTACTTACTGCTACATGTATAACACATGGTTTACTTACTGCTACATGTATAGCACATGGTTTACTTACTGCTACATGTATAACACATGGTTTACTTACTGCTACATGTATAGCACATGGTTTACTTACTGCTACATGTATAGCACATGGTTTACTTACTGCTACATGTATAACACATGGTTTACTTACTGTTATACACATTGTGTTATACTACAATATATCGTACCCGAGAATTCACTAAATAAAATGTTGCCAGCCCGGTACACTTTTTATTACAAAAAATATAATTGAAATTTTTAACATTCTTTTTACCTTTTTCAAACTTAGTATGCATGTCGTTTAACAGCAGAGTGTAATAATTTATTGATATTATTTGTGATAAATCATAATGTATCAAAGAGCATAATAGATATAGATAGAATCGTTGTGTATCTTCCATCTGCCCTTCAATTTAAAATAAAAAATATTCCATCAATTCAGTTGAGGCCGCAGACGAATGAAAAAAATATCAGGCCTCTTAACAAAGAAATATCAAAGTTTTAGTTCTGTAGAGCTCCCCTCTTAAATTGTTTAGTCTGCATTGTCTGCATTGTGCACGGCGCTACTCAGACTTCACCCTTATGCAATTCATTCATGTGACGTAATAATAAAAAAATTAAAACAAAAATTGTGACTTCGACATGTGGGTGTTAAAGGGAGATAATTGTTCATTAGATATTGACATTTTAAATAATAATAAACTGAACACCATACATATTACATTACCTTGAGATATATATACACATAAATTCACGGATTTATTTATTCCCCGCCTACTCCTTCTATCTTTTGACAGAAATGACCATTTCAGATATCTGCAAATTTGTTTCGGAGAGTATCACAAAATATTTTGATATTTTGTGATCTCTCCTTCCTGGTCTGAGAGACATACCATGATCCACGGGGGATGGATCATAGGGGTTCTCTAGTCAGGAAAAAAAACCCATTACTTGCGAGGGTGGTGGTACTGTGGACAGTGAGGACTATCCGAGACCGCAGTATTCATAGCTGGCGGTGGTGACGGATGTGGTCGGCACACAACACCCTTCCACTCCGTCCCACTCAAGCACACCTGCGCAGCTTGCCATTTCCGGCTGAGGGTACAGGCACACTACACCCTCCCCTCTGTCCGAGTGGCAGGAAAAACTCCTTTCCTTGCCATTCTGGCCGACCGGCAGTACACACACCTTGCTGGTCTGGCCGGTATGGGCAAGGATTAAACCCCATCTTTCTGCCATCCCTGCAGATGATAGCGGGCACACTCACCCCGCCGCTCTGTAGGCATGGCAGACGTGCATCAGCGCCGCCAACAATGTTGGTGTGGTAGGCACACTACACCCTACCATGCTGGCAATGGCGGCGTTAAAAAAAAAAATTAACAGAAATGACCATTTCTGATATCTGCAATTAACATAGGGTGAATCAAATGATTGTCAAGTTATTCGCCGCATCCCCAACCATCTACCCCTGCTTCTATTTCTTCTAAGATCCACCGAACACATTGATTTGTCATAAAATCTCATACTTCTATGCAGTGCTTCCATGGTTAGTGATTAACGACCTTAAGAGATTAAAGAAGTTATGTACAGTAAAGCAACATATAATAACAAATGTGTACAAGATGAGCAACCTAACACTCTTTCAGTATGGTGTTCAGTACACGCAAATGTTGCCGCCATCTTGTGTGGCAGACAGCAAGATTTGATTTTTTTTCTTTGTTTTTATTCAGATATTTGATTGGCTGTGTTAAGAATGACGTTCAATTTATAAACTATAGACTTCAATAACGTCAATATACGTTGTATAACGTATTAAAATAACAATGACCTATTTCGTCCTTGGAGCACCAATCAAGTCACATGTTTCCTTTATCGCATAAGCTGCGGGTACGAAAAAAGTACTGCGTATTTTTTCCCCCCGGAGTACGAAAATAGATGTGCGCATGCGCGACTTTGAAAACATAACCGAGCAAATTTTTTTTAAAATAGTACATTTTTTAAAGGCACTTGTTACGGGACCAAACGTGTGGTCTCTGTATTTTTTTTTTACCCGAGTACCAGCCGAGATAATATTGCTCCACACCCTAACCCTTTGAGTTTTTGATGTCGTAATTATAACAGAGCACTTTTCTGAAATTCAACCAATCATCTATTTCTACAGCGATATGTTTTTATGTTTAAATTTCTTTGTTTACATTCGTTCTTTGGGTATCGTTCTATAAAGTATTTATTTTTTTATTTGTTTCTTCGCTTTCTTTCACAATTCATCATTTTTAATAAACTAAGACGTACGCAGCTTGTGACGATTGTTTGCAAGTGGAATGTTATCCTAGAGGCCCCAGGTTCTCAACCGGTGGCAAGCATACCCCAAGGGGTACGGGGAAAACTTATGCAGGGGGGGGGGTACGCAGCAGCGACATATAATTTTCGTTTTAAAACAACGAAAGAATTTGAAGAACTTCATGTGCGAGGGGGGGGGGAGGAGGTACCGGCGGACATACTTTTGCACCTTTTTGGGTACAGTCGCGGAAGAGGCCGAGAACCGCGGTTGTGGAGAGGATGGGTGGAGGTGCTGGAGATTGACAGTGACTCGGGACTCGGGAGCGGCTGGGGGGTGGGTGGGTCCTAGAACATTGAGTAATTATGATACATTTTTTTTTTTATAATCAATCTCATCATTTACTCTCTTGTCCGATCAAGGCCATACATGATTGCGCCAAAAATCGTATTGTCTGTGTTATCGTCCCGAGTGTGTGTGTTTGTGCTTGTGAGGTGTGTGTGTGTGCGCGCGCTCGTGCAAGAAGGGCAAATGTCAAGAAGTACGCAATGAAATGTCAAGGTCATCCTCTTAGCTTTTTTTTTTTGTTTTGTTTTTCAAAAGTCCAGCAAGAGTGCATTTATTTGTATTATTGTGTGCATTAGTTGTTTTGTCTGTTTTTCGTCAAAGTGTCTAGACAGACAGTTGTAATGTAGATATTTTGTGTGTATAATCTTTACTTGACATAAGAGCTAATATATTTGGCTAATTTTAGAAACATCTCTATTAAAAGACGCAAGACTTTGTTGATTTTTTTTTTTACGTTGGATTAAAAAAAAACACAAAATATGTTGCTAAACACACGGCAATGTCGCTACAAGCTTTAACTGCCGCGTCACGGTCCAATGATTTTCACAGCAGACGTTAACAAAAAAAAATGTGTTTAAAATGTGGATACTTTAACCTACATTTTAATATATTTAGATTTTTTTTTTGGGTTGAGTTTCCGACCTGAAATGAACCTTAAACCCATCCAAACATTTGACGACTTCACAGACTTTATGCTTGAATGATTAGTCGTCTGCTGGACTTTACGCTTGAATGATTTGTCGTCTGCTGGGCTTTTTATTTTAAATCCTTCTGTTTTTATCAGTAGCCGGCCACATCGGTTTCGTAGATTGGCGAGCCGGATAAAGAACGTGTGGATTTAGTTTGGACATAAACCAGTATAAAATAAGTGTTAACGTCACACGACATCGGTTTCGTAATTTGACCAGCCGGATAAAGAACATGTGGATTTAGTTTGAACATAAACCAATATAAAATAAGTGTTAACGTCACACCACATCGGTTTCGTAATTTGACCAGCCGGATAAAGAACGTGTGGACTTAGTTTGGACATAAACCAATATAGAATAAGTGTTAACGTCACACCACATCGGTTTCGTAATGTGGCGAGCCGGACAAAGAACGTGTGGATTTAGTTTGGACATAAAGCAATATAAAATAAGTCTTAACGTCACACCACATCGGCAAATGCGGCCCTTCAAAATTAAACAAACGACTAGCGGGCCGTATCTGGCCCACGGGCTGTCGTTTTGCCCATGACTGGTTTATATCGCTCTGTTGTATTTGTGTGTTTTATTAATCATATCCGACCTTTAAGGGACACGTGTAATTACATATGCGTCGAATGTTTTATTGTGGTCTCGTGCAGCTTAATATGCAACTAAATCATGATGACGCTATTGACATACCCTGCAGCCAGACAGGTAGCCTCTGCATTCATACGTCACACGGGTAGGCTTATAGACTTCAATGGTCCTTGGCGCAGCTGGTCACTTGGACATCAATTGGGTGCTTCGCTGATCGCCGTGAAAACAAGATTATTAAAGGACCACGCCGGCACACCCTGATTGCAGTCCGAATCTCCGTCATGTTACGGAGACAAATAATGTTAGGGGGGTAGTAGTCCAAATGTCCATAATGTTTAGGGGGTGGTCCAAAGGTCCATAATGTTTAGGGGGTAGTCCAAAGGTCCATAATGTTTAGGGGGTAGTCCAAAGGTCCATAATGTTAGGGGGTAGTCCAAATGTCCATAATGTTTAGAGGGTAGTCCAAATGTCCATAATGTTAGGGGTAGTCCGAATGTCCATAATGTTTAGGGGGTAGTTCAAATGTCCATAATGTTGGGGGGGGGGTAGTCCAAATATCCATAATGTTAAGAGGTAGTCCAAATGTCCATACTGTTTAGGGGATAGTCCAAATGTCCATAATTTTGGGGGGTAGTCCAAATGTCCATAATGTTTAGGGGGTAGTTCAAATGTCCATAATGTTGGGGGAGTAGTCCGAATGTCCATAATGTTAAGAGGTAGTCCAAATGTCCATACTGTTATGCGAAGGGAGGGGTCATCGACCGATATCACTTTAAAAATAAAATCAATAACAACAACTCATATAGACTGAGGGAGTTGAAAGGACACGGATTGGGGGGTGGGGGGGGGTAGGCGGCTCACATGAAATGTTGGGGGGGGTTGGGGGCGCAGATGAAATGTTGGGGGGGGGTTGGGGGCGCAGATGAAATCTACGGCAGACTTTTAATATTGTCCATATTAGTTCGTTACAAGTCTGAGAGATACCATCTTATCTTTACATGGGTGTCTGTGGGAGGGGGAGGGGGGAAGTGTGATAAAAAAGAAAAAAAAAAGGGGGGGGGGTAATATATCTGAAAATAATTCCCAATATTAGTTAATATGTAACAAAGAAAAATAAAAAAAGAAAAAATAATGACCAATGTACGCGAGGTTATTGCCCCTGGTCAGTCCCCTGTATTTAACTCCCCTGGATTGTGAGCTTGTATTCTGGAGTGTCGGTCATCTTCATTCAAGTGTCAACTATTCAGGTCTCTCTCACTCTCTGTCTAACTCTCTCTGTCTCTCTCTTTCTGTCCATTCTCTCTCTGTCTCTCTCTTTTTGTCTCTTCTTTCTCCCTCTCTGTCTCTTTGTCTCTCTCGCTTTATCTGTCACTCTCTCTATCACTCCCTCACTCTATATCTCTGTCTCTCCTCCCTCTGTTCGTCTGTCTCTCTCTCGCTTTATCTGTCTCTCTCTCACTCTCTCTGTCCTTCCAGATTCATAATTTAACATATACAGCAATAATATTAACCAAAAAAAAAATTTTTTTCCCCACACTTTGGCATCTGCTTTCTCAGTGGCTCTCAAACTTAAGCGATTCCGCGACCCACAAGTAAACCTGGCAGCTTTCCGCGATCCCACCTGTACAGGTGAAAAAAAAAGTAAAATGTATCATCTCTATCCTCGTCTACGTAAATTTGAGACCCACTGAGAATCCACCCGCGACCCACTGGTGGGTTGAGACCCCCCCACCCCCGGGCTAGCCTACCCATGTGTGAATAATTCTGTATAAAAGAGTTTCTCCCCACCCTCTGTATCTCCACCTCCCCCCGTTATCTTTCTTACACATTTAAGATGACCTATTACTTCTAGTTTCTCTACCAAATTGTTGAGTTCAGCGCCACGTTCATTGAATGATTGTTTTTGTTTCCCCCCCCCCCCTCCAAAAATTTCATGACCTAATTTTGTGACACAGTCTGGCATGTATCAATAATTTGACCTACGGTGGCTTATGGCTGCTCTTAAGTTAAGCCATGAGTTACATGTATCAATAATTTGACCTACGGTAGCTCAAGGCGTGACCATCCGTGTATGAAATTCTTTTGTATTATTATTGTTTGTATACATGTTCTCGTGACTTTTCCTGCGCGCTTGACCATTATCTAATTTCCGGAAGTGAACGTAGTGTTCACAACACTTGGTTATTGCTTATTTAAATTGATTAAGTTTATAATTGTAATAAATAGAGATAAACGCCCGGAGGGTTGGAGGGGGGGGGGTATGTGTAAATAAGCTGTATCAACATGCAAAGACTAATAATGTTTTCAACTTTTTTTTTACTTGCTCAACTAAACTAAGAACTAATATTTATAATTTGTCCAAAAAATTACCGTAGACACCTTTATATTTATTGCTTTAACTGTCTCTCTCTCTCTCTCTCTCTCTGTTTCTCTCTCTCTCTCCCCCCTCCTCTCTCTCTCTGTTTCTCTCTCTATCTCCCCCCCTCTGTTTCTCTCTCTCTCTCTCTCTCTCTCTCTCTCTCTCTCAAACATTAATTATTCATTTTATTTTTAAATTTTATTTCGTTTGAGTTTTTTGCTGTACACTTAGTCGTTTATTTTTATTGTAACTTTTAAACAAACAACGTTAAACTGAAATATTTATAGTTTTTATTTATTTTTGTTCTCCTCAACAGCAGGGCGGCGCCAGCGACATGACCAGCCCAGGGGCTGCAGCCTCCGCCGCTGGTAAGTAAAAAATGTTAAGCTCCTCCTCCTCCCCCACGCACACTTTCTTTCTTTTCTTTAAACCTCTTTTTAATCATTTCATTTCTTCCTGACTTAGTCTTTTGCTCCATTACGTCCATCATAGTCTATGGAAATTGACTTGAGTCAAAGGAGCGGTGCCGAACCTTAGGGATTTGAGGGACCTGTGGGGGGGGTGGGGCTCGGCCTCATTGGGGGGCCCCCTGAATTTTGACATTGGACACCGTGACATGAGATAATATACTTAATATTTAATGTAAAAAAAAAATTCGCCCCCCCCCTCCCTCAAGCTGGGGTCCCGGGGGGGGGGAGGGGCTTTTGATCTAGGATCCCCCCTCCCCTCACCCCCACCCTCTGCCAAGTTGAAAGGATGTGATACATTGTGTTAAGCTTATTTCTCAGTGTGCCTCTCTGCAGCCCCGTAGCGTGAAAATTCTACACCAGGAGCCAGGCATTCTACAACAGGGGCCAAGCAATAGCGGGGGGGGGGGCGGCAGGTAATACATTTTACTTAGTAGAGCATATAAGCAGAGGGGGCCAGGCAAAATACAGGGGTCCGCCCCCCCCCGCACGCTACGGGCCTGTCTCCCTGCCCGTGCTTAGCGGAACAAGTAAACAAAGCTTGTTATATTAAAAAATAACAACAACAATATTTCAAGCGTTCCGCCGGATAAAAAAAAATCCTAATATACCCGCGGTTCTCAATCGGGGAGGTACCCGTGACCCCCCCCCCCTAGTGGTGCGAGCGGGAAAATGTTATGCAAAGGGGTTCGCAGCGACACACATCATTTCCGTTTTTAAAACAACCAATTAGATCGAAGAAGGAGGTTGCCATATTTCTTGCCTGACTCTCGTCACCAATCCACGTGACCAAAGTAGCGCATCAGAAAACGTAAACATTTTCCTTGATGAAAATTAGTACATATATTCGCGAATTTACGTGCAAGGACATACTTTCAGATCCCTCGGGGTACAGTTGGGGGGGGGGGGGAAGATTGAGAATCGCTGAAATATACAATGAAGTTTTTAAAATTTTTTTGAAGATACGAAATGGGTTTTGTCTTTACATTAGGACTTCACTACAATAGGACATCACTACAATATGATATGACTAAAATAGGACATAACTACAATAGCACATCACTACAATAGGACATGACTACATTAGGACATCACTACAATAGGACATGACTACATTAGGACATCACTACAATAGACATGACAATAGGATTTCACTACAATAGGACTTCACTACAATAGCACTTCACTACAACAAGGCTTCGCTGCAATAGGACTTCACTTAGCGAGCGACTTTACTGTTTATTAAATGGCTCTCAAAATTTGAAAATGCAAAACGAAAAAAAAAATGGTTCCGCTACCAAATACTTTAAGTTTATGAAATCAAAATATTAGGTGGTTAAAAAAAATAAATAAATAAAGTTTAATGCAGAGGCGAACCTAGGGTATGGGACGAAGGTGCCATTTCCAAAATCTCCCCAGGCCCCAGCTTGAGGAGGGCCCCCAAAAAAATTTTTTTACATTAAATTTTAAGCACAATATCTCATGTCATGGTGTCGAATGTCAAAAAGCAGGGGTCCCTAAAGAGGCCAAGCCCCCCCCCCCGGGGCCCCCAAATCCCTTGGATTCGGCACTGGTTTAATGGGCCCGTGACGTAGAAAATGTTGGTTTGAAATCATTTTTAAGTGTGAGTATACGTAAAAGATAAAATCTTGGGTGTGTATTACTGTCGGTATAACGTTTGTTTATTGGTGGTTGTCATTTTATGTGTGTGTCACGTGACCTCGTCATCCTAGGTAGTCGTTCGCTAAAAGGGAAGATTACTCTATGCCAATAATTTACCATATGTAAATAAATTACCGTATGCAATCAACCGGGCAAAAGCCAATAAAATCATCATACGCCGCCACAGCCAGTGGATGAAATGTTAATAAGAAATATTTGAATGGATTGACATGTCGCAAAAAAACAAAAAAAAGTAATAAGTTAGAGACATTATATTAAAAAAAAAACTGGCCAATGGGCGACAAGGGAGTTTTTCTTAAATATTAAACTTCATAAGTAAACATTAGGTCACGTGACACGTATTATTAGAAATATAACTAACATAACCCTAAAAAAAAATTTAATTGTAAACAAAAAAAAATGAAATATTCTGAATTAAAAGCTTTAAATAAATCAACCTTTTGAATTTGTTGCCGGTCGGCTCATTAATTAGTGTTTGAAAGGAGAAAGAACTCTTTGGCATCCAGATGCAATAGAAATGTATTGTACATTAATAATGAAATCTAAATGCGAAGCGTTTGTATGCTGTGAACTTAGTTTAATTATACTGTAATGATTTGTATCCAGCGAAACACATGCTTTTTATTTTTTTAAAAGTTACTTTTAATTATTTAGTTTAATTTTTTTTTCAGTTACGGTTTTTTGTTATTGCGTTATTTTTCAGTTTTATTTCACACTGGGCATTACTATGGGCACGGAAACACAACTGTCGTCAACGGATGTTGGTTTCCTTTTAATTCATTCTTCTCACTCACTATCTCCTTCCCTCTCTCACTCTCTCTCTCTCACAACTCTTTCCCTCTCTCTCACACTCTCTCCCTCTCGCTCTCTCTTTCTTTCTCTCTCACTCTCTCCCCCCTCTCTCCTTCTGTCTCTCGTACTCTCTCTATTTCACTCTCTCCCTCTTTCCCTCTCTCTCTCAAACTCTCTCCCTCCCTCTCCCTCTTTCTGTCTCTCTCACTCTCTCTGTCTATTTCACTCTCTCACTCTCTGTCTGTTTCACTCTCTCTCTCTCTCTCTCTCTCTGTCTATTTCACTCTCTCACTCTCTGTCTGTTTCACTCTCTCTCTCTCTCTCTCTCTCTCTTCTCTCTCTCTCACTCACTCTCAAAGTCATTTCATTCTATGTAGATGTGACGTATTTCGACACGTGACGTATTTCGATTATCGAAAGTCATACTGACCTATCATTGGTCACTACAGTGCTAAACCTTTTTTTTTCGTAATGTGTCCACTTCCAGAGCCCCACCAACCGTCACGGTGCCAGTGGCTGAATGACCAGGAGTCTCACTTCCATCATGCCAGGCGGTTCCAGACCTCGCCGTTAAGTAAGTGTCCAGTTTTGTCAAATTTTTATTTTAAAATATTTTTTTTAGCTTCGAATTACTTTCACTATATGTGTGCGAGCGGGGTAGTGTGTCCTCAGAGCAGGGTAGTGTGCACTGAGAGCAGGGTGGTGTGCACTGAGAGCAGGGTAGTGTGCACTGAGAGCAGGGTAGAGCTTCCTGAGAGCAGGGTAGAATGTCCTCAGGGCGGGGTGGTGTGTCCTCAAATCTTGTAACTCAATTTTGAAACTGTTCTAATTTAGTGAAAAAGGCTCCAAAATTGGCTCAGTAGTAGATTCTGCATGACAAACACAAGTTTAATATTTATACACTTCGAAAAATCATCTAGAAGAATTACGAAGCGAATTAATTATTTTTTTATTTTTATAATGCGAAAAAAAAAGGATGTAGATAAGGAAGTCCAAATAAATGCGGAAATAACAGCACCGGAAATAATAGCACCGGTGCACAAGTGTGTGCCATCTGTATAGTTATTTTTTTTTTCAGTCTGACATAATTTTGTCAAAATTAGGCAAAAGTGCGCAACAATAGAAAGTTTAATTTTTTCTGAAACTAAAAAAAAAAGTAAAACATATTTTTTTAAATTGAAACGCCCTAAATAGTAAAAAAAAAAAATAATTGTAGTAACTCATCATATCATACAAATATTTATATGAACTAATAGCGTATGGAAAATTCAATATACTATATATACATATATATATATATATATATATATATATATATATATATATATATTAAGGCTGTACCGGATTCTAATTTTTAGATCCTGCAGGATCGAAACCGGAATCGGATTTAATATTTGAATCCTGCCGGAATCGGAACAGGAACCGGATTTTACCGAATCAAATAGTAATTTTTCCCAACGAAGTAGTAATTTCTCGCCTACCATAAAAAAGATATAAGAATGAAAAATAGAATAAAAATTTAGTTTTTAAGTTCTAGATATCAAAAAACAGTATTAACCATTTAGATCTTGAAGACTGTGACAAAAACCCCTTCCCCAATCTTGAGTTGAAAAACAAAATAACAGGTTATACGTTTTAAAAAAAAATATTTTAATAAAGATGTAGGCTACCTATTTTAACTTAATTTCTACTACAATCAAACAAAGAAATGGATAACATATCTTAGAAAGTATAATAAACATGTTTATTATTAAATGAATTCCAAAAATAAATATATACTGTGGCACCACCCGATAGCTTATTTTTCTTTAGATTTCCATAGTGACGTCACCGAACCGTGTTATTTCATTCATACTTTCATTAAAACCATTATCTGACTATTTCCCAAAAAAAAAAAAAACGCAAATTAAAATGCATTTCAAATCTAAATCAATATCACTTTAATGTTCAATTAAAAATGTATCTTCAAGATATTTATCTAAATATGCGAGGAATTTTATCCATATCGTGACAAAATCCACTAAATTAAAAAATTTGCAGAAAAATAAATTATTGAACTATTTTTAAACTGTAAACACCCAAAAATAGATCGTTGTCTGCTCTTTAAAGAAGTTAAACTTTGATAGCTAAATATAGTTTATAGAAAACACGGAGTCAAAAGAAGTGGAATGTACGGTGTTGTATTACTAGACTAAATACGATTCAAATCTTCCTTTCTAATATACTTTTACTTACATATAGAACTAAAAGCGATCGACGTTATTGTATTTTTGAAAATGCAGGAAAGAAAGAAAGGAAGTTATTGTTTTAAGTTAATTGTATAGCTCTAAATATTTCAAAATTGTGTTGCTATGAAAAAATTTCTTACAAATTTCAAACAACAAAGAAATCCGGCTAAAATCCGGCACATTTTAACCGGAACCGGAATCAGAACCGGATTTGATAAAACTGCCGGAATCCGGCTTAACAGGAACCGGAATCGGATTCCGGTACAGCCCTAATATATATATGTCTTTAACATTAATTGATAGAAAGCAATACATAAATATTTTATATATCTACCTGGGCACCCCCCCCCGCTTATAATGTTAGTAAACAGAGGCGTAGTGAGGGTGGGCAATGGGGGAGGGGGCGGCGGGGCGTCATGTCCCGGGCGTTACTCACAAAGGGGAGCCAAATGGTCTATTTCACATGTAATGTTGTATGATTTTCGAATGGGGGGGGGGTGCGCTAAAAGGATATTAAAAAGGTATTGTGCCCCGAGCGCTAGTTAAGCTCCCTACGTCGCTGTTACTAATGATAATCTAAATAAATATTTGTATGAAAAGTGCGTTTTTTAAAATAAAAAGTTTTTTTTTATATTGCAATTTATTGTTTTGTTTTTTTTTGAGCAGTAGCGAAACTTACTGAAAAATATGTGTGTGTGTGTGTGTTTGTGAAATCCCTGTTAGGATGAGAAGAAATCTCTTACATCCTATAAACAACTACTAATGTGACGGTTTAAACAGTGCCCTTTCTTTCATCCCCGCCGTAACCTTTTAGTGCAATGGCCTCGGCGGCACCACGGGAGATAATGCGAGGGACTTTTAAGTAACCATGAAGTATCCACTGGTTCTCACCGCAGATCGAACCTGGGACCCTCAGTCACCGCATGTGCACTCATCCGCCCCTCGAATTGATTGACAGCGTAACGCGCATGTGTACGCCCTCCACGCGACTCGTCGTCTGCTCTGTATTTGATATATATTTTTTTTTTTCAAATCTACGTATGTGGTTGAGACAAACGTCACATTCAGGGTGAGTGTGGGAGGAGGGGGGTTCTTACATGTCGCGTCTGGTCTATATATATATTCTATTTAATCTGTCAGGCACGCATCAACAGACAAAAAAAAATCTTGAGAGGAACTGTCGCATGATGCCGTTCATGGTGTACCCACCACATATGTCGTTATGCAGTTACACCCACACCCCCACCACACACACACACACAAGGGGCGGTATGCCGTATCTGCCTGGTTCTGCTCAATGTCATGTCATTATCTCGCTTCTTTCATTGATGACATCAACCGTCATCTCTGTCATTGTGTCATATGTAATTATTATAAATTATCTGTCTGCATGTCTGTCCTTTCATCCATCTATATGCCTGCCTATTTGTCTGTCCATTCATATATCTATTTATGTCTTCTTCCCCTGATAATCTAAATATCTATTTATCCGTCTGTCTGTCTTCCTATTTGTCCTTTCATCCATGTATTTATCAGTCTATTTGTCTGTCCCCTTCATATATGTATGTATCCGTCTGTCTGTCTGTCTACCTGCACATGTGCCTTACACCATGCTTTATCATTACCTTCTTCATTGTTAAGCAGTGAAACTTTATCCCGGTGATTTAACCGTATTGTTTCTTTAACCGGCAACCAGAACGCTGTTTCTTCCATGTCATATGTCTGCTTTATATGGGTCTTGTGATTGTCTGTGCTTCTTATCTTCAATTCACAGTCTGTCACACACACACACACTAACACGCATACACACACACTATGTCGTCTGTGAGACTAAACAAAAAACATCGACACAACAATATTTAGTGAAAGAGTGAGATAGAGAAAAAGAATTTAGGAGAGAGAGAGGGAGAGACCGGAGGAACATGAGACATTTTTCTAATATAGATAGTGCATGTTTCCTGATACATAATAGCTGTCAATACGCATATACATGCTTGCTGTCAATACACAGATGCATACTTGCTGTCAATACACAGATACATACTTGCTGTCAATACACAGATACATGCTTGCTGTCAATACACAGATACATACTTGCTGTCAATACACAGATACATACTTGCTGTCAATACACAGATACATACTTGTTGTCAATACAACAGATACATGCTTGCTGTCCAATACACAGATACATGCTTGCTGTCAATACACAGTCTATACATGCTTGATGTCAATACACAGATACATGCTTAATGGTCAATACACAGATACATGCTTGCTGTCAATACACAGATACATGCTTGCTGTCAATACACAGATACATGCTTGCTGTCAATACACAGATACATGCTTGCTGTCAATACACAGATACATGCTTGCTGTCAATACACAGATACATGCTTGCTGTGTCAAACACAGATACATGCTTGCTTTGTCAATACACAGATACATGCTTGCTGTCAATACACAGATACATGCTTGCTGTCAATACACAGATACATGCTTGCTGTCAATACGCGGATGCATTAGCAAGCTGTCAAGACACAGATACATGCTTGCTGTCAATACACGGATACAGTAGCAAACTGTCAATACCCTGAATACATGCTTGCTGTCAATACACGGATACATGCTTGCTGTCAATACACAGATACATGCTTGCTGTCAATACACTGAATCGTGGCTTGCTTGTCGTACAGATACATGCTTGCTGGTCAATCACACAGATGCATGCTTGCTGTCAATACACACACAGATGCGTAGCACGGCAATCGTACACAGATGCGTGCTTGCGGCATCATTGCACGGATGCATTAGCCTGGCGATCAATGCACGGATGCGTGCTTGCAACGTCAATGCACGGATACATGCTTGCTGTCAAAACACAGATACATGCTTGCTGTCAATACACAGATACATGCTTGCTGTCAATACACAGATACATGCTAGCGGTCAATACACAGATACATGCTTACGTCAATACACAGATACATGCTTGCGTCAATACACAGATACATGCTTGCTGTCAATACATAGATACATGCTTGCTGTCAATACAGATACATGCTTGCTGTCAATACACAGATACATGCTTGTTGTCAATACACGGATACATGCTTGCTGTCAATACACAGATACATGCTTACTGTCAATACACAGATACATGCTCGCTCCATCATACAGATACATGCTTGCTAACAATACACAGATACATACTTGCTGTCAATACACAGATACATGCTAACGTCAATACAGATACATGCTTGCCGTCAATACACAGATACATGCTTGCTGTCAATACACAGATACATGCTTGCTGTCAATTCACAGATACATGCTTGCTGTCATTACCTTCCAGTACTGTACTATGCTTGACCCATACACAGATACATGCTTGCTGTTAATACACAGATACATGCTTGCTGTCAATCACACGGATATACATGCTTTCTATAAATACACAGATACGTAGCGCTGTCAATACACAGATACATGCTTGCTGTCAATGCACGGATACGTAACTTTAACAATCAATACACAGATGCATTAGCGCTTGATCGTGCCTGGATGCAGTAGCGCTGTCAGTACTTGCGGATGCGTGGCACAACGTCGATGCGCAGGATGCGTGGCGCGATGTGCACGGATGCATTGGCGGCGTCAAGGCACGGATGCATTGGCAACGATGTTTGCGGATGCGTGGCACATGTTGATGCGGATGCGTGGCGCTTGTCGATGCGGATGCGTAGCGCAACGATCGTGCACGGATGCGTGGCGCTCGTCGTGCACGGATGCGTGGCAACGTCGATGCGGATGCGTGGCGCTTGATCGTACGCGGATACGTGGCGCTTGTCGTGCACGGATGCGTGGCGGCGTCGATGCGGATGCGTGGCTGCTGATCGATGCGCGGATGCAGCAGCTGCTGTCGATACACGGATGCATTAGCGTAATCGGTACACCGGATGCATTAACGCGTCGTCTGGGTCAGCAAAGCGCGTCGATGCCGCAGTTTGACAACGCTTTCATCGTGCGGATGCGTGGCTACAACGATCGTACGCGGATGCGTGGCACGGCGATCGTGCACGGATGCGTGGCGCTCAGTCAATGCACGGATGCGTGGCAGCGATCGTGCGGATGCGTGGCCTGGCGCGATCAAGGCACCGGATGCATTAGCCTGGCGATCGATGCACGGATGCGTGGCGGCGATCGTGCGGATGCGTGGCCTAACGATCGTGCGCGGATGCGTGGCGCGTCGATGCGGATGCGTGGCACAGCAATCGTGCCTGGATGCTGTGGCGCTCGTCGATGCTGGATGCGTAGCGGCAATCGATGCGGATGCGTGGCCTGGCGCGATCGATACGGATACGTGGCGGCGCGATCGGTCACGGATGCGTGCTTGCTCGTCGATACGGGATGCGTGGCAGCGTCAATGCGGGCCGTAGCTGCTGTTGATACGCACGGATGCGTGGCGCGCAGTCGTACACCAGATGCAGTGGCCTGGCTGTCAAATGCACGGATGCGTGGCGCGTGTTGCACGGATGCGATAGCCTGCTCGTCAATGCCTGGATCTGCGCCAGCGCTCAGTCAGCCTGGCGATCCACCAGCTCGCCGCCGTCGAAGTACGGATGCGACAGCGCTGTCGTGCTGCGGATGCGATGGCGGCTGTCGTACACAGATACATGCTTGCTGTCAATGGACGGATACATGCTTCAATCAATACCTGGTCCCATTGTGCAGCAATCGATACGGATGCGTGCTTTGCTGTCGAAGTACACGGATGCGTAGCGCGTCGATACACCGGATGCATTAGCAGCATCATGCACAGATACATGCTTGCTGTCAATGCACGGATGCATTTATGCTGTCAGTACACGGATGCATGCTTGCTGTCAATGCACGGATACATGTATGCTGTCGATACACGGATACATGCTGTGCTGTCAATGCACAGA
>JAGDYQ010000145.1:1743952-1790446 GCA_021962125.1 Bulinus truncatus | reverse complement strand
ACAGTGGATTCCGCTTAATTGGGACACCACTTAGTTGGGACAGCCGCTTATTTGGGACAAATCTCAAAGAAACCAAACCAAGAAGCCAATAGTAAATTTGTATGTTTAATTGGGACAGCCGCTTAATTGGGACAAAAAGCCTCGGTCCCGATGTGTCCCAGTTAAGCGGAATCGACTGTAAATACATGCATACATAGATAGATATACAGGAAGTGTCAAGCCATTTCCCGCCTGGTCCACGATATGGGTTTAGGCTCGTCTGGGATACAACGCTTCATTTAGAGGCATGTTTAGAAATGAGATGTATCGCTGGAAGATTGGTATCAGTGGAGTAGTGAAGGCGCATCATGCCCCGGGCACTACTCACAAAGGGGCACCAAATGGTATATTTTACATATAAAATTAAATGGTTTTCGAATGGGGGGGGGGCGCTAAAAATGAATTGTGCCCCCGGGGGCGAGTTAAGCTTGCTACGCCACTGGGAGGGACTGGGGCCTTGGAGAGGGGGTCTGGAAACGAAATTAAACAGTTCAAGAGTAGAGTTAAGGCTTGAATTCTAGGCCGAATGATGTGGCAGGGCAGCGAATGAATTTGTAAAACAAAACAAAACATAGTAACGAAAAAAGCATAGATAGTGTTTCAAACAAATGATACATTTCAAAATGATATTTTTGTTGATATTTTTCTTGGCTATATTTTCTAAAAAATTACAAGTTATTTTCAATGTCTTTAAAAAATAAAAAAAATGTTTTTTTAAATTATTTACCGTGATCATGCGGGTTATCTCCCTTTGTCCACTTGAAATAACCTGGATCGATTGGAATAAAAAAAAATATTTTACTCGTAATTCAAATGGTAAAACAAGATTTCACAACAAAATATATAAGAAATAAGAGAGAGGTTGGTTGTTATTTGTTCACACACGAGTCCTTGTAGGGATGGTATGCTTATCTCTTAGACCAGTGGTGGCGAAACTTTTTTTTGGGGGGCCGCTTGCCCGAAATTCAACACCCACTTATTTATAGCAAAATGCCAACACTTACAATTAAAATTAACGGAAAGTGATGGAAATGATATTTTAGTCGCTTGCCGACGGATGAGGCTCTGCGTGCCGACAGTGGCCCGCGTGCCATAGGTTCGCCACCGCTATCTTAGACCCTAAACACCGCAAATGGGACTGTTGTTTTATGGTGCCCCTTTCTTTCATTTCCCTTCCCCCCCCCACCCCCACCGATAGCCGATAATGCAATGGCCATGGAGGCAACCCTTAGGAGTGGGGGGTAGGAGCGGGACATATGTAGGTAACTACTGGGATTCGCCGGGAATCGAACCCGTATCCCATCCCATCCCCCCCCCCCCCACAGCATGCAGGTCGTGTTGCGGCATGAAGATTAGGCTCGCTACAAAAGCGCCACCTGGAGGATTCAAGTAGCAACGTACTTACATTATGAGTCAAAAATGATGGCATTAATAATTTAAAAGACCAGTCAAACAAGCTCTCCGTGAGATTAACAGTGCGTGAGTGGGTGGGGGCGCTGCACGAGGGTGGGGCGGGGGTAACGGGAATAACGTCATCTATCCAAGGAAGAAGAAAGAAAAAATGTAATTTCATAAATTATTCTGAAAATATGACGGCCAAGGGCAACCGTAGAAAATCATAAAGGTATGATGATGTTTTTCAATGACACCAACGGACCACCGTCAAATTAAGACGGCCACCGTTAGATGTAACAGATATCAGGAATTTTGTTTGAAATATGGGATTAATATGAAAAAAACGACAACAACGATTTAGAAGGACGGATTTCAGTTCTAATTGTATATCAGACAAATAATAATAATGGTTGGCGTAGACAAACAGAATAGAACAGTTTCATTTTGTTTTTCAATGTCAATGGAAGACTTCTAAAAATAAACTACAAACAGACAATAATAAATATATAATAGCGATTCGGGTTCTGTGTTAAATCGAAAGTAAAGAATTAATACAACAGTATTCCCAGTTTAAAATACAATCATAAAAAAAATCGGATCTGCCCGAAACCCAAAATAAAAAATAACCTTAGACAACCGATCAAGTTTAAGGGGATATAACTCTATGCAAAGGTTTTGCAGGGTAGAGCTAGTTAAATAAATAACAATAATAATAAATTGTACATGGACGAATGTACCAATAAGGGACTCACTGACACAAAGTATATTTCAAGTGGAAATCACAGCAGTGATCCTCAAATAATGTTTCGCCTATCGCACCCGTTTCGAAAAAAAACCAAAAAACAACTAAATAAATAACCCGTCCGCCCCTGGTAATATCCGTCAAATATCCAGCACCGAGCCCCTCCCCTCATGTACGCACGCACACACACACACAAACAACCACACTGTGACAAGCACATTTGAATTCGTAACCATATAATAATACTATATGTAAATTTGGCGCCCATTTTTGAGTAGAGCCCGGGGCATGATGCTCTCCCCCTTTACGCCACTGATTGTTATTGTTTTAAGTTGATCTTAAATAGCGCAGTGATTGGTTTAAAAGCCAACCAATGCAACGTGAAAAGTAAATCAAAATAAATTGAATTTCAGAAAGAGAAAAATAAACAAAAAGCGTTAACCAATCGTCTGCTTTTAAAAACTATCGCGAGCGTCTTCATTGCACCAGTGGGGAGAGGGAGGGTGAAGGGGGGAGGGAGGGCGCAATGCTCGTTACATCATCAACCCAAACACACACACACACACGTACACACAGATAAACGATCAAGTGTTAATTTCTCCTCCCCCCGGGCCCATTTTTCAATCACACTTTAAAAAAAAAAATTGAATAATATTTCAAGGGCCGGAGCAACTAACGCCCTGAGACTAATTCTGACACAGCCTCTCCCCCACCCACCCCCCTCTTACTGCAGCAAAGTAAATAAATAATTAATAAAAAAAAAAATTTTCAAGCGGAAGAAGGCAGTGACGTATTGGTCAAAATAAGAAAGTAAAGGGAAGGCACCGTGGGAGCACAACAAAAAAAAAAGTGGGAGGAACGCGTTCCGGTTCTGAAAAAAAAGGTAAAGAAAACGTCGTTCCCCCCGCGTTCCCCTCCCAACACACCACTGGGAAGAAGCCCCCCCCTTACAAAGCTCGGTACCCCAACTAGTGTTTCTGTTTGCCTCCGCCTTTGCTTCAGGACTGATTAGCGCAATCCTCAAAATTTGAAACTTGAAGACACAAAACAATAATAACATTAAATATACAAACAAAAAAGGATAAGAATATTTGTAGAAATATATAGCTGCCTATCGGCGGGCGGGGGCGGTGGTTTCCCCCGGTTTGGGCCGTTTTCAATTATCCTTCTTTTTTTTTTTTTTTTTTTTTTTTTTTTTTTTGAGATTTTTTCCAAAAAAACCGACTTCCCAATAAAGCGGTCCCTATTAGAGAACGTGTGTGTGTTTTTTTTTTTTAAGTCTGGTCAGTGTTGGTTAGTAAAAGTGTGGGTACAATTTTTTTTATATGTGTCCCTAATCACATAGAAATACCGCATGTGCTCCTCCTTTCCCCCACCCGTCCCAAATCAGCTTTAACTTTTGGCATCTCACGTCTCAACATCCACCAAGAAAAATAACAAGACAAAATAAAATTGCACGGATCTACGTCCATCCAGTCTTCCTTATCTTCCAAGAAATACACACACACACACACACAACCCCCACCTCCCCCCATCCCCTGTAGCTCCTCTCTCCGTGTGCACACTTTAGCTTGCCAACTGCACATTTAATTCATCCCCCGGCAGGTTGTTATTCACCGGTTCCTCCCATTCCTCCTCATCACCCTCCTTCTCTCTCTCTCTCTCTACTCCACCTCCATCCTACATTTTTTCCCCCATCTTTTCAATTTCTACCGTCATATTTACTCATCCTGTTGTCTCTTTCTTTCTATCTTCTTCGTTTGACCCCCCTTCCTTCTTTTTTATATATATTTTTTTGCTTCTTTTAATTCCACTCTCTCCTTCACAATGTCTTCTTTCTCTTTCCCTCCTCCCCCCCTCTCTCTCTCTCCTTTTTTCCCCCCTTTCCAAGTTTCGTCCAATCCGACGACACTCTTTGAAAATCTTACGTAACGCAAAGAGAGAAAAATGAAAACAGAAAAATAATGAAGGAATGACGCGGTACGTGAGTGTGCGCGCGTGTGTAGGGGAAGGAATAGGGTATGTGTGTGTGTGTAAGGAGTGAGGTGGATTCATGGGAGGACAGAAGGAGGCGGAGGAATCACGTACACTGGAGGTGGGAGTGAAAGAGGATTAAAACGTGGAAAAAGATTTTTTTTTATTATTAATTTGCGGCGAGAGGGGGGTCGGGGTGGCTATGGAAGGAGAGGGCGTGGGGGCATTAAAGGGAGCAAGAGGGCGCCGAAGAATTTTACTTTTGTTTGTGAAAATAAGAGTTTAAGGATTGGGGGGGGGGACAGGGGAGTTTCCAGAGGGAGGGCCGGGGGGGGGCAGAAAGTGAACAAAGTAAATGGTGTTAGAATGTGAAACGATCATTTGTGGAAGAGTGCGATCCCGGGGGGCGGGGGTGTGGTTGCTGGTGGGGACATTGAGGAAAAGAGATCTTAATAAAGGTGGAGTCAAGGCGAGAGGAGATTAAAAAAAACAAAATTGTCAGACACATGAGCAAACAAACAATCAAACATACACGGCTAAACAAAAAAGCGAAAATAAAAACAGAAATCTTCAAAAGTTGGAGTTAAAAGAGATAGACGAATTGAAGATAAAGACAAATATGGCGGCGAAATCAAACCATGATATTGTTAACAGTGCACAGATCAAGTGGTATGATGAAGTGACAGCACGGGAAAGGGGGAAAAAAAGAAAGAAGGTTAAGTTCTGGTGGTGGTGGTGGTGTGTGTGTGTGTGCGTGTGTGTGTGTGTGCGTGTGTGTGTGCGTGTGTGTGAAGTACCTTGTAAGACTTTTGTTTTATGGCGCCCTTCTTTCCTCCCCACCATAACCGATAGTTCAATGGCAAATGGAGGCACCACGGGAGACATGGGGGCTTTCACCAGGACCAGTGGAGATCGAACAAGGGACCTTCAGGTTGAGTCGAGCAATTAACCACACGACCATCCGTCCCCAATAATGAGAATTTTTTTTTATTCACACTATGACAGGACTAATTCGGACAATACATACCGGTATTTAAACTCGTTCTCAAACCAATAATTTAAACCGGTATTTGGACAGGCATTAAAACCGGTATTTAAACTCTTGCTATTTTTCTCAATTAACCCTAATGGTTCCGTGTGAACTTCAAAGGTGCTAAGAGGGGGCGGGGGGAGATCACATAGAGAGAAAAAACAAAACAAAAAAAAACTACGGTGCTCAATTATCATCATAACACCGTAAAACATTTGGACATAATAAAAAATATCACTTTAAAAGAGGGTATACATGTACTTGAATTCATAAAGTTGAGAACTGTCGATCAATGTAAAGAAACGCTACACCGTAATCATAGATTATGAGCATAAACATTTGAACACACCAGTCCATTGGGTATCTGTGTACAACTGTTACAACTGATAATAAGGTGCAAGTGTGTTGGCCGTGTTCAGATATTTTTTTTGTTTCAGCTATGATCATGAACAACCTCTTCTGATATTAAAATGTTTATAACCGTTTATGTATTAAACTTGGGAGTGTTCATTTATTTATTTCCATTTATATTTATACATATTGTGGTACCTCGTCATGCGAGTGACCTAGCATACGAGATTTTCGAGATACGAGCCGTCGAGCGAGCGGTGCTTGGCTTTGAAATACGAGAAAAATCTGACATATGAGCATATTGACGCACGAGCAACGTTACGGAACAAATTATATATATATATATATATATATATATATATATATATATATATATATATATATATATATATATATATATATATATATAGACATATACGCACGCACAAAATGAGTCATCAAAAAAGTCACATGATAGCCATTGTTTGATCGAAAGATTTCAAAAGAACAACATAATACATTAAGAAAATAAAATGGCTAAGATAATAGAAAAAAAATTGTATTGTTTAAAAAAATGTTTGAATAGAAAACAACAAGTTGTAAATAAACCAAGAAATATATATTACAAAAAAAACACAGATATTGAAAAACATAACCGGCAATAATATAAGAAATATAAATTAAAAAAAAAAAAAAAGAAAATTGGACATGTTTTTCTTTTCTCAATGTTTCATCTCTTGGCCTTGTCCATACGATTGACGTGTCCATTTGGACTCGGACACAGGTCAGAAACTTTTCTCTATTGGGTCACGATGCTCAGTATAGAAGGGGGATGGGAGGGGGGTTTAGGGTGGGCGGGGCTATAAAATATGTAGGGAAAAAACGGTATTGCCGTTATGACGTCATCAGATCAAGGAGACATAATCGCAATATGGGGGGGGGGAGGAAGGGTGGGGGGAAAGTTAAGACCAGGCTTCAAAAAATTAACTGGAGAATGACGGGAATGACGTAATCACCAATGCCCCTTCCTTTCCTGCGCAGATCTTTTCATTTTTCTCTTGCCGGTGTTATTTTTTTTTGTGTCTATTTTATTTTATCATACCCTTTAACGGGCATGTTACTTTCATTCTGTGTTTTTTAAGGGTGAGTTTCAAAAATTGGACATTTAATATACACGTATTTCTCGTTGATTGCAACCACCCTTCCCCCTGTGTCTTGAGTATACAGACTGGGGGGGGGGCTCTGATTGTTACTATCATCCAGGTTAAAGTGTCCAACTAATTGTCAAATGATTTATTTCAAACTAGATAAACTTTTAAACAAGATAAACGCTTTCCACAATAATCGTGAATGTTCTAGAATACCGGTAGCTAAGCACCATTCTAAGACAAGACTGCCCACCTGCTGTCAACGTAAGTCTGAACAAGTCCACATGTTCCGTCCGGCCAGTGCAAAAAAAAACAAAACCCCCAAACAAAACCACACCCGCCCCGCCCCCGCGCGCACAACAAAAAAAAAACAAAACCCCCAAAACAAGCCCCCCGCCCCCCCCCGGCCAGGAGCAGACCCACACACAAACACAAAACCCCAACCAAGCCACCGGCCGCCGCGCGCCAGCGCGGACAAACAAACAAACACAAAACCCCAAAAAAAAAAACACGTTCCGGCCCGCCAGCGGCGACCAACAAACAAAAAAAAAAACCCAAACAAGTCCACATGTTCCTTCCGGCCAGTGTTGGTTCGCCCCCCCCCCCTTTTTTTGTCTATCTCGATGACCTCAATGACCGAGCCATTGAAATATTTCTCTTGTCTGTAATTATGGACGTCTTCCACTGTCTCAAGTTACGACGACCGAGTCAGTACCCATCGGTCTTGCATCCAGGCCACACACTACTAGGACGATTGCACTCTGACGTCACGGACACGCTTTTGTGCCCTTTGAGAGAACCTTTGATTCAGTATCGGTATCCTCGATCGTGCGTAAAATGTCTGCTTAATCATGACTGGCTTGTATTTGTCTGTCTGTAAATGTGTATGTCTGTAAATGTGTATGTCTGTAAATGTGTAAAATGTGTCTGTCTATAAAATGTGTCTGTCTCCAGATGTCTCAGTCACAGTAAATTTAATTTAATTCAAAGTACTGTTTGCAATCTTTCCATTAACTCTCCTCTGACGACCAATTTCTATATTTAAATCCGTTTTTCATCCATCTGGATATCCTTTGTCTATATATACATGCATCCATCCATCTATATACATTCTGTCTATGTATAAATCTATCTATCTGTATCACTATTTCGATCAATTTAAAACACCTCTCTTCAAAACTCTCAATAAGTACTTAACGCCCCGTCTAGGGGTCCTGAAGGTACATAACAGCAGCGTGACCTCAGTTACTGCCTGGACATCTGACCCGTACAGGGGCATTAATAATAAGGACCACAAGTACCCCCTTCCGTATCCTTACCCACCACATACTCAGAAAAAAAATCGCTTTAATCAAATCAATTTTTTATGTGTCTTTGTCAATCCAGTTAACGAGCACTTTAATTTACAACCTCGACAAAACATCGCGAGTCGCCAGACAAAATTTGGATTAGCTAACCACGCTAACCTTAAAAAAGTAGCACAATGTATTTATCACACACATTTTTATTTCGCCTCTTAGACATTGTAAATAAATTGTATTTTTTTTTTTTACTTTTTTTCCCCGCATTGCGTTAAAAAAAAAGTAGCAAATTTGGGAAAAGTAGCGTAATTTGGGAAATGTAGCGCAAATTCGGAAACGCTGCTTACAAGTGTCTGTATGTACGTGCAACCTGACACACCCACATACGTCATCCCTTTACAATACACCCCCCCTTCCCTTCCCCACACTGTCCTCGTCACCAATACTGCAATTGACATCGGCCCGGGGGATGGGTGTGTGTGTGGGGGGGGGGGCACGGCAGGACACATTTGTCAATGAAGCTGACCTCATACCCGAAACCAATTGAATGGAAGAAGAGCGGCGGTGGGGGGGGGGGGGCTGGGGAAGAAAGAGGGGTCTTTTTTTTTTGTCCCTCTAGAAATCTTTGGGTCGTGTAGCCGGCGGCCCTAATGACTTAACAAACTGCCGCCCTCCCCCCCCCCCATCGAACAATGATACTCCCCTCCCACAGACACACACACACACGGTCAACCAATTTGGACAAGAACGGGTTCATTCAGATGATGACGACGTCGCGGACGAGATGAAAAGCGAAAGCAATAACACTTAGCATCTAGGTGGCGTAACTCACGCAGCATCGATACCCGATTAACGTTTTACCAACCCGACGGTATCGATAATTGACGAGACTCGATACATGAAAGAAACGCTAAAATATGATTTATTTTTTTTGTTTTGATATTTTTTGTTGCTACGATGTAATTCAATTATTAGAAACAAGACTGTTTACACTTGTTTTCAGTGCATTGCTTGTTTACAAATAATAAACAACATTTACGCGCCATAGTTATTATTAATCTACTAGCTATGCCCTGCTAAAACCTTTGCATAGAGTTATAACCCCTTAGGCTTGATCGGTAGGCTAGGTTATTTTTTTTTGTTTCCGTCAGATCCGAATCTGTTCATGATTGTATTTTAAACTGGGATACTGTGGTATCAATTCTTTACTTTCGATTTCACGCAGAACCCGAATCGCTTTTATATATATATATTATACCTTTTCCATTTTTTTTTTTTGATGTTTATGTTTGGTCGAATTATAAAGCGCTATAAATTAACTCCGATTATATTTACACGCGCTCTCAAGCACGTGCCATTTGTTTACGTGAGTACATCGGTATTAAATTTACGCTCATATCAGCGCCTGCCTTAGGCCAATTTGACCAATTGCCCCGTATTAGCCCCACCCCCCGCGCCTGGCAAAGGGCCCCGTAATTAACAATTAGCATATATCACTATCAGTCATGGCTCTTGTCACAGGGTAGAAGACGAGGTCTCGCTAGCAATTGGGCCCCAGGGATATAACCAGGTTACACAGGTACACATCTAGTTGACGGCCCACCTGTGGAAAAAATACAAGTTTTGGGTGACAGGGAGGGTCGGGGAGGGGGGGAAGCTTAAAACATAGAAAAGGGGGAGGTAAATCTCTTGTGTCCTGGAGACTATTAGAGTAGACGGAGTGTATTGTGTATGATTAAACTGTTTCTGTTACCGCGACATATAAAGGGACCGTGTGTCAAGCACAACACCAAAAGGGACATTACTTAAGATCAAGTCAGGCAAAACGCATAAGGCTGGGTGGACTTGGGGGGGGGGGGTGGAGACTTTCGCCCGGACCTTGAAAAAAACAAAACAAACAACCCAGGATCGAACCCTGGACCCCCCCCCCGCCCCCCTCCCGGTCGACAATGTGAGCGCTCTACGCCGTTCTCCATAACGTTTTGGTTTAAATACCGCCTTCACCTGCAGAATAGATACTGCATTCAATTAAACTAACGTCCAAAGCTTGGAAACTTCCTCCCTCTTCCACCCCCACCCCCACGGGGGTCTCATCTCCTGCAGTCCCCCCCCCCCCCCCAATGTGAGAGCAGAAATAGAACAAAAACAACAACAGCCGCTAAACACGCGCATACTTCAGAACACCCACTACTACCTTCACCACCCCCCGCCACTCAACTCTTGAACATGCTCACATATGAAATAATTAGACCCCCCCCCCCTCCATCAGGCACTCCAAATGTCCCCCCAACGAGAGTCTCACATGAGTCAGCTAGAAGTCACGTGGCTCAGTCAACTCAATGCCAACCCCCAACCCCAACCAGCCAGACCGACATGTCAGAAAACAACGGAACAAGACCGTTAGTGTTGTAGCGCGATAAACAATTTCCCTGGCCAGCAGAAATTATAAGTTTATTTATTTATTACTTTATAGGTCCCCCCCCCATTTAGTCGTGGTCATGTTTATGTATTAAATTATGACAATTATGTTTATACATTCTTGGATATATAATTGAACAATATATTGTTGTGTACAAGGATCTTATCGGGCCGTTAATTCAATGTCATCACTACGTCAAGTGTGTCAGCACTTCTAACACAAGGACAACACACACTTAATTACACTGTAGTAAACACTTCAAATGTCAAAACCAGGGGAACAAGCCAAGTATTCCTTCTGTAATAATGATCAACTACTTTAATATCAAAATACTAAAATACTCGTTTTACAATAACAACGTCGGCCGTCATCTCTCGCATCATGCACCCCTCTCGTTCATCACCGATGTCTTCGTTCAACAACCGCACCTTGGGGTATTCCCATTCTGTCACAAACCAATGCACAACAATATCAACACACGTAATGGAACATGATTATTGAATTGATGTCGTCACTGGAGATTTATTATTATTATTTTTTTTATTTTTAAGACGCAATTAGGATTGTTTATAAACAGCGGCCCGCCAAGATTAACATTAACTAATTCAGTGGTCCGCGAGGTCCAAGTTTGCCGACCGCGACCCTAACCTACTTAAAACAACATTTTCTTTTCAATACAGTGGTACAGTTGTAGTTGAAACTCAGTATGAAAACACCAAAACATAGACACAGGGTTTTCACTTCGCGGAACACTTCCCAATGACTCCACAGACCATCGGTGTTCCGCGCACACGACGGACTGAGAGTCACTGTCGCCAAGAGATCTGATAACGGAAACTGTAAACAACGTCAGCGATGTCAACAATAAAACCAAACAAAAATTAAAAACAATTAAAAATGTTTTTTTTTAAAATGTTGCAGTACTAATTACCTGGGTCACGGTTACCTACCTTGCCACACTTAAACCACCGCTGAGCTAAAAATAGATATCTGGGTCACCTGTATTTCTACATACACTTATCCGCGGAGTGAGTCGCTGTGACTCGGTGTCACCATTTCCAACTCTTGTTATTTTCTTCCTTTTTTTTTTGTAATTTTGATCATAACCAGTTTCATTTACATATAACAGTACATTGGCATTATTAAATTGACAAATGCGAAGCGTTGACAAAGGTGTTGCAGACATTTTAACGCTATTTTACGCGCAACATAGTGTACAGATGATTGACTAGCTTGTGACTGTAATAATCATTCTTCCGTCAATGAAATAAACCTGTGGTGTTCAAACTATAAATGTGATAGATATTATATTACTTTATTTATAACACGTTTTATGTTATTCTATATAATTTTTTTTAAAAGTTCGCTCCCTTGATTAAAAAGTAACTATTTTTAGACATCACAGTGCAATCGATGCGTTAAAAATTGATGAAATACACTAATTAGCTAAGAATATTCTATTTGTAAGACATTGTTTATATATATATCAATTATTAATAAAGATAACAATATGGAAGCAGATTTTTGAACTGTTTCTATTTGCAGCTGAATGATCGTCTGCAAGAGTTATCATTTGTTTTTTAAATTGATAATTAAATCTGGACATGGTTTTTTTGTTTCTTGTTGCAACTTTCAGATTTTTTGTTAACGGCTGCGACATACTGATTAATGTTCTAGACTGCCTTGTGTATATCTTCACTGTCATGCACGTAGGGGGTAGGGGTTGAATTTATGTCCCCCCGCGGGGTGGGAGTGGGGAAGGAATATTTGAGAAGAGAAGATGCTTTCATGTAGGGCTCTAACAAATTAAATATAGATCTGGGGGCCCCACTCATGTATAGGGGTGGAGGAATGGGTCACCGCTGATTTTAATTCATTCAATGGAAGAGTTTCAATCCATCCGAGCCTCGGCAAGCCTGGAGGGGGGGTAGCAGCCCTAACATATTTCAGGATAGGGCAAAAATTAGGGGGCCCATCCCTTAAGATTCCCAGCCTGCATGGGTGCACGAGTGGGAGAGACCAGCGATATCCAAGCTGTTGTAGATGGTCAGGTGCTCAGAGTTGGTTGGCTATAGACTCACCTTGACCATCGTAATTACCAAATTTTGTACACTTTTTTTTTGTCTTTGAAAGCCAGCCAGTAAAAACTGACCAGTGATGCGCCACGTCTCAGGTTCGAAAACAAGCACAGCTATCCGGCTAACCTAGACAGGCGTTGTGTAGTGGAAAATAGTATGACCACCCCTCCACCACCCCCACCCCGTTGTACCTCCGCGACCACTGCTGACCCAAACATCAAATCTCGGGAGTCAAAGAAAAAAAACAAACTGCACCAGGCGCGCTTCATGTTAGATTACGAGAATGAAAATATGAACGTCTGATCCTGATACAACAACAGATAACAGTTCGCCACAGTTTAAAAAGAAACATGAAGTAAGAGAGTTATAGAGAACCAAAAGGCTACATTCTCAAGACATTATTAATTAGACCTGTCTCATATCTTTCAAACAAGCACACAAAAATGTTGTTTTTTTCAAACATCAAACATAAATTGGTGCGCATGTTCCGAGACATGTGCTATTATCTAAATCACTCAAGTCAAGAGTTTACAGATCAAAAGATAAGAACAGGAAAATAAAAAACAATATGTCTGACTCGCTTTCTGATTTTTTTATTGGTATTATTTATTTTTATATATATTTGATATATGGTCAGAAAATGTGGTTTACTATAAATAAATAAACAAACAAAAATTTCCGAGAGAGGTCAGAAAATTGCGGCACGAATTTCGTCATACATAATTGTCCTTTCACTTTATAAAGTCTATTTCCGATAGTACTGAATGCCGTAAGATCAGATCGTGCTCCGCTTCCCCTACGCAAGCTAACCCCAGTATTATGCTGTTGGACATTTCATTTATATCAGTTCATATTATTACTCAAAAATTATCATCTCTTGGTCCGGCCCTTCTGTTAATGCCCAATGGGGCCCACGGGGTCAAAAAAAGTTAGCCCACCCTTGCCTCAATCACTATAGGAGTAGATGAAGCTCAGCCTGTCTCTTTTCGCCGCGGCCTGATAGGGGGATAGTTGATAGATGCTTATGGGGGACGGAGGGGGAGAAACCCCTCCCACACACACACACACACACACAAACAACTGTCCAAAGTATTAACAGCTTAGTGTAGTAAAGTGACCCAACCTCAATAATATATATATAATAGCGATTTGGGTTCTGTGTTAAATGAAAAGTAAAGAATTAATACAACAGTATTCCAGTTTAAAATGCAATCATGAAAAAAATCGGATCTTCCCGAAACCAAAAAAATAACCTAGCCCTACCGATCAAGCCTAAGTGGATATAACTCAATGCACAAAGGTTTTGCAGGGTACAGCTAGTATTCAAATATTACCGATTATTATTATTATTATTATTTATTTTTTAAAGTTTAATAAAGCCATATAATACGTGTGCCCCAATTGGGTGAATACTCTGACTCCGGGTGAGGTTTATTCACATGTGTATATTTAATGAGAGAGAGTGTGTCTGCATGTTTGTGTGTGTTACAGTGTGGCACCATGTTGGAGGGGGTTAGATAAGATTTGACATGCTGGAGTATGAGGTGTTGGAAGAGGGGAGGGGGTGAGAGGGGGTCATGTGAACTGTTTTCCCTCACATCATATACACCCCCTTACCCTCCCTACCCCTTCCCGGTTCCACATTCCCCCATCAATTTGTCTGATAGCCCTGGGACCGTGATTAGGTTCAAAATGTTCACATCTAGCCACACACGCTCCTACCCCCACCCACGCGCAATCCTCCATTCTTGAATGCGCCCTCCTGTTATACTCCATTTCTGACTCCACTCCCACCCCCCGCTCCCCTGTACACGAGCCCCCAACCGATTTCTTCCACCCACAACCCTTGCCACACTCCTCCCTTTTTTTTTTTAAATGGACCGAGACTGACATGCCCACAGCCTCCGCCTCCCCCCCTCCCCCCTTCCCAAGACCTGGCAAGTCCAAGATGAAACGGGACCTTCACCGACTGCCCAGATTTAACCAGGATAAAATAAAGTATTAAAACAGTCAGACAGAGGAATAGAAAATGAAAGTATGTGTCTGTGTATTGGCATCATATATGTGTATTGGCAGCATATATGTATCTGTGTATTGGCAGCATATATGTGTATGTGTATTGGCAGCATATATGTGTCTGTGTATTGGCAGCAAGTATGTATCTGTGTATTTGGCAGTATATATTTATTGGCAGCATATATGTATATGTGTATTGGCAGCAAGTATGTTTCTGTGTATTGACAGCAAGTATGTTATCTGTGTATTGGCAGTATATATGCATATGTGTGTATTGGCAGCATAGCATGTATCTGTGTATTGACAGCAAGCATGTGTCTGTGTATTGAGCAGCAAGCATGTTTCTGTGTTTTGACAGCATAGCATGTATCTGTGTTTTGGCAGTAAGCATGTATCTGTGTATTGGCAGCATATATGTGTCTGTGTATTGCCAGCATATATGTGTCTGCATATTGGCAGCAAATATGTGTCTGTGTATTGACAGCAAGTATGTACCTGTGTTTCGGCAGTATATATGTATTGGCAGCATATATGTATATGTGTGTTGACAGCAAGCATGTTTCTGTGTATTGCCAGTAGATATGTGTCTGTGTATTGGCAGCATATATGTGTATTGGCAGCATATATGTGTATTGGCAGAATATATGCATATGTGTATTGGCAGCATATATGTATCTGAGTATTGGCAGCTTATATGTATCTGTGTATTGGCACTTGGCAGCATATATGTGTCTGTGTATTGGCATCATATATGTATCTGTGTATTGGCAGCATATATGTATCTGTGTATTGGCAGCATATATGTGTCTGTGTATTGGCAGCAAGTATGTTTCTGTGTATTGGCAGCATATATGTATCTGTGTATTGGCAGCATATATGTGTCTGTGTATTGGCAGCAAGTATGTTTCTGTGTATTGGCAGCATATATGTGTCTGTGTATTGGCAGCATATATGTGTCTGTGTATTGGCAACATATATGTCTCTGTGTATTGGCAGCAAGTATGTATCTGTGTACTGGCAGCATATATGTATACGTGTGTTGACAGCAAGTATGTTTCTGTGTATTGGCAGTATATATGTGTCTGTGTATTGGCAGCATATATGTGTATTGGCAGCATATATGTATCTGTGTATTGGCAGCATATATGTATCTGTGTATTGGCAGCATATATGTATATGTGTATTGGCAGCATATATGTATATGTGTATTTGAAGCTATTATGTATCTGTGTATTGACAGTAAGCAGTGCAGAACCTAGGGTTTTGGGGGCCCGTGGGGGGAGCTTGGCCTCTTTGGGGGCCCCTGCATGTTGTGTGTTGACAACCAAAAACTTGAGATAATGTGCCTTAATATCTATGTAATGTACAAAAATATTGTATTGTGCCCTCAAGTTAGGGGCCCCAGGGGACTTGTGAATTTGGACCCCCCCTCCCCCACCTTCTGACAGCAAGCATGTATCTGTGTATTGACAGCAAGCATGTATCTGTGTATTGACAGCAAGCATGTATCTGTGTATTGACAGCAAGCATGTATCTGTGTATTGACAGCAAGCATGTATCTGTGTATTGACAGCAAGCATGTATGTGTGTATTGACAGCAAGCATGTATCTGTGTATTGACAGCAAGCATGTATCTGTGTATTGACAGCAAGCATGTATCTGTGTATTGACAGCAAGCATGTATCTGTGTATTGACAGCAAGCATGTATCTGTGTATTGACAGCAAGCATGTATCTGCTGTGTATTGACAGCAAGCATGTATCTGTGTATTGACAGCAAGCATGTATCTGTGTATTGACAGCAAGCATGTATCTGTGTATTGACAGCAAGCATGTATCTGTGTATTGACAGCAAGCATGTATCTGTGTATTGACAGCAAGCATGTATCTGTGTATTGACAGCAAGCATGTATTGTGTATTGACAATAAGCACAGCAAAGCATGTATCTGTGTATTGACAGCAAGCATGTATCTGTGTATTGACAGCAAGCATGTATCTGTGTATTGACAGCAAGCATGTATCTGTGTATTGACAGCAAGCATGTATCTGTGTATTGACAGCAAGCATGTATCTGTGTATTGACAGCAAGCATGTATCTGTGTGTTGACAGCAAGCATGTATCTGTGTATTGACAGCAAGCATGTATCTGTGTATTGACAGCAAGCATGTATCTGTGTATTGACAGCAAGCATGTATCTGTGTATTGACAGCAAGCATGTATCTGTGTATTGACAGCAAGCATGTATCTGTGTATTGACAGCAAGCATGTATCTGTGTATTGACAGCAAGCATGTATCTGTGTATTGACAGCAAGCATGTATCTGTGTATTGACAGCAAGCATGTATCTGTGTATTGACAGCAAGCATGTATCTGTGTATTGACAGCAAGCATGTATCTGTGTATTGACAGCAAGCATGTATCTGTGTATTGACAGCAAGCATGTATCTGTGTATTGACAGCAAGCATGTATCTGTGTATTGACAGCAAGCATGTATCTGTGTATAGACAGCAAGCATGTATCTGTGTATTGACAGCTATTATGTATCAGGAAACATGCCCTATCTATATTAGAAAAATGTCTCATGTTCTTCCAGTTCTCTCCCTCTCTCTCTCTCTCTCTCTCTCTCTCCTAAATTCTTTCTCTCTATCTCACTCTTTCACTCAATATTGTTGTGTCGATGTTTTTTTTAGTCTCACAGACGACATAGTGTGTTTGTATGCGTGTGTGTGTGTGTGTGTGTGTGTGACAGACTGTGAATTGAAGATAAGAAGCACAGACAATCACAAGACCCATATAAAGCAGACATATGACATGGAAGAAACAGCGTTCTGGTTGTCGGTTAAAGAAACAATACGGTTAAAGTACCTGGATAAAGTTTCACTGGATAAGAAATTCCGCTGCTTAACAATGAAGAAGATAATGATAAAGCATGGTGTAAGGCACATGTGCAGGTAGACAGACAGACAGGCAGACAGACGGATACATAGATATATATGAATGGGACAGACAAATAGATAGATGGAAGGCTGACAGGACGTATAGACAGGCAGAGAGACGGATACATAGATATATATATCGGAATGGGATAAATAGATGGATGAAATGACAGATAGGCAGACAGACAGACGGATAATTAGATATATGAAGGGGACAGACAAATAGACTGATAAATAGATGGATTAAAAGGACAAATAGGCAGACAGACAGACGGATAAATACATATTTAGATTATCAGGGGAAGAGAACATAAATAGATATATGAATGGACAGACAAATAGGCAGATATATAGATGGATGAACGGACAGACATGCAGACAGATAATTTATAATAATTACATATGACACAATGACAGAACTGACGGTAGATGTCATCTATGAAAGAAGCGAGATAATGACATGACATTGAGCAGAACCAGGCAGATACGGCATACCACCCCTTGGGTGTGTGTGGTGGGGGTGTGGGTGTAACTGCATAACGACATATGTGGTGGGTACACCATGACCAGCATCATGCGACAGTTCATCTCAAGATTTTTTTGTGTTGATGCGCGCCTGACAGATGAAATAGAATATATATATATATATATAGACCAGTCACCACATGTAGAACCCCCCCTCCTCCCACACACACCCTGAATTTGACGTTTGTCTCAACAGATCTGACATGCGTGTGACGAATACCACATACGTAGATTTGAAAAAAAAAATTATCAAATACAGAGCAGACGACGAGTCGCGTGGAGGGCGTACACATGCCCGATACGCTGTCAATCAATTCGAGGGGTGGATGAGTGCACATGCGGGATGGAGGGTCGCGTGGTAAAGAGTTCGATTGTAGAACACTGAGGGGTCCCAGGTTCGATCTGCGGTGAGAAACAGTGGATACTTCATGGTTACTTAAAAGTCCCTCGCATTATCACCCATGGTGCCTCCGAGGCCATTGCACTAAAAGGTTACAGCGGGGATGAAAGAAAGGGCACTGTTTAAACCGTCACATTAGTAGTTGTTTATAGGATGTAAGAGATTTCTTCTCATCCTTATAGGGACTTCACACACACACACACACACACATATCTATCAGTAAGTTTCGCTACTGCTCAAAAAAAAAAAAACAATAGATAGCAATAAAAAAAACCTTTTTATTTAAAAAACGCACTTTTCACACAAATATTTATTTAGATTATCATTAGTAACAGCGCCCTAGGGAGCTTAACTCGCGCCCGGGGCACAATACCTTTTTAATATCCTCTTAGCGCGCACCCCCCATTCGAAAACCATACAATATTACATGTGAAATAGACCATTTGGCTCCGCTTTGTGAGTAGCGCCCGGGGCATGATGCCCCCTCCTCACTACGCCTCTGTTTACTGACATTATAAGCGGGGGGGGGGTGTCCAGGTAGATATATAAATTATTTATGTATTGCTTTGTATCAAGTAATGTTTAAGACATCTATAATATACTGTTTTTTACACACGCTATAAGTTCATATAAATACTTGTAAGATATGATGAATTACTACAATTATTTTTTTTTTCTTTTACTATTTAGGGCATTTCAATTTTAAAAATAAATATGTTTTGCTTTTTTAGTTTAAGAAAGAATTAAACTTTCTATTGTTGCACACTTTTGCCAAATTTTGACAAAATTATGTCAGACTGAAAAAAAAACTATACAGATGGCGTGGCACAAATTTGTGCACCGGTGCTATTATTTCCGGTGCTGTTATTTCCGCATTTATTTGGACTTCCTTATCTACATCCTTTTTTTTTTCGCATTATAAAAATAACAAAATAATTAATTCGCTTCGTAATTCTTCTAGATGATTTTTCGAAGTGTATAACATATTAAACTTGTGTTTTGTCATGCAGAATCTACTACTGAGCCAATTTTGGAGCCTTTTTCACTAAATTAGAACAGTTTCAAAATTGAGTTACAAGATTTGAGGACACACCACCCTGCTCTGAGGACCCACCGACCCACCCTGAGGACCCACCGACCCGCCCTGAGGACCCACCGACCCGCCCTGAAGACACACTACCCTGCTCTCAGGAAACTCTACCCTGCTCTCAGTGCACACTACCCTGCTCTCAATGCACACTACCCTGCTCTCAGTGCACACTACCCTGCTCTCAGTGCACACTACCCTGCACTCAGTGCACACTACCCCGCTCTGAGGACACACCATCCTGCTGACAGGAAACTCTACACACTACCCGGCTCGCACGCATATAGTGAAAGTGATTCGAAGCTAAAAAAAATATTTTAAAATAAAAATTTGACAAAACTGGACACTTACTTAACGGCGAGGTCTGGAACCGCCTGGCATGATGGAAGTGAGACTCCTGGTCATTCAGCCACTGGCACCGTGACGGTTGGTGGGGCTCTGGAAGTGGACACATTACAAAAAAAAAGGTTTAGCACTGTAGTGACCAATGATAGGTCAGTATGACTTTCGATAATCGAAATACGTCATGTGTATTTATCTACATAGTATGAAATGACTTTGAGAGTAAGAGAGACAGAAAGGGCGAGAGAGAGAGAGAGAGAGAGAGAGAGAGAGAGAGAGAGAGAGAGAGAGAGAGAGAGAGAGAGAGAGAGAGAGAGTGAAATAGACAGAGAGTAAGACAGACAGAAAGAAAGAGAGAGAGTGAGAGAGTGAAATAGACAGAGAGTGAGACAGACAGAAAGAAAGAGAGAGAGAGTGAGAGAGTGAAATAGACAGAGAGTGAGACAGACAGAAAGAAAGAGAGAGAGAGACAGATAGAGAGTGAGAGAGTGAAAAAGACAGAGAGAGTGAGAGAGACAGAAAGAGGGAGAGGGAGGGAGAGAGTTTGAGAGAAAGAGTGAAATAGACAGAGAGAGTGAGAGAGACAGAAAGAGTGAGAGGGGGGAGAGAGTGAGAGAGACAGAAAGAGAGAGAGAGAGAGAGGGAGAGTGTGAGAGAGGGAAAGAGTGTGTGTGTGAGAGAGAGAGAAAGAGAGAGAGGGAGTGAGAGAGGGAAGGAGAGATAGTTAGTAAGTGTGGAGAATCAATTAAAAGGAAACCAACATCCGTTGACGACAGTTGTGTTTCCGTGCCCATAGTAATGTCCAGTGTGAAATAAAACTGAAAAATGACGCAATAACAAAACCCTTAACTGAAAAAAAAAATTTAACTAAATAATTAAAAGTAACTTTAAAAAAAAAAAGCGTGTGTTTCGCCAGATGCCAATCATTACTGTATAATTAAACTACGTTTACAGCATATAAACTCTTCGCGTTTAGATTTCATTATTAATGTACAATACTATACGTTTGGCTAATCAAAATTAAGAATATTTCTATTGCATCTGGATGCCAAAGAGTTCTTTCTCCTTTCAAACACTAATTAATGAACCGGCCGGCAACAAATTCAAAAGGTTGATTTTAATCAGATCTAATAATTTATTTAAAGCTTTTAATTCAGAATATTTGATTTTTTTTTTTACAATTTAATTTTTTTTTAGGGTTATGTTATTATATTTCTAATAATACATATCACGTGATGTAATGTTTACTTATGAAGTTTAATATTTAAGAAAAACTCCCTTGTCGCCCATAGGTCAGTTTTTTTTTTAATACAATGTCTCTAATTTATTACTTTTTTTTGTTTTTTGAGACATGTCAATCCATTCAAATATTTCTTATTAACATTTCATCCACTAGTTGTGGCGGCGTATGATGATTTTATTGGTTTTTTGCCCGGTTGATTGCATATATTAATTTATTAACATATGGTAAATTATTTGCATAGAGTAAACTTCCCTTGTGGCAAACGATTACCTAGGATGAGGAGGTCACGTGACACACACACACATACAAACACACACACATAAAATGACAACCACCAATAAACAAACGTTATACAGTTTTTATTTTTTAAGTACACTCACACTTAAAATGATTTCAAACCAACATTTTCTAAGTCACGGGCCCATTAAAACCAGTGCCGAATCCAAGGGATTTGGGGGCCTCGGGGGGCTTGGCCTCTTTAGGGACTCCTGCTTTTTGACATTCGATACCATAACATGAGATATTGCACTTAAAATTTAATGTAAAAAATTTTTTTTTGGGGGGCCTTCCTCAAGCTGGGGCCTGGGGAGATTTTGGAAATGGGACCTTCGTCCCCTACCCTAGGTTCGCCTCTGCATTAAACTGTATTTATTTATTTTTTTCAACCACCAAATATTTTGATTTCGTAAACCTAAAGTATTGGTAGCGGAACCATTTTTTTTATTCTTTTTGCATTTTCAAATTTTGAGAGATATTTAAAAAAAAACAGTAAAGTCGCTCTCTAAGTGAAGTCCTATTGTAGTGATGTGCTATTGTAGTTATGTCCTATTTTAGTCATATCATATTGAAGTGATGTCCTATTGTAGTGAAGTCCTAATGTAAAGATAAAACCCCTTTAAAAATTTCGTTGTGTATTTCAGCGATTCTCAATATCCCCCCCCCTCCCAAAATTGTACCCCGAGGGGGTCTGCAAGTATGTCCGTGGGTACCCCATCGCACATAGATTCGCGAATAACTGTACCAATTTTCACCATGGAACATGTTGACCTTTTCTGATGCGATACTTTGGTCACGTGGTTTAGAGACGAGAGTCAGGCGGCAATATGGCGACCTCCTTCTTCGATCTAATTGGTTGTTTTAAAACGAAAATGGTGTGTGTCACTGCGTACCCTTTGCATAACATTTCCCGCTCGCACCACTAGGGGGGTAACGCGTGCCTCCCCGATTGAGAACCGCGAGTTTATTAGGTTGTTTTTTTTTTTATCCGGCGGAACGCTTGAAATATTGTTGTTGTTTATTTTTAATATAACAAGCTTTGTTTACTTGTTCCGCTAAACACGGGCAGGGAAACAGGCCCGTAGCGTGCGGGGGGGACCGGACCCCTGCATTTTGCCTGGCCCCCCCTCTGCTTATTTGCTCTACTAAGTAAAATGTATTACCTGCCCCCCCCCCCGCGCTATTGCTTGGCCCCCTGCTGTAGAATGCCTGGCCCCTGGTGTAGAATTTTCACGCTACAGGGCTGCAGGGAGACACGCTGAGAAATTAGCTTGACACAATGTATCACATCCTTTCAACTTTGCAGAGGGTGGGGGTGAGGGGAGGGGGGGATCCTAGATCAAAAGCCCCCCCTCCCCCGGGACCCCAGCTTGAGGGAGGGGGGCGAATTTTTTTTTACATTAAATATTAAGTAAATTATCTCATGTCACGGTGTCCAATGTCAAAATTCAGGGGGCCCCCCAATGAGGCCGAGCCCCACCCCCCCCACAGGTCCCTCAAATCCCTAAGGTTCGGCACCGCTCCTTTGACTCAAGTCGATTTCCATAGACTATGATGGACGTAATGGAGCAAAAGACTAAGTCAGGAAGAAATGAAATAATTAAAAAGAGGTTTAAAGAAAAGAACGAAAGTGTGCGTGGGGGGAGGAGGAGGAGGTTAACATTTTTTACTTACCAGCGGCGGAGGCTGCAGCCCCTGGGCTGGTCATGTCGCTGGCGCCGCCCTGCTGTTGAGGAGAACAAAAATAAATAAAAACTATAAATATTTCAGTTTAACGTTGTTTGTTTAAAAGTTACAATAAAAATAAACGACTAAGTGTACAGCAAAAAACTCAAACGAAATAAAATTTAAAAACAAAATGAATAATTAATGTTTGAGAGAGAGAGAGAGAGGAGGGGGAGAGAGAGAGACAGTTAAAGCAATAAATATAAAGGTGTCTACGGTAATTTTTTGGACAAATTATAAATATTAGTTCTTAGTTTAGTTGAACAAGTAAAAAAAAGTTGAAAACATTATTAGTCTTTGCATGTTGATACATCTTATTTACACACACCCCCTCCAACACTCCCGGCGTTTATCTCTATTTATTACAATTATAAACACAATCAATTTAAATAAGCAATAACCAAGTTCACTTCCGGAAATTAGATAATGGTCAAGCGCGCAGGAAAATTCACGAGAACATGTATACAAACAATAATAATACAAAAGAATTTCAAACACGAATGGTCAAGCCTTGAGCTACCGTAGGTCAAATTATTGATACATGTATCTCATGGCTTAACTTAAAAGCAGCCATAAGCCACCGTAGGTCAAATTATTGGTACATGTCAGACTGTGTCACAAAATTAGGTCATGAAATTTTTGGCGGGGGAAAAAAAACAAAAAGAATCATTCAATGAACGTGGCGCCGAACTCAACATTTTGGTAGAGAAACTCGAAGTAATAGGTCATCTTAAATGTGTAAGAAAGATAACGGGCAGGTGGAGATACAGAGGTTGGGGAGAAACTCTTATATACAGAATTATTCACACATGGGTAGGCTAGCCCGTGGGTGGGGGGGGGGGGGTCTCAAACCCAACTGTGGATCGCGGGATGATTCTCAGTGAGTCTCAAATTACGTAGACGAAGATAGAGATAATACATTTTACTTTTTTTTTTTCACCTGTACAGGTGGGATCGCGGAGAGCTGCCAGGTTTACTAGTGGGTCGCGGAATCGCTTAAGTTTGAGAGCCACTGAGAAAGCAGATGCCAAAGTGTGAAAAAAAAAATTTTTTTTTTGTTAATATTATTGCTGTATATGTTAAATTATGAATCTGGAAGGACTGAGAGAGTGAGAGAGAGACAGATAAAGCGAGAGAGAGACAAAGAGAGGGAGGAGAGACAGAGATATAGAGTGAGGGAGAGATAGAGAGAGTGACAGATAAAGCCAGAGAGACAAAGAGACAGAGAGGGAGAAAGAAGAGACAAAAAGAGGGAGACAGAGAGAGAAGGGACAGAAAGAGAGACAGAAAGAGAATGGACAGAAAGAAAGAGAGACAGAGAGAGAAGGGACAGAAAGAGAGAGAGAAAGACAGAGCGAGAGAGACCTGAATAGTTGACACTTGAATGAAGATGACCGACACTCCAGAATACAAGCTCACAATCCAGGGGAGTTAAATACAGGGGACTGACCAGGGGCAACAACCTCGCGTACATTGGTCATTATTTTTTCTTTTTTTATTTTTCTTTGTTACATATTAACTAATATTGGGAATTATTTTCAGATATATTACCCCCTTTTTTTTTCTTTTTTATCACACCTCCCTCCTCCCACAGACACCCATGTAAAGATAAGATGGTATCTCTCAGACTTGTAACGAACTAATATGGACAATATTAAAAGTCTGACGTAGATTTCATCTGCGCCCCCCCCCCCCCAACCCCTTCCCCCCAATCCGTCACCTTTCAACTCCCTGAGTCTATATGAGTTGTTGTTATTGATTTTATTTTCAAAGTGATATCGGTCGATGACCCCTCCCTTCCCATAACATTATGGACATTTGGACTACCCCCTAAACATTATGGACATTTGGACTACCCAATAACAGTATGGACATTTGGACTACCTCTTAACATTATGGACATTTGGACTACCCCCCCCCAACATTATGGACATTTGGACTACCCCCTAACATTATGGACTTTTGGACTACCTCTTAACATTATGGACATTTGGACTACGTCTTAACATTATGGACATTTGGACTACCCCCCCAACATTATGGACATTCGGACTACCCCCAAACATTATGGACTTTTGGACTACCCCTAACATTATGGACATTTGGACTACCCCCTAAACATTATGGACATTTGGACTACCCCATAAAAATTATGGGCATTTGCACTACCCCATAAACATTATGGGCATTTGGACTACCCCCTAACATTATGGACTTTTGGACTACCCCCTAACATTATGGACTTTTGGACTACCCCCTAACATTATGGACATTTTGACTACCCCCTAAACATTATGGACATTTGGACTACCCCATAAACATTATGGGCATTTGGACTACCCCCTAACATTATGGACTTTTGGACTACCCTCCTTGAATATTATGGGACTTTTGACTACCCCTAACATTATGGACATTTGGACTACTACCCCCCTAACATTATTTGTCTCCGTAACATTAAGGAGATTCGGACTGCAATCAACACTCAGGGTGTGCCGGCGTGGTCCTTTAATTGTCTTGTTTTCACGGCGATCAGCGACGCACCCAAATGATGTCGAAGTGACCAGCTTCGCAAAGGACCATTGAAGTCTATAAGCCTACCCGTGTGACGTATGAATGCAGAGGCTACTGGCTGGCTGCAGGGTATGGCAATAGCGTCATCATGATTTAGTTGCGTATAAAGCTGCACGAGACCACACGAAAACATTCAACGCATATGTACTTACACATGTCCCTTAAAGGTCAGATATGATTAATAAAACACACAAATACAACAGAGCGATATAAACCAGTCATGGGCAAAACGACAGCCCGTGGGCCAGATACGGCCCGCTAGTCGTTTGTTTCAATTTGAAGGGCCGCATTTGCCGATGTGGTGTGACATTAACACTTATTTTATATTGCTTTATGTCCAAACTAAATCCACACGTTCTTTATCCGGCTGGCCAAATTACGAAACCGATGTGGCCGGCTGCTCAAAAATGTTTGCCCACCACTGATATAAACAGAAGGATTTAAAATAAAAAGCCCAGCAGACGACAAATCATTCAAGCGTAAAGTCTGTGAAGTCGTCAAATGTTTGGATGTGTTTAAGTTCATTTCAGGTCGGAAACTCAACCCCAAAAAAAAATCTAAATACGTTAAAATGTAGGTTAAAGTATCGACATTTTAAACACATTTTTTTGTTAACGTTTGCTGTGAAAATCATTAGACCGAGACGCGGCAGTTAAAGCTTGTAGCGACATTACCGTGTGTTTAGCAACATATTTGTTTTTTTTACTCCAACGTAAAAAAAACAACAACAAAGTCTTGCGTCTTTTAATAGAGATGTTTCTAAAATTAACCAAATATATTAGCTCTCATGTCAAGTAGAGATAATAAAAAAAATATCTACATTACAACTGTCTGTCTAGACACTTTGACGAAAAACAGACAAAACAACTAATGCATTACACACACAATAATACAAATAAATGCACTCTTGCTGAATGACCTTGAAATTTGATTGCGTACTTCTTGACATTTGCCCCTCTTGCACGCGCACACACACACACACCACACAAGCACAAACCCACACTCGGGACCATAACACAGACGATACGATATTTGGCGCAATCATTGATCGGACGAGTAAGTAAATAATGAGATTGATTATAAAAAAAAAAATGTATCATAATTATTCATTGCTCTAGGACCCCCCCCCCTCAGCCGCTCCCGAGTCACTGTCAATCTCCTGCACCTCCACCCATCCTCTCCACAACCGCGGTTCTCGGCCTCTTCCGCGACAGTACCCCAAAAAAAGGTGCAAAAGTATGTCCGCCGGTACCCCCGCCCCCCCCCCTCGCACGTGAAGTTCTTCAAATTCTTGTTTGTTTTAAAACGAAAATTATCTGTCGCTGCTGCGTACCACCCCCCCCCCTGCATAAGTTTTCCCCGTACCCCTTGGGGCATGCTTGCCACCGGTTGAGAGCCTGGGGCCCCTAGGATAACATTCCACTTGCAAACAATCGTCACAAGCCGCGTACGTCTTAGTTTATTAAAAATGATGAATTGTGAAAGAAAGCGAAGAAACAAATCAAAAATAAATACTTTATAGAACGATACACAAAGAACGAATGTAAACAAAGAAATTTAAGCATAAAAACATATCGCTGTAGAAATACATGATTGGTTGAATATCAGAAAAGTGCTCTGTTACAATTACGACATCAAAAAAACTCAAACGGATTAACAGCCAATCAACAAGACGGATGGTGGTGGTGGGAGAACACTGGGCTATAGACCTCAAGGTACAGGGTTCGATCTGCTGAGAGAACCAAGGAGAATTTTCAAGTCGTGGTTCAATTCTCCTACATGTCTCAATGTTTCCTCAATGCTAATTAACATAAATATGATTGTGTCAATTCAATCCCAAGATACGTCATGCTCGAAATGCGCAAGAATCGATACTACAAATATCCGTACTCGAAAAGAGGGACGATGTCGTATATAATAAAAGAAGGGAGTGGCTACGGGTACGAAAAAAAAGTATCCCGTATTTTTTTTCCGTGGTACGAAAAAAGATGTGCGTATTTTTTAGCGATATGATGCTAACCCTAACCCTAAAGATGCTATCCCTAACCCTAAAGATGCTATCCCTAACCCTAACCCTTTTTTTTCAGAATGTATCCTTTTAGTTAATAAAGTCGGACGAATAAAACAAAAAAATTATGCGCTAAATTAGTATCTATTATTCTGAAAAAAAAAAATTCTCTGAGAGGAATCGAACCCGCACATAGTCAGCCAAAAATGAGTCACGGCCAAGCAAGCCACACAAACAGAGCCACAATTTTAATGTACTATTTAAAAAAATTTGCTCGGTTATGTTTTCAAAGTCGCGCATGCGCACATCTATTTTCGTACTCCGGGGAAAAAAAATACGCAGTACTTTTTCGTACCCGTATTTATGCAAGTGATTAAAGAAACATGTGACTTTGATTGGTGCTCCAAGGACGAAATAGGTCGTTGTTATTTTAATACGTTATACAACGTATATTGACGTTATTGAAGTCTATAGTTTATAAATTGAACGTCATTCTTAATACAGCCAATCAAATATCTGAATACAAACAAAGAAAAAAATCAAATCCTGCTGTCTACCACACAAGATGGCGGCATCATTTGCATGTACTGAACACCATACTGAAAGAGTGTTATGTTGCTCATCGTGTACACATTTGTTATTATATGTTGCTATACTGTACATAACTTCTTTCATCTCTTAAGGTCGTTATTCGCTGACCATGGAAGCACTGCATGGGAGTAACAGAGATTTTATCCCACATCAAGGTTCGGTGGATCTTAGAAGAAATAGAAACAGGAGTAGATGGTTGGGGGATGCGGCGATTAACTTAGCATCTTTAAAATTGACCGTTTGTTAAGTTACAGAAATCAGACATGATCATTTCTGTTAACAGAAGAGGGCATAGGCGCGGAATAACTATGGCCGTGAATTTATGAGTATATATATCTCAAGGTAATGTAATATTTATGGTGTTCAGTTTATTATTATTTAAAATGTCTATATCTAACGAACAATTATCTCCCTTTAACACCCACATGTCAAACGAAGTCAAATGAAATCCATAATAGATACATTTCCTAGACCGAGATACTTTTGAGTAGGACATAAATAGCCCTTATACTGCTATACTTATTTTTGAAGAATTTTATTTTTCAGACTAGTAAACAAAGGCCCGGTACCCGTTGAAAATGTTGACATATGTTTGAGCGCGTTAACAATCAATCTATTATTATTTTATACAAGTGATAGTGAAAAGTAGTCGGGGAGGTAATTTGTCAGCGTACTCAATTGCAAACGTGTAGGTAACGATCTCCAACCCATTCAGCCATGTGTGTACAACATGTGGAAGGTAAGCAGACCAATATGTATACATCCATTCATTTTTATGGACCGCATCTATCAAAATCTATTTTCTCTAATCTATACATCTTATTTAATATCGCTATCTACCTATCAATCTTAACTATTATTATATTATTTAATATCGCTGTCTATCTACATATCAGTCTATCTACCTAGCAGTCTATCTTTACTATTATTATATTATTTAATATCGCTGTCTATCTACATATCAGTCTATCTACCTAGCAGTCTGTCTACCTATCAATCTTAACTATTGTTATATTATTTAATATCGCTGTCTATCTACCTAGCAGTCTATCTTTACTATTATTATATTATTTAATATCACTGTATATCTACATTTAAGTCTATCTACCTATCAGTCTATCTACCTATCAATCTTAACTATTGTTATATTATTTAATATCGCTGTCTATCTACATATCAGTCTATCTACCTAGCAGTCTATCTACCTATCAGTCTATCTACCTATCAGTCTATCTTAACTATTAACCTGCCAATCTTTAAATCTTTTCTTCAAGTCTTTTCTGCATTATATTTATATCTATATCTTTATTTGTCTACCTGTCTATTGATCTAATAGATCTATCTAATTATCTACGTAATTTACATGCACGACACAGTTATATACAAGGTGGCCCAAAAGTAGGGTTATATTTATTTAACTACCTTTTATATGGTTCAAGGTGTTGCTGGGCCCGTTTGTTTTAAACAAAAAAAAAAAAACTACCTGCATATGGAGAGAACTACCTGGATATGGAGAGAACTACCGGCATATGGAGAGAACTACTTGGATATGGAGAGAACTACGGGTGGATATGGAGAGAACTAATATGGAAGCTACCTGATATGGAAGACCTGATATGGAGAGAACTACCTGAATATGGAAGAACTCCTGAATATGGAGGTACCTGCATATGGAGAGAACTACCTGGATATGGAGAGAACTACCTGAATCATGGAGAGAACTACCTGGATATGGAGAGAACTACCTGGATATGGAGAGAACTACCTGAATATGGAAAGAGATATGAGAGAACTACCTTGATATGGAGAAACTACCTTGATATGGAGAGAACTACCTTGATATGGAGTGAACTACCTTGATATGGAGAGAACTACCTTGATATGGTGAACTACCTTGATATGAGTGAACTACCTGGATATGCTCCGTGAAGGAGTAATACCACAACTCAAAACAAAACCCAACTTCCACGAATTTTCCTTTCCACAGGATCGTTCGCCACATTATTGCGTCGACAGTAAGAGACAACCCTAACAGAGTTTTCCCACAGCGTTGGTTCGGAAGAAAGGGGCCGCATCGAATGGCCACCACCATGTTCTCCTGACCTGACACCTATGGATGTCTTTTTTTCTGTTGTGTTGTTGAGAACAAGGTTTATGAGAAGAAACCCAAAAACAATAAATGATTTAAAATTTTACATGCATCTCGCATTCACAGAAATTGATGAAGGTCAGAATCTGTGCCTCACCGTGTGTCAGAGTGTCCTAGAGAGATTTGAAGAATGTTGCAATGTTGAAGGAGGACATTTTGAGCTTCTGGGATGTTTAAAATTGTTTATGTGAACAGGTAAAACGAATTTCCCGCCGTTCTGGTGTCGAGTTTTCAAATCAATGGTTAACGTGATAACTGAAAACCTACTCTTGATGCCACCCTGCGTATGTGTAAATAGTATTCCTCTGGGATCTAGATAATCAATCGATCTGTTGATCAACACATTGGCATTATTCTATTCTATTACAGAGATTTAAAAAAAAAAACTATGCAGTTATCACCTAGTGCTCAGGTCGGATATGCCAACTAGAACACTAGATAACCAAGGGGGCCCCAACTGCCAAAGCCACTCCCCCCCCCACCCCACACCGTCCAGTACTACTTTTATGAAATCTATAAATAGTGCCCCGACATGTACTTCTGCCCAGAGTTGTCCCCTCCCCTTCCCCTCCATCCCGATAAAAAAAAAACCAGACCAAAGTACAGCCCTCGGTCTGTGCTACAACACAGTAAAGATTTCATCAACTGTGTCCTCCAGTGTGTTGAGTTATTATTGTGTGGGTTGTTACAGCGTGGGGGGACTGGTTGTTACATCGGGGACTGGTTACCATACACAACACACAACCCACTCATCATCGACACGTCTGGACAGAAATTTGAGAGTTTTGTCCAGCGGTTTTTTTAATTTAATAGTCCACCGCATCCCATAATTTCCTATGAAATAAAAGCTTTTCTTTTCTACTTTGCAAGTGTTTATATTTTTTAAAACAGTGAAGCAAATTCAACTATTTGGGGTGTGCGGGATGTCTTGAAGTACTAAAGGGGGAAATTACACAGCAAAATATAAACACGTTTGGTAGTAGTAGTAGAGGATTTACTTTGACTGTTACTGCAACGGTTGTTTTGTCCTTTTGTTTAATGTATTGATTGTACATACACATGGAGTGTATGACAAACCCCCCCAAGGGGATTTAGTTTGTGGAAAGTGGGAGGGGTGTTCTGAATGTATGTATGTCTGAATGTTTGTATGTATGAAAGTTTGTATGTCTTATGTACGTATGTATTATGTATGTATGTATTTTGTATTTATGTATGTATGAATTTGTATTTGTGTATAAGTATATATGTAAATGTATGTGTGCGTGTTTTGTCTTAACAAGGTCAGTGATAAACTGCTTCACAGCTTGAGAATCATTGGACCGGAAACTATAAACAATAAGATCGTAAATTAACTGTGACACGTCAGATTTGCGTCATACTTGTCATGAATTCCTGACCCCCCCACACACACCCCTTTTTGCCCTGTAAACAAAAAAATTGATAATTTGTGCGCATACCATTTTCGTTTAGTATGATATCAATGTGTGAAGTACGTGAGTATTTGTGGTGTTTGTGTGTGTGTATATATGAAAGAAGAGAGAGAGAGGGAGAGAGGAGAGAGAGAGAGAAAGAGAGAGTTTTGTTTGTGTCTATTTCGGTCAACACTTATTAATATTCAATCAAACACAACATCTAATGATATCATACCACGTGTGTGTGGGGTTAATATTGTAATATTGAAACTGCTGGGGCGCCGTTGCCCGCGCCACTCTTCCCCCCACCCCCTCCCCCGGTCCGTTCGTTTTGAAGTTTTAATGAGACGAAACATTAGACGACACACTTGACCGAATTTTTACTAGACAGAGGACACACACACACACACACACAAATACCACATCGACTCCCACCACCAGTTCAACCAGATTGTTTGGTGAGGTCGTTGACCTTTAGCCAGACAGATTGTGTTGATACTCAGATAAATACTTGAAACTGCTGGCTGTCCCCTCTCTCCCCTGTGACCCGACATGACAGTAAACCGCTATACCCGCCCCCCACTCCACCCCCTCCACCCCCTTACCCCCTAATTCACATTGCCGTATCACTTATACGCTCGTCGGTACATCAGAGCAGGAACTACTTTTTGTAAGTCACAAGCACCCGGTCGTAGTACTACGCTATACGTCACATGGTACCGTGACGGCGGCGCTGAGCCGTACAAGAGCAGTTTCTTCTGTTAGTGCAATAAAATTGAGGGCAGCACTGGTCACCTGGTCAGGTCCTCACAGAAACAAAACAGCGTTGCACGGGCGCTGGAGGTGACACTGCACTGACCTATGTAACACTACAAGATCAATCCAGATGCCAGAATAGTACAGAACTTATTAGAATCTATATACATAAATAATAGCGGTGTGGGTTCTGGGTTAAATCGAAAGTAAAGAATTAATACAACAGTACTCCAGTTTAAAATCGTCAAACGTAAACAATAGTAACAAAGATCAAGAAAAAATCGGATCTTCCCGAAACCAAAAAAAACATAACATAGCCTACTGATCAAGCCTAAGGGGATATAACTCTATGCAAAGGTTTTTGCAGGGTACAGCTAGTAAATGATGATGATAATTGATACAAAATTTCGCGGGTTTGAAAAGAAACTAAAGTACCTGAATACGAGAACAAAGAGTAATAGATTTTAAAAAAAAAAAAACATTTTTGGAAAGTTGAAATATGCAAAACCGTTCATGTACTATGATAAGAAATAATGCAACGTTAACATGTACAATTTAAAACCAGAAATTTGAGAACAAATCAAAGGGAAATCAACCTCGGCTCAATCATTTATTTATTTTTCTTAGGGAAGTCCCTGTACGGATGAGATGTTCATCCCCAGATCCAACCCCCGGGGCCGCTTACCAGTACCGGTCCGTGTATCTAATAGTTCTGGGCCGCCCATCATATTGTTTCCTTTTTATTGACTGGGGTGTATTTTCTCTCGGGATTGTGCGACTTTCCATGGACGCAAGGTTAATTCTTTTAAGCTACAGCCGTTAAGTCCAATCCTTTGCCTCCCCGCCCCACTCCCCGGCCTTTTTTTTTTCTAACATGGACACACAGATGAGCGAAGTATCGAGAAGACAATAGCATGCACCTTCCTTTCCATTCACAAACAGTAACATCCGTATCTCGCACCCAGGACCACAACACACACACACACACGTTCATCGGCCGATCGTCGTATTTTCAGCATGAAGTCGTTGTTACAACTGTATCTCCCCACCCAGACATCAACACACATTCATCGGCCGATCGTCGTATTTCAACATGAAGTCGTTGTTACAACTGTATCTCCCCCCACCCAGACATCAAAACACATTACGTATGTCATACTTATGGATTATGGTCAATAAAGAGGGTCGGATGAGAGCAATGGTGGGGGGATGGGGGTGGTGGGGGGGGGCGAGTATTAAGCTTTGGGGGGTGGGGAGAGGGGCATGTCGGGTATTAAGTTCAGTCGGGTGCACTACTTAAGATTATGTGCACAGGTGGTACGGGGGGGGGGGGATAAGTCTATATGGGATATACATATATATATATGACGTACAAGTACTAAGACTATATGTACTTTACCGACACAAAAAATAACTATGTCATCAAATAACAAAGGTCCATTGGACAGAATATAACGGATGGATTATTTGGAAAAGAGTTAACTTTCTCTTTCAATAAGAAGTACTGTATGGGGGGGGGAGAATGGTAACAGACATATGTGCGACAAACATACATATAGAAACACATTTAAAAAAAGACAGACAGAAATATAGACAGATAGATTAGATAGATGGATAGAAATATATATTAGTATTATTAGATAGATTAAATAGATAGATAAGTTTGATTAGACAGATAGATAGATAGATGGATAGATAGATAAGATAAATTAAATAGATAGATAGATAGATAGATAGATAGATAGATAGATAGATAGATAGATAGATAGATAGATAGATAGATAGATAGATAGATAGATAGATAGATAGATAGATAGATAGATAGATAGATAGATAGATAGATAGATAGATAGATAGATAGATAGATAGATAGATAGATAGATAGATAGATAGATAGATAGATAGATAGATAGATAGATAGATAGATAGATAGATAGATAGATAGATAGATAGATAGATAGATAGATAGATAGATAGATAGATAGATAGATAGATAGATAGATAGATAGATAGATAGATAGATAAAAAAGAAGTGTGACAGACAGCTAGACGAATTAATTAATTTACTTTAAGCTGTCTGTAAGATATACAACAATCAACAATAAAACATAGAAATCAAATTACATATAAATGTAAGCAGGTGAAACAAAGTTAGCGGGCTGAAATATTTATATATAAAGTAATCTAACGGTGAACACATAATGTGTGTGTTAAGAGCAGGTGAAGGTCACGCATGTGAGTAAACAGACACAAACGAACAGGTACTTGACAGTTATTAGTGCACAAATGTCACGCCCAAAGAAATGTAATAAACAGGCAGAGCAAAAATGATACATAACTCAACACTAGTAAAACTTTGATTATATATATATATATATATAAAGGAAAGTCGGTTAAACAATATTACCGCCCGGACAAATGAAAGATGTCAACTTTAAGGAATGAAGAGTTAGTTGGAAATGTTTTGTTTTTGTTTAGTTTACCGCATGCGGATTTGGGATAAAAATAATCAATTTTTGCCCCCAACTGCGTTACAAGATATAAAGATGTGTGTATATGAGTAATAAATGTGTGTGTATTTGTGTGTGTGAGTGAAAGAGTTGGGGTGTGAGGGTGGGGAGTGAAAGGATGGTGCTGTAATGCCTAATGAGCATGCATGCTGTTTCCCGCCCCGAGTTTTTCTAAAGAATTTGGATATTCCCGCAAGTGGCACTGCAGTTGGTTTTATTATTATTATTATTGGTTTAGTTTTTGCTTTTGTTTGTTTTATTTCCCCCCAGTTTCTTTCAATGACTTTTGGTTCCATATTCTTTAATTGTTTTTTTTCCCTAATCTTTGCTAAAACAAATAAAGAAAGAAAAGATTACAATTTGTAATGTCTGCACGCAGATGCGCTTGTTTGTGTGTGCGCGTGTTTGTGTGTGCGCGGCGAAATAAAATAGATAAGCAGATGAAAGGCATTGACTCCACTGGGCTTAAAGAAATACGGCTGGCGAAAATAGTTTTACTTATTGGAATGACGCTCAGATATGTGTACGCCAAGGAGGCTAATTCTGGAGAGTTCTGCATTTATTAATTTTATTACATCTCCTAATATTGCAGATGTCAAACGTTTCTATATTCCATCAATTCAAACGTCTCTAAACTCCATCAAAATCAAACGTCTCTTATGTTCCATCAAAATGAAACGTCTCTTATATTCCATCAAAATCAAACGTCTCTTATGTTCCATCAAAAATCAAACGTCTCTATATTCCAACAAAATCGAACGTCTCTTATATTCCCAAACAACTAAGACTCCAGAGAGTTATCTCACTACCAAGTCCATCAATACCTGTGAAAACTAAAACCTTTTTGTCCTTTAAAAGCTGAGTAGCAGCTTCGAAAAACACAATCGCCTAAACTAGTATCCATACTCTTAGCTAAATGTTGAACAAAAAAAAAATTTATCAACGGTTCCCCCTCCCCCCCTTTCCCGTATGCTGATATCACTTTCATAACAATACCATGTGCGTAATAAAAAATGTATCATTTCACATATGTATATGAAATATCAGTATTATCAATCTTGTTGTTATCATTCTACCACTGTTGTCCTTCATCCTGTCCCGGTTATTGTTTTTGTTGTCACGTGACTTAGGTCTTTTGAAGTATTTTTGTACTGCAATAGTTTTTTTTTAAAGGGCAAAGTGACCACAATGTAATAAACAAAATAATGAAACATTCCACGCTTTATTATTTGTTAATGGGCCCCTGTGGTCATCGATATAGTTTGGACCTGGGTCGTGACATGCCAATGCAGACAGAATTGATTTAGTTAAGTATTACAATGTAACTAACATAGTAATATATATATATATATATATATATATAAACATATATTATTGTTATATATTATTGTTATATATTATTGTTATATATTATTGTTATATATTATTGTTATATATTATTGTTATATATTATTGTTATATATTATTGTTATATATTATTGTTATATATTATTGTTATATATTATTGTTATATATTATTGTTATATATTATTGTTATATATTATTGTTATCATTCAGAATAGGGTCAGTTATTATTAATGATATTTTTACTTTTACTTTCAATATTATCAGTCAAATTTTGATAATACTAAACATAATATTCTTGTTTATCTTTTCTGGGGGCTGGGGAGGGAGGAAGGAAGGAAGGGTGGGAATCGCTAAGTTACGGGGCGCGGAAAGGGGGGGCTTCCTTCAGAGTATGGACACCCATGGAAATTTATCATTTTCAATGTCACTATTTTGAGTATTAGCGGTACTAGCCAGTATTAGTGAGTCTTAACTGTATTAGAGGTCATAGCGAGTATTAGCGTTATTAACGAGAAATTAGCGTTATTAGCGAGCATTAGCACTAAAACTAGAACAACCTATTAGTCAGTGCTAAAATTTTGGTGTATAAATTTTGCCCCCCCCCCATCACAAGAACGTAATTTGAAATTCGAACGACTAATTTTGAGAACTTTTACCTTGCGCTCGCTCGTGACTTTAAATATAGCAACAATTTAATATTCTAATATTCTACATTGGCCTTGAAATACAGAGTATTTTACCACTAAAAACAAAGTCTGTGGGAATCCCGAGGAACGGGAAAATCCAATATATTTGATTTAAATAGAGCTTAAAATGGACGGAACAATGGCGTGACCTGGTGATGTAGGTTAGTAAATGTTAACGCCATAACACAATAGGGCTAGTCTTGTGCTTCACTCTAGTGGCGGGCCTAATTAAATGGTAGGGTGGGCAGAATATAGCCCGCGGGACGTGACTTGCCCAAGGCTGGTCTAGAATTTCTGCAATTGGCCAAAGAATCCAAGTTGGCCATTAAAAAAAAAAACAAGATCTTGGGGGGAAAAGCCTAAGAATTGGCAGCCCTTTATGGAACCGTATGTTTACATTTTTTCCCAAAAAGGTAAATTAAATCAAATTTAAAACGAGATATTAATTCAATAATTGCCGCATTATGTATCTTATGTCAAGTATTGGCGTGTACTGGTGAACAGTCTTCGATTGATCGGAAATTGATTTTAAAAAAAAACTGAAGCTATGGAAAGATAATCCAAAGTCGGAATAATATATATATATATATATATATATATATATATATATATATATATATATATATATATATATATATATATATAAAAAGAATTGCCAACTATGAAATATTACCATGAGATGAAATATTACGTCATCGAAGCCACTAGGCCAAGGGTGGGCAACCTACGGCTCGCGAGCCGCATGCGACTCTTTCGATGTCAAATTGCTACCGAATCAAATACCAAAATACTGAAATAACAATTTGAGTGGCTCTTTAAAAACCTGAGAAAATTGTAAATTATAACTTTTGGCTCTTCCATCTCAAAAGGTTGCCGACCCCTGCACTAGGCGGAGACTATGACATATATATGCAAAAAAAAAAAACATATGTTGGGGCGCTGAAAGAACAATAGTTAATTTGCAATGGTACTGGCAGCGTATGTGTGGCGGTTGGGTGGGGCGGAGGGGAGGAAATGGAAGAGGGACGGGACGGGTTGTTGTGCAGTAGAATGTTTGCATTTCTGTAAATATACCACAGGTGTGCAGTCAGTAAAGTTTCTTTTATTTATACTGATTTTGTTCAAATCGAAATTAGTATGTAAATATCATTTTTTGTTAAAAGGGTAAATTAATATTTAGTCTACAACACAAAGAAACAATTAAAGAAGAAACGAAAAAAATTAACTTATTTTATGTTGACAATGAAAATTTCAAACCAATCTCTTGCTCTAAGTTAGCTTTTTTTTTATATTTTGTTTAAAAGGCGCATGAATACAACAACAAAAAGTAATTCCTTTATCGACTACACTCAAAGAGTTTTCAATTCCAGTACATACAAAAAAAAATGGAGACGAAATACGCCTTCTGGACTACTAACAGATACTAGCCGCAGACCTGTTAAAACACACACACACATACGCACGCGCGCACATACACACACACAGACACAAAAAAGAGAGAGAGAGATTTCTCTATCCAGCTACACACACAAAAAAAAACCCCAGACCCACAAACTGATTCCGCTCGACTGTTACCTTTAGAAAAAAAAAAAGGTGGGGGGTGGGGGGGTGGTTAGGACGCAGGGTGGGTGTGGAGGGGGGGGTTAGTCAGACGGTGTGCTGTGTGTGACGGTGTTGGAAGGGAGGGAGGGAAGGAAAGAAGAAAAAAAAAGCCGTTTTAAAAAAAAAAAGAAAGAAAAAAAAAACCAAAAAAGAAAGAAAGAAGTGCGCTACCACTCTGCTGGAGTACTGGGGGGGTAGGGGTTGGGGGAGAGAGAGCGAGACCGCGGCTATGTAGTAGTTCTTGCTGAATTCGTTCGGCTGACACGCTAACACCATTGTGCTTGTTTGAGTGTGTGTGTGTGTGTGTGTGCGCGCGCGCGCGTGTAGGACTGGAATGAAATCATCCGAAAGAAGGCGACACACACTACACACCAATGAAAATTTAAACAAAACAAAAAAAAGCTTTTGTTAGATCAATGGAAAAGGATGGGGAGGGGGGGGGGGAGAGGGAGGGGATATGTCATACTACCTGTGTGAAAGCTACATAAATATAGATAGGTGGGATTGGGGGGGGTGTATTGTAGTAACTGAAGAAATGAAGTACTGGTAGGTCAAGTTTCAAAATAAGTAAATATATTTGATCATTTCACAATAAGACCTCATAGTAATAAAGGAATAAGTCTGTTATATGAAAAGAGTCGAGGTTAAAATGATACCTGTGGATAATCAGTGGAAAAAAAAGGGGGGGGGGGTGTGGTATTATGGTACCGATGTGTTGACCTAAATGAAAATATTCAAATATCTTAAAACTGCAAGGGGAGAAAACACACATTCACACGGCTGGAAATAAAACAAAAAATAATAATAATAACAACGAGCTAATGAACAACTCCACAACAGTCTTCGTTGGGGAAAACAGCGAACTGAGGAATGGGTGGACACAAGGGGGCCCCGCGTCTGGGCACTATATGTAGACAACAGTTCTAGCTATAGCCCCTCCCCCCCCCAGCCCCTAAAGTGTTACATTTTACTCGAAATTTGGCGACGACAATTAAAACAACCGGAAGTTGGTGTGTTACTTATGTAGAACTGGGTTTGAAATACAGACAGTAATAATCAAAATTATTGCAGTGAAGTAATTCACAGAGTATTAATAAAGTATTGAATACATATAGACAGATTTATATTGTTACATTAAAGGGGATTTTCGTATATTGAGTACCTGGAAATAAGGAAAAAAAGGGTAATTTGTGGGAGTGTGATTTATGCCGAAGGGATAAACTATTTCAAAATATTTGCAGTAATGATTATTTAAGATTTTTTTTTTAATTTGAATAATTAAACTTAGTACAGAAATCATTTATTTAGGGGTTGTGGGGTTGAATCCCGGGGACAAGGGTTAAAGGTTAGAAATAAAAATTAAATTTAAACAAAGCAAAAAAAAAATACAATGGTTCACAAGAGCAGCGAGGGTCAAGATTTCGGACAGCCATCGGTCCTGTCCTCAAGTTAACACCCTGTCGACCTTAAGTCGTGACCTCAAGGTGTCAGGGTCAAAGTGGGTTTAAAAAATAATGGCTGAAACATTTTTTTTTGTTGTTCTTTTTTTGGCTGTAATTATTTTTTTTTTATTTTGACCTATTGGCACGGCAGTACAATAGAGGTAAACAATCAAATACTAACACTCTACTAACACAATACTAACACGCTACTAACACAATACTAACACGCTACTAACACACTACTAATACACTACGTATACGCACTAAACATATAAAAAGTAAACATTTTTTTGTTAACTGTTTTCTTTATTAATTTTATGATTGTTGTTACTCGGTGATTGGTTATTGTGACACGGGTGGGATCGAACTGTAATCGGTTCATGTATCGTTGTTGTTGGTTTATTACAATTGACAGGCTTTGATTTAGTCTCATTGATTGAACATGATTCGATACAAATTAATGATAATATTCACAGTTATAATGTTAACGACACGAATATTAGGTTAGTGGCGATTGGGTTGGGGGGGGGGGAGGGTAAAAATCACCATAAAATTGATAGTCAATCACAATAAAATGGTAAATGAATACAGTATTTATATTATTATTTATTTATTTATTTTATAAAAAATGTAACGATAAAAAAGAATTAGTTGTAATAATCAATTTGGTTATCGAAGTCAGTTCCTTTCTGTTTAAAGTTCCCTTCGTTCTTACATTAAGCTAAAAGGTTTTGTTTTGATAAAGTAACATTTTGCACAATTCAAGAGTATTGTTTTAACGACATATGAATTTCGCTCGAGTATTATTGAAATGGATATATATATATATATATCTGCATATGGTATTTAAATGTATATAAGTTTCGTTTAATTATATATATAGATAGATATAGATAATGTATGTAGGTGAAATATTCTATAAGTGTACTATATAAAAGGAGTAAACATGTAATTGTAAACAATGCATATATGGTGTGTGTGTGTATGAATATATCTATATATATATATATATATATATATATATATATATATATGTGTGTGTGTGTGTGTGTGTGTTACACACGTAAACAGCACATAACTACACAAACATTAACCGACCATTACAACAACACAGCTAACAATATATATATATATACCCACGTATTGGCTTAAAATATTATAATCCAAGAAATACATCCAACTGTTACACATGACTAATTAAAAAAAAAATTCAAAACGCCTGCTACAACCCAAACGCACACACAACACGAGAATCTCCAAAATAAAAATAAAACTCCAAGAAACTTGTTTTATATATATATATTTTTTTTAAAACCTCCTCTCCACTCAATCCAACTCTCCTCCACAATCTTTAAAACCAAAAACCAAAACAAAATGACACACACCGTTACTAAAACCATAAAATGTCAACACAATCACACACACACACAAACACAAAAAAATAGAAATAGTTCATAATTACGTTAAATCCTGCAACAAACGGGTTGGTTAAGAAAATCGGCATCCTTCGGTTGAGTATTACTACACACAGTCCATTAAAAAAAAATATAAAAAAGCGAAGAGAATTCCTATTTTTTTTTATATGTGTGTATGCGATAAGACTTTAGAACCAAGAACTATGGGGAAAAAATACTTAAAAAAAACTGTACTGCTTTTTTTTATGTATTTCACTTGCTATCGATGTGAAAGCCGCGGCATGTAAAAAAAAATATAAAAAACTTCAATTGTTGCCCGTGGAGAGCCTCAGACCAGGGTAAGGGGGCGAAGCCATTGGCAGATTTAAAAAAAAATATATAAAAAAAAAACCGGACTACGGCACACACACGTAAACGCACACACGCACACATACGCGAGCGCGCGCGAACACATTTGAAAGCTCCTCTCTCTCTCTCTCTCTCTCTCTCCCCCTCGCATTTCTGCTCAGATAGATTCACCTAGCTGGAGGTTAGAGAGCTGTTTGCTTTTTTTTCCTCTCTCCCTTACCCCTCTCTCTCTCTCTCTGTTTTTTTTTTCCCCTTCACCCATTCCCGCACTTCCCCCTCTCTTCCCCCCGCCTCCCTTCTCTTTCTCGTGCAGTTGGCAAAGACTACACACACACACACTCGCAAAAAAAAAAGAGGGCAAAAGCATGAATATATAATAAAAAAAAAACAACAGAACGCGGGGTCGCTGCGACCCAGACCAAAAAAAAAATAATATGCATTACTCTCTAAAACCGTGGATCCCATCACCTTGCTTTCTCCCAGCTCTTGCCTACTCTCTCTCTCTCTCTCTCGCCTTGTGCAAGTCAGTTGTGTGTATGGGTTTCTTTTTATACCCACCACCACCCCCTTTCTTCTCTTTTACCTCTTCTGTACGTTTGGTGAATCCAGTTCGTGTGTGTGATTTTTTTTTTTAATTTTATAACTATATTACAGCTTTGGTTTGATAATCTACTCCTTCTGGCTATTTAGACAAATACAGTTAACTAGATCTTTTTTTTTTAAATATTTCACACCGCCATTTCACCAACTCTCTCTTTCACCCTCTCTTCTCTCTCTTCTCTCTCTCTCTCTCGCAACTAAACTACCAGTGTTTACTGAGACTTAACGGACACTTATATATACACGTATTTAAAACAAAAAGCATTTGGCCTCAAATAAAAAACGATAGAGAAGAAACAGAATGTAAACACATATTCAAAGCGTTTAATTTTATTCACTTTAACAGAGAAGGGAACTTAATACAGAAGGGAACTTAAAACAGAAGGGAACTTAAAACAGATGTGAACTTAAAACAGCAGGGAACTTTAAACAGATGCGAACTGACCTTGTGATTCATATTAATTGTTACAGCCGTTACATTTTTTTTTTCATTCCCTATTTTATATAATACAATTTTCAATATAAATACGTTATTAATTTGACTTTTTTTTTGTTTGATGCTTGAACATAGCGTGTCTACGGAACTATTTTTTTGTATTAGGAACTGATCGATTCAAGACACCAGTCTCACATTTTCCACCCCACCCACTTCAAACAAATCTTTAAAAAATTCAGCCGAAAAAAATACACAGTACATATTGGCTGGCGAGTCATGATGGTCAAACAATAAACACTTTTTGATGGACATATTTATTTCATTTATTTTATATTGTAGTTAATTTGGTTCCCACGCTTTATGTGTTAAGTTATTTATGATTTCGTTAAAAAGCTTAGACGGCTTAAAAATTTATTTTTAACTATTGTGCATCAATTCAACTAAAATCGTGTTTACTAATTAGACATTTTTTTTTTTTAAAAACTATGACACAAAGGAAATTTTGTTTTCTTTAATTCGTTTAATTTTTTTTTTAAATCCACGAAGGGATATTAAGAACCCAATGTATGTACCCTTAAAATAAACAAATTGTGTCTACATTTTCTACTGGTCCTAGAGATATGCCTACATTTTCTAATGGTCCTAGGGATATGCCTTCATTTTTCTATTGGTCCTAAATAAATGCCTTCATTTTTCTATTGGTCCTAAATAAATGCCTTCATTTTTCTATTGGCCCTAAATATATGCCTTCATTTTTCTATTAGTGCTAAATATATGCCTTCATTTTTCTATTGGCCCTAAATATATGCCTTCATTTTTCTATTGGCCCTAAATATATGCCTTCATTTTTCTATTGGCCCTAAATATATGCCTTCATTTTTCTATTGGTTCTTGTTATATGATGTAGTGTTCAACTTCAAGCAATAGTTGTCTGCGCGCGCATGCTAATTAACCAAAAGAAAATTCTTAAAAATGTAATTACCGTATTACATGACATCCAAAAAAAAAACCCTTCTTAATTGAAAAGTTAACTAAATGAAACTTAATTTAAAGTTTAGTCATTTCCCGCTTGCTATGCTTTGATTTTTTAATTATATTTCTCAAACTTTCAATGAATTATGCATACATTAAAAGTCTATTTAATTGGATGGCTTTTTTGGAACTACGCATATCTTAGTGCGAGAAGTTCAAAGAAAAACAAGTCAAATCAACTAATACGAGTGATTGGTTACTTTAATTTGATTGATAATTTTACCGCTCTTCAACTTCAACAAAAAAATTGATTATAAATTTTAAAGAAAATAATTAATTTTGATTTTCACATAAATGATATATACATATATAATATATTTAATATATATATATATTAAACGCAAGACCATTAAGTCGAATTACGTAGGCCTGTGTATAACAAATGCTGGAATAATTTGATTGGGTACAAGTAGCCATTAGCGGTTCTTAGCTTGGTGGCAAATAAAGAGACCGACCCCCAGACGCAGCGCAGGAAGAGCCCCCCCCCCCACCCACGGTAGGGGATTCTTTAACCCCCCTCCCCCATACTGTGTGAAAAAAGCAAGCAACTTAACTCGAGGCTCCACGCATATCAATTTCACCCCAGGGCCCCGCGCATCGCACATACCTTCCCCCCCCCCCTTAATCCTTACTTCGTAAGACCGACTCTGAATTTCCTAATATTGTCGTTAAAACAAGTCTGCTAATAACAACATTGGGTTGTGGAAGTTGTGGTCGTACACTCCCCCTCCCCCCCCCCCACCCACACCCTACCCCACAGACCCGTCCACCCTAACACATTTCAGATTTCATTCACGATCTACAAAAAACCAGTCGTGTGCAAGTATGTATCCCGGGGGATGGGGTGGTGTTAATTCAGTAATACGCCTTTTACTCTTCTGGTCATTATTATTATTATTATTATCATTAATTATTATTATCATTAATTATTATTATTATTATTATTTTATTATTATTATTTTATTATTATTATTATTTTATTATTATTATTATTATTATTATTATTATTATTATTATTATTATTATATTATTATTATTATTATTATTATTATTATTATTATTATTATTATTTTATTATTATTATTATTATTATTATTATTATTATTATTATTATTATTATTATTAGATTATTATTATTATTATTATTATTATTATTATTATTATTATTATTATTATTATTATTATTTTATTATTATTATTATTATTTTATTATTATTATTATTATTATTATTATTATTATTATTATTATTATTATTATTATTATTATTATTATTATTATTATTATTATTATTATTATTATTATTATTATTATTATTATTATTATTTTATTATTATTATTATTATTATTATTATTAATTTCCCAGCTCCCAGGGCTTGTTTTTGTAGGTACTCGTTTCTTCACCGTTGGGCCCCCAAGCCGGGATTGACATAATTTTTTTTTTTATAAAAAAAAAATTTCCGAGCAGCCCCGGTTCTTCAATAGTCTTCGGCTTCCCCTCCCCCCACACACCATTCCCCCTTCTCTCTCTCTCTCTCTCTCCCTCTGGCCTTACACCACTCCGCCACGAAAAAAAAAATGCCCACCGTGTCCTTAGATTACTACGTCGAGTCAGTCACCAGTCCAGTTCACGCGCGCGCGCACGAACGAACAGCCACTCTCTGTGTTCCGTTCCCTTCTTCTCCCCCCGACCCTCCCCGCCCGACCCCACCAGCACACGGCTGTGTGTGGGGGGGGGGGAGGGGTGAGATTTTGGAAATCGATCAATAGTCATTTTTTTTTATTTCTTCCCAAAGTACCAGAGTGTGTGTGTGTGTGTGTGTGTTTGTGTGTGTGTGTGTGTGTGTGGTGTATAAAGTGGCCAAAGAGTGGGAGGGGGTGGTGGTGGTGGGAGAGGGGGTATAACTCTATGTCATAACTGTCACTGATAAGATAAGAGTTACGTGCCCTTGTCAGGGAATTCAATGTATTTTGACAAGCAGACTTAGCCTAACCCCCCTCGGGCTAAAAGTCACACTGCAGTAGACAGGTGGGTGGGGGGGGGGGGGGGGGTTGTATAAACAACAGACGGCACGGCACTATCTGGCCATCATTCCATTTATTTTGTTGGTAATTTCTTTCAGCAGACTTGCAACATTGCGATGTTTCACCAACGAGAGTATGTACATAGAAAGAGAGATTGGGAGTGGGAAGGGGGGTGGGAGGTTGATTTAACGGTGGCGCACCTGGAGCGCCCTTGGGCAAATCTTAATATGAGAATGGCTCCCCGCAATGCCCCCACACAAATTTGACTTATCTCTCTCTTCCCCCCCCCCCACCCACACCCACTCCAATATTTAAAATTGCACCAGGGCCTCAATCGACAGTAGTCCGACACTGCAATGTGTCGTCCCATGTAACTCGTCATTGAACAAAAGAACGATAACCTCTGACCTCCCCACCCAGGGTGCTCTCTCCCCCCTCCCCACCTGCACTCCTTCCCCCCTCCCTTTCCCAAACGAATCATTTCCTCCCCACCCCTTATCATTTCTTCTTATTCGCCCCTGCCCCCCCCCCAATCAACAAAATGTATATCAAACC
>JAGDYQ010000145.1:1602588-1738452 GCA_021962125.1 Bulinus truncatus | reverse complement strand
ATATAAATAATTATAAGACGATGCATTTGGGCGTTGTGCTAGCCCAAACTACCCCCCTTTATTGTGCCATGGCTACAGCAGCCCAAGCCCACGTTGAGATAGCCTGTCTTAAAACGCCTGAAATATTTAAAGTTGATCTGTTAACGTGATAATGGTGCACACACTGACCTTCTGTTAATAAGCTTGCAGTCTCCGTTTCGCTGCACCGTGACATTCCTAATAACGTGTCTTATTTTTTTTCTTCTTTTAACTCTTCCAGGTCTTGGTCTCGGAGGTCACGACGGGCTACACCACGGTCTCAACGTCAACGATCACCTGCAGCGGAACACCGGTGGCGGCGGAGGGGGTGGCGGTGGAGGGGGCGGCAACGGAGGCAGCATCGGCGGAGGGGGTGGGGGTGGAGGGGGCGTCCACTACGCCCGCACCACCAGCACGGGGAGCATGAGCGGGCCCCCCACCCCCACGAACGGCCCCGGGGGACCGAACACGCCCCTGGTGGTGCCGCAGCCCGTGAAGCCCCCGAGCCGTACCGGTACGAAGACGTACCAGTGCAAGATTTGTGATCAGGTGAGTGATGACCTACTTCTACTCGTGTCCAGTGTGTGAGTATGTCTGGCAGTGTGTGAGTATGTCTGGCAGTGTGTGAGTATGTCTGGCAGTGTTTGAGTATGTCTGGCAGTGTGTGAGTATGTCTGGCAGTGTGTGAGTATCTCTGTGTGTGTGTGTGAGTATCTCTGTGTGTGTGTGTGTGTATCTCTCTCTGTGTGTGTGAGTATGCGGTGGGTGTGTGTATTTGTGTGTTCGCATGTTTGCCTGTATGTATGTGTATCTGAACACATTATCGTGTGTGTTTGTGTGGTATACATGTGTCTGTTGACTCCTCACCCTCCTCCAATCACCCCACCCCCAAGACTTATGATTGTTAGTCTCTGTGTGTGTTGTAGTCTGTGCGTATGTGTTGTACTCCATGTTTCTGTGTTGTAGTTTATGTGTAGGCAATGTGTTGTAGTCTATTCGTATGTGTTTCAGTCTCTGTGTATGTGTTGTAATCTATGTGTAGGTTATGTGTTGTAGTCTCTGTACGTATGGGTTGTAGTCTATGGGTATGAGTTGTATTATGCTTAAAAAAAATTCAGTTATGTTTGGTCGAAATAGACAGTGATAAACCTTTGTGTTAAGATGGTTTTGCACATTAGCACACATTAGCACATTCATTTTTTATATTTTATTAACTCATGTCCGGGCTTAATTCCTAGAAAATAAAAAGAAAATAAACAAACAGGATGTAGAGTACAACTTGAAATCTCACATGCTCCGCCCTCTCCCCTTCTCTCCTACACCCCTCCCCCCCCCATGCACGCCCTGGTCGGCGCCTTTCAACAGCTCTGTGGGTAGGGTGTTGTTATTTACCTTCTTACCTTACTTCAAATACAGGCCATTCAAATTGGATTCGTTTATTCCACTTAATTACTTATCTGAATGATACATGTTCTATAATATAATCATTTTTGCTAATATCATCATCGTTTTATGCTTTGGGTACGGGGGGTGGGGGATGGATTGTAAAATTGTACGATTTAAAAAAATATTTTTTTTTAGATGTTTTAACATTAATGTTATCATCCCTGTTTAACATCCCTCCCTGTTTTTTATTCTTCAAAAGGCCACTTTTATTTATTGATTTATTTTCAGATTCAGTGGCAAAAGTTTACGAATAAGTAAAGTATCTATGAAAACTAAATTATTATAGGCAAGGACGAGAAGATCCGCGTCAGTCCGTGAGTTCGCAACTTAACCAAACGAAGCGTCCGCTGTCAGTCCGTGGATTCGGAAAAGTCTGCGGATCTGAGTCCGCAAGCGGACGCGTCCGCTCATTTACCGATACATTTACTACCTTTAGCGATATCTCTTAAACATGCCGATTTCCGATATTTACCGTATTTCCCTTAAAATGAGACCTGGTCTAAAAAAAAGAAAAAAGTTTATTTTATGCAATTGTCCCAATAAGGCTTATTTTCAACGGATGCCCAATCGTTCGCCCACAATAATGAACATTTATTCATGTTTCAAGAATTACGTTAGCATACCAGGTGCGCAAAAAAAAAAAAACAACATTTATTCAAAACCAGATTTATTTTTTCAGTCAAATCAAAACACTATCACAAGTTTTGTTATGACAGCTTTTAATTGCGAGAATATTCTAAAATATTTTCTAGTTAGATCATACTTTTTTTTTTTGAGGAAACACGGTAGATCTAACAGACTTGATAGTCTAGATTGGGCTTTAATGAATGAGAAATCGGAAATATATCAGGATATCTTGTATAAAATAAACATGTTTACAGTAATTGCCCCCCCCCCCCCACCATTCAGCACAGTTTGTTATTTTCCACTACAATTACATTCCCTTGTTTTGGAACGTGACTCTTTTACCGTAAACCATCTGCTGTGTTGGATCATTTACTGTTTATATATATATATATATATATATATATATATATATATATACATATAATTGTGGGTTATATTTAAAAACAACGGTTAGTACTTCTCCATAATATGAATTAATTATTGTCAATTATTTTAAAACTCTTGACTAGACTTTCATTGTAATCCATTTCAAGACATCTTTTTGTGGGTAGTTGCGTAGTGTCTTTCCCTGGGTGACCGAGCGGTGTTGGGCGCTCGACTCTCCACGCTGGAGTCTCGGGTTCGATTCTTGGCGAGAACCAAAGGAAATTTTTTGTCTAGGTCTGGATGGGTTTGGTGAAAAAGTCCCTCATCTCCACCCGACTTTAATTGGGTACCTGTCATTGGTACCTGTCATTGGTACCTGTCATTGGTACCTGTCATAGGTTGAGGAAGTAAAGGCGGCTGGGCGTGAGTATAACACGGTATCTTTACATTTCAACGTTACAGAAAGCGACGGACTTCTAAACATCATCTGTCCCGAAGGACCGTAAGGGCTAAAAAGGGAACTTTACTTTTTCGCTAACTACAAACTTATCATTGGGATCGGGGAACCATTGCTTACTGGACTCGCGGGAATCCGAACTCGTGACGTGTACATCTTAGGACGGTGTGACCCAACGGATGCCCCAAATTCGGCGCATTGAAACGTTTTATCCAATTTTCTATGTTTTGATGCTACTGAATCGATGAACAGTAGGCTAGCACAGTGAGTACCACAGTGGCTACCCCATGTGACTACCATGTGGCTACCCCTTGGTCTACCATTGTCTCGCTAGCATGGCTGTAAGTCATCTGTACAGCAAATACATCGATTCAAGCATTTTGACTAGTATCTAATCGAAAATTTCTAGCTGCAATTATGTAATAAAATATTCCACGTACCCCCCCCCTTTCTCTCTCTCACTCCCTTTCTCTCTTTCTTCAGCATGTATTTTACAGGTGACAAATTTACCCAAATCTTCCATTCTCTCCCCTATCCTCCCCCCCGGGCCCAACGCAGCTATTTTATACAGCCCATCACTGGCTCTAAATATTCTCCCATCGCCCTTCCCTTCCCTCATACCCCCACCCCCCATCTTTCGCCCCCCCCCAACTTTTCCAAACAAATTTATCCTCATAACACAGCTCCTTCATATAACAAACAAACAAAAAATTCTTTCGTAATATTTTTTTCAGTCTTTCTTTCTTCCTCATTATGTCTTCTTCTTTCCATCACACTTTCTGTTAGGCAGTTCGTCCACTACATCATTTTTCATTGCCCCTCCCCCTCCCCCACCCCATCGCACTCCTCCCTCACTTAAAACTACCTCCCTCCTTACTGTCACCTTTCCAGGTTCCTCGTTGGTTTTTTTTTTTCAGGTTTTTTTTTTTCCCGCCATCGTTCATTCACTCGCCCTCCGAAAATTCTTAAGCATTGCACTACCAGAGCAAATGGTCTATAGCCGGATGTATGGGTCCTTAGGAAGAAAAAAATAATGGTAGGGGGGGGGAGGGGTGTTGGTTATTTTTATTTTTTTTTTTTTGGAGGGGTTGGGAATATTTTTGTCACCTTGCCCGCTGCCGAGTTCTTCGATCCAAACTGGCCACGTCTGCCAATCACATTGCAGCGATGGGGGGAGAATGTTCTTAGATTCTGATTGGATTGGCCAGGTTTTTTTTTTCATTTTTTCTATGTTTTTTTCTTCTTCTTTGAAGAAAATGTTGCCAAATTGGGGGTGAAGAGGGTGAATACCGCCAAATGTGGAGGAGAATGTGGAAATAATTTCACGCAGCGAGTACTGCCCGAAATAATTCAAAGTTTATAGAGTACATCGCTGACAAAATAGAATTGTTGCACACCTTTATCTGCTATTTATATTGGTCAGTTTGTAATAACGTGTAACTTGAACAACAGTCTTGATTTATCAGCACGAATCCAAATCGCGTCATTGGTTTAAATCCTCAGTAGTTTTTTTCCCCTCGGTTTTTCAATTACGTCATCGAAATTAGTGTTTTAAATAAAACGTGAATTTACACAAAAAAAGCTTGTGTGCTACGTCATAATGATTTCGCGTGCTATGCTTTTAATCTTTGAGCCATCTCGAAGTCTGTCTTTTCCCCAAATCAGTCTATCTCTGTCGTTCCCCCATCGGTCTATCTCTGTTGTTCACCCCATCGGTCTGTTGGCTCTGTATTGCTGTTGTTGTTGTTATTGTTTTGTCTATGTGTCTCAAATTTCCATTTGTCTCTTCAGATTGGGCGAACGTTTAATGAATCAATATAAAGGAGCGAGGCTACTGGTACGTTTCAAAAACTCAAAAGCCCAGTCGTCTGCCAATGATGTCCGCGGCTAAGCCCCGCCCTCTGTAACATTCCACTTGCATCATGCTAGTACAGGAAAGGTCTTATGTATTAGCGGAGGAAGGGGGGGGGGTGCTGGACTTGACTTTCAGAGATATGTATATTTGCCGTAGTCAAAAAGTACTTTATGGGGGGGGGGGGCTGAAAGTCTCAGGTTTAAAACTGGAAGAGGCCCCCTTACCAGTGGGACTCAAAGCGTTAACTTTTGTTAGTTTGTATGTTTTTTTCAATCCGTAAGTACTCTTCCATGTCCGTAAGTACTGTTCCGCGTCCGTAAAGTACTGTTCCGTGTCCGTAAAGTACTGTTCAGTGTCCGTAAGTACTGTTCCGCGTCCGTAAAGTACTGTTCCGTGTCCGTAAAGTACTGTTCCGCGTCCGTAAAGTACTGTTCCGTGTCCGTAAAGTACTGTTCCGTGTCCGTAAAGTACTGTTCAGTGTCCGTAAGTACTGTTCAGTGTCCGTAAGTACTGTTCCGCGTCCGTAAAGTACTGTTCCGTGCTGCGTATATCAAAACTGGTGCCTTCGAAAAAAAACATTTTTTTTTTTACATTATAATATATTAATATTTTTATCAGGAAAAGTGGTGAAACGGGATGGGGGCCGGGGGGGGGGTCACTCCCCATCCTCCAATGTCCACTCGCTTCTATTTTCATCCATTTTTTTTTTAATGCTACTTTTTTGTTCTTTGCTCCAAGCTAGCTGAATGCCCCCCCCCTTACTCCCCTCCCATTCGTTACATTTTGTTTTCTCTTTTGCGGTTCCAGAAGTTGACGTGAGAGAGAGAGAGAGTGAGGGTAGAGGAGGGAAAATACGGCTATTTCTATCTGCAGGGGAGGTCAACACGCCTGACGATTACGTAAGCCTGGCCGTTTGTTTTTTGGGGGAGGGACGCGGGGGAAACTACGTGAGCGAAGATTGAGAGCAGTGAGACCTGGAAAAGTTAAGGGGGGGGGGGAAGAAGGGAGAGAGAGAGAGAGAAAGAGGGAGGAACACGTCGACTGAAAAGAATGAAAAAAAAAAAGAAGGCCGGGGGGGGGGGGGGGGTTGGGTGTGCGGGGAATTGGAGTGTGATGTCCGACAGAGGGGGAGGGGGGGTGTATGGCGATCTTGAGACGATCTGTTTGGGGGAAGTGGGTGGGGGGGGGTGATGCAAGCAATGACAGTGTACAGCAGTACGGATTGGAGGATTCTGATACATGTTATTATTTATCTTGGGTGGGCTGTCTCATAGCCCCTTCTCCCACGTGTGTTCGCTGTGTGTGTGTGTGTGTGTGTTTACGCTAGCGGTTCTCTGTGGGTGTGTTGGGTTGGTGGTGGTGGGGGGATGGTTCATTAATGAATTCCTTTGTAAAATATGACCACACACACACACACACACACACACGATTGGACACAAGCGTAGAGAGTTTCCCCCAGGGTTCTCTCAGTTGAGAGACATTAGCCTGAAGTTTGGAAGGGGGGGTGGGGGTGAGGAGGGTAGATTGGAGTTGGCCTTTAATTTCTTAAGTGTTTTTATCTATCTCTGTGGTTCCCTGGCCGTAAGGTTCATCTTCCCCCCCCACCCGCCCCACCCACACACACACACACACACATATCCCTCTTTACCCCCTCCCCACTCATGATCGTTCGACGGTCGCAGCATTGTTAATTAATGAAGACATATTCTCTTTAAAAACAAAACAATCAGTACATAATCAAAACAAGTTCAGTTTGCTTTTTTTTGTATCTCTGTAAATTGAATTATGGAGAAATCAGCTTTGACATACGACTGTATGGATTACGAACAACTTCCTCGAACAAATCATGCTCGTAAACTGAGGTTATATATTATATATATATATATATATATATATATATATATATATATATATATATATTTTTTTTTGAGCTGCTGTTCGATTAAAAATTTTAATCGAAATTAACGCATAATTAAAAAAAATTATCGCAAATTAACGCATATTTAATCCAAAAAATACTTTATTTATTAATTGTAACATTTTTTAATTCAATCAACATGTCACTTTAAAATAATAACAACGTGTTATTTTTTCGCACTTGGCCTAAGCAATAGAGTATTAAACATTTGTGTGTGTGTGTGACGTCATTGACAAGCCAGACCTTGAAATGTTCGACTCATTTTTGGCGCGAGCAAGTAAGCATCCTTGTTCATTTGTTCTCAGTCTCACATGTGGGTCGCGACTTGTTATAAAGTGTGTCGTCAACAGGAAAGAAAGAACAGAAGATGAAAAATGAAAGCCGACCAATAACATCAAAGAGTGTCATTTTACACATTTGGTAGATGACGTCACTTACCAACCACAAGTTACATTGTTTCAAAGCCATGACACTTGTCAATCAAACTATAACACGTGCAGATGTTCATTCATTGCATCATTCAGAGTCATAAGTTTGAATTAAGAAATGACAATCCTACTGTTTCAAGGTCATATAGCTGCTAAGATTTATGTAAATGTGACACTCGGTTTTTTTTTCTTCCTTTTTTTTAAAATCTCGTCTGATCTGGTTATAGAATTGGGTTATTAACTGATTTTTTTTATTTCATCTGCAACTCTGAAATGACACCATTTGGGTAAAATTTAACGCATTTAGGTGTTTGTGTTAAAAAAATGTAATCGCATATTTTTAACGCATTAATTACGCTTTAATTGCAGTAAATCAACAGCCATATATAAAATTTGACTCAGTATCACAATAATTCTGAAAAATACAACCACTGTCTCGGGTACAGATGTATTAGCAAGATGTTATACTATCAAAATACGATACAAAATTATGCGCAAAAAAAATGATGATACAAAATTTCTAGCATCTCGTTATTTTGATCTAATAATAAACGGGTTCATTATACCTTCAACAATACACTATAGTACCTCCACCAATACACTACAGCATATAATGTAAACTAGTGAATGAAAGTTTTCTTGTAAACTAGTGAATGAAAGTTTTCTATTTTTACATCGACCGGGAAGGGAGCAGGAGTTTACTTGTCGAAGGGCTAAATAACCAAAACATATTCATCATATATTACAGTGGGGCTTCAGTCGACATACCTGGGGGTGAGGGTATGTGCGAATTACGGCAGGGTGGGTGTGGTAGATCTACTTAATAAGTGGACGGAACTTAAACTTCAAATGGTGAAATTCTGTTATTTATCGTTTTTGGTGAACTTTCCGCATTTAGTCAAATTAACGCATTTAAGTGTTGTGTTAAAAATTTTAATCGCAATTTTTTTTGACGCGTTAATCGCAAATTAACGCAATTTAATCAGCAGCCCTAATATATATATATAGGAGTGGCCCATTTGCGAGAGTTTTTTCCAGGGGTTCTTAGAAATATAGTGAAAGTAGAAACTAAAACAGAAGTGATAGAGAGATCGAGAGACAGAGAGAAAAGAACGTAATATACCTTCGACGTAATGAGAGTAGCAACCCATCTTTGAAAGTAAATAACAGAGGAAAGCTAAAATTGATTATATGTATATATTCTCGACGGATGAGTTATTAACATTTTCGGCTGCCCACTTTAAATCAGCCCTCAACCCACCATCTCCCCCTTCCACCTGAAAACCTCTGATATAAGATTTACTCAAGTTCTTGTGTCTTTTAGAGAGAATAATTATTGATCGATTAACAAAAGGGGGATAGAAAAGTCGACAGGGTAAAAGATTGACGGACAGACAGACAGACAGATAGATAGATAGATAGATAGATAGATAGATAGATAGATAGATAGATAGATAGATAGATAGATAGATAGATAGATAGATAGATAGATAGATAGATAGATAGATAGATAGATAGATAGATAGATAGATAGATAGATAGATAGATAGATAGATAGATAGATAGATAGATAGATAGATAGATAGATAGATAGATAGATAGATAGATAGATAGATAGATAGATAGATAGATAGATAGATAGATAGATAGATAGATAGATAGATAGATAGATAGATAGATAGATAGATAGATAGATAGATAGATAGATAGATAGATAGATAGATAGATAGATAGATAGATAGATAGATAGATAGATAGATAGATAGATAGATAGATAGATAGATAGATAGATAGATAGATAGATAGATAGATAGATAGATAGATAGATAGATAGATAGATAGATAGATAGATAGATAGATAGATAGATAGATAGATAGATAGATAGATAGATAGATAGATAGATAGATAGATAGATAGATAGATAGATAGATAGATAGATAGATAGATAGATAGATAGATAGATAGATAGATAGATAGATAGATAGATAGATAGATAGATAGATAGATAGATAGATAGATAGATAGATAGATAGATAGATAGATAGATAGATAGATAGATAGATAGATAGATAGATAGATAGATAGATAGATAGATAGATAGATAGATAGATAGATAGATAGATAGATAGATAGATAGATAGATAGATAGATAGATAGATAGATAGATAGATAGATAGATAGATAGATAGATAGATAGATAGATAGATAGATAGATAGATAGATAGATAGATAGATAGATAGATAGATAGATAGATAGATAGATAGATAGATAGATAGATAGATAGATAGATAGATAGATAGATAGATAGATAGATAGATAGATAGATAGATAGATAGATAGATAGATAGATAGATAGATAGATAGATAGATAGATAGATAGATAGATAGATAGATAGATAGATAGATAGATAGATAGATAGATAGATAGATAGATAGATAGATAGATAGATAGATAGATAGATAGATAGATAGATAGATAGATAGATAGATAGATAGATAGATAGATAGATAGATAGATAGATAGATAGATAGATAGATAGATAGATTCTGTGAAGAAGCATGGCTATAAAATAAAGCTGGATTGAATGATTTGAGAGACTAAAGGATAGAGGGAGTGAAAGATCAAGAGTAAGGGAAAAGAAAGAGAGACATAGAGAAATAAAGTAGGAGAGAGTGAGACAGAGAAATGAAAGAGGCGTGAAATAATTCATGCCAATGATAAAAACCTCAAGTAGAATCTTGTAAATATCGGTCAGTTTTGATTTTTTCAAACATGAAAAGAAATGAAGGCAACATGTTACAAAAATAATAAAAATATCAGGAGAGACATGGATGACCCCGTTCCATAAGATGCTGATGACCCTATCTACCCAAGGTTACGGTGACCCGATGTGGGTAAGTTTAAAAACTGCTCCAGCATTCTCTCTCTCTCTCTTCGTCCCTGAAACTCCTGGGCTCAAATTTGATTAGCGAGTCTCATGAATGTCCGAATGCATCGGTATCAACTCGGCATGGACGTGAGGGCATCCATCGCGAGCTGGGAGGATGATAAGCATGGGCAGTTGGAAGTAGGGGGGGTGGCTTATTGATAGGGAGGGGATAGGGGTGTGATGGGAGAGAGAGAGAGAGAGAAACAGAGAGAGAGAGAGCTATCGACGATAGAAGAAGGCCTGCATGGAGAGGAGAGATAGTGTGTGAGGAGTGCGATGCTGGAGGCAGGGGAGGAAATGGAAGCGGGGTGGGTGGGAGGGAGGAGGAGGGGGGGCGCTGGACGAAGCACGGACAGAGTGACCAACAGTTGTTTTTTTTTTTCTTTCTCCCCTTCCTGCATGTATATCAGTTTAATCAGAGAGCGATTCTTCTTCTTAATTTTTTTCCCCTTTCCGTCTATCTCGCACTCCCCCCCCCCTCACCCATCTCCGCATGGTCTTGTGTAATTCAGGGGGTGTATCTGTGTGTACATGGTGAAAGAAAAAAAATGAAGGGAATGGGGGAGGGGCGGGGCACTCTTTCACCAACCCCCCCCCCCCCACCCTCCAACCAACTGATAAAAATCGGAGATGAGGAAAAAAAAAGTGTTATCGTTACATTGGAGACCGCCTTCCCTCCCCCCCCCCACAGCCCCCTCCCCCCCCCCATAGCCATTAAAACCCGGAAATGTTATTGCTCCCATAATAAGATAACATTCTAGAAAGTAAGATTATTATCACGTCATGCGATAATTTTTTGTTCTCGTTGCTGCTGATAACTTTTGTTGTTTTGTTTTTTAATTCATTTGTTACACTGGATAAAGTTGAGGTAGTGAGAAAGGGGTAGGGGGGGGGAGGTAAAGAAACATGGCTAATGGGGGTAAAGGAAGATGGGAGGGGCAAACAAATCTTCTTTCTAATAGGGCCCCGTGGGGTAGGGAGGGAGGGGAGAGGTGGGCGCTCACACTAATTGAGGTAAAAGTACAACTCATCTCACATCATCACGTGACTTCGACTTCGTGGATTCGGTTTCGTTTTCCTGTAATTTTTTTTTATTGTTTTGAATTCCCCCCCCCCCCACTGCTTCTCTGAACTTCCGGTCACTAGTGCCACGCCCCTTCCCTTTCCTCTCCCCCCCCCTTCTCATATTTGACATTGATCTATTTATTCTCAGAGATAAGTTTGGACGCACGCATCAAACTATCTAGCTGAAACACTTATCACCACCACCATCACCACTAACACCATCACCACTAACACCACCACCATCACCACCACCACTAACACCATCACCACTAACACCACCACCACTAACATCATCACCACTAACAACACCACCACCACCATCACCACTAACATCATCCTGTTTGTGAATGACGCTCTCATCGGGTCGATGTCTTTGGACATCCCTGTCGCATGGGGGGTGGGCGGGGGTTACGGTCCTATCCAAGACCGTCTTAATGGCAGCCTGGGCGCTTGCCCGATGTGTACATAAACGGGGGTCCTTGCAGATTTGACCATTTTTATTTCATTTTTTCAGCGGATAGCGAAGTCGATAGTGAACTCGACCCACATGCCAAGGGAGCAGGGTTCAATCACTGGTAAAACCAAAAAAAAAAAAAATTCGCCGCTGAGAGGACATGGGCGCTAACTAGTCTGAAAGGACATATGTCTGTTGATGGGCCCATTCGTTGTCTGTTGATGGGCCCATTTGTTGTCTGTTGATGAGCCCATTCGTTGTCTGTTGATGGGCCCATTTGTTGTCTGTTGATGGGCCCATTTGTTGTCTGTTGATGGGCCCATTCGTTGTCTGTTGATGGGCCCATTTGTTGTCTGTTGATGGGCCCATTTGTTGTCTGTTGATGGGCCCATTCGTTGTCTGTTGATGGGCCCATTTGTTGTCTGTTGATGGGCCCATTTGTTGTCTGTTGATGGGCCCATTTGTTGTCTGTTGATGGGCCCATTCGTTGTCTGTTGATGGGCCCATTTGTTGTCTGTTGATGGGCCCATTCATTCCCCCAAAACGGCCTAATAGGTTAAAGGTATATGAAAAAAAAAATATTATTTTTAAATGTTTTTCTCGTAGGTTTGGTTTGTTCTTTAAAAGGGAAGTTAGTCAATAATGCTGCCAGGTGAATGCTCTCTGCTCTAGCCAGTCTTGTCGTGGCATTGAGAATCGTCTGCTATTTGTGCTCAATGTAAGCAGCTCAGCTAAACATAAACACCACTTTTTGTTTTACGAAGTTAGGGAAATCCCGGATTGTAAAAAAAAAAACAACAACTGTCCGGCACGTTATTTACGGAAATTCCCGATTCCAGGAATGAGGTGTTTCACTCGCTGCGCTGTGCATAGCTTTTGGTGTGTGTGTGTTGCATGGTAAATGTTTTCGTATCATACGGCTGAATCACCAAGACATTGTGTGTTGTCACTACTGCCATGCTCATTAGTATTTTGTGTTTTTTAACAGCCTCTGTTACCTGTTATTCAAATGTGTTACGCGTGCCCTTGAAATTGTATCCAAAAAAAAATTTTTTTTTCTTAAATTTAATAAAAAGATGACCCAAAATAAAACGAATTAATTATTTAAAAAAAAATAAAAAACCCGAGATCCGTAGAAATGTCATTAAGACGGCTTTTGATCGCCTGTTTTTTTTTTTAATTTTCCTCAATTTTAAAACGGGGGTTTATATCTTAAAGCATCATTATTTTTTTTTTTTTACTGTTTTGTTAAGAAATTCAATTTCAACAGCACATCTCTTCATGTGCCCGCCGCAGCATTCAAAAGGGTTAACACCTTATTCTTGAAGACGACAACAACACGATATCCTCATCCAAACTTTTGGGAGGGGAAATGAAGGTTGGGGGTCAGGAAAGGTGGCTTTAAAGAAAGAGGTGCCGGGAGGGGGGGAGTATTGCTGGCGGATGGGGGAGGGGAGCACATTTCTAGGGCGGAGGGTCGGTGGAGCCGAGGATGATGGGATTGTGGGTAGGGGAGGAGGGGGGGCGTTGCCTGATGAGGGCATCACATTTAAATTTTCAATTCCGAGACGATGAAAAACAAATTAACGACGCCACTTTCGACCTGCGCCCCGCCCTCAGCTTTCCTTCACCTCCACCCCCGCACTTTCATTTTTTTTCAACGCCCCCCCACCCCCCATCAACCTGACACCCCCTGATGCCATGTGTTTTTTTGTGTTTTTTTTTTTAAATTGTTGCATTACGCCATCTTCCTGATTACTGATTTTTAAAAAAAAATAAATTTCACTCTCCGACCCAAAATCTTAATGTCTTCCCAAGGACACACACTTTCGTGAAAACACCAACTAATTATCTCCCCTTTCCCCCTCGTAGTGCCTTATTCGGTCTCACGTCCGAGCCTGGCCTGTCCATCACTTAAACTGGAAAAGGGTTTGGGGGAAGGGGGGGGGTTTGAGGATAAGTGATAGAATGCCGAATGACGTTCTGCATAATCATAACAATATAAATACATGGGAAACGTCTGTGGGTATAAATAGTAGTTGAAGAACTGTCTGTCCACAATGACGGGTCTAAGTATCACGGTAGTTGAAGAACTGTCTGTCCACAACGACGGGTCTAAGTATCACGGTAGTTGAAGAACTGTCTGTCCACAATGACGGGTCTAAGTATCACGGTAGTTGAAGAACTGTCTGTCCACAATGACGGGTCTAAGTATCACGGTAGTTGAAGAACTGTCTGTCCACAACGACGGGTCTAAGTATCACGGTTGGACGTAATGTTTACATTTAATCTCCCCTTGGGTTTACGCCCAAATCGTTTGCCGAATCCGCAGAAAAAAAAAATAAATAATTTCCAGAGATGTATAAACGTGTGTCATTTTTAAAGTCACAGATTAGTTATAACTTCCCATTAGCTCACTCACTAACTCACTCACTCACTCACTCACTAACTCACTCACTAACTCACTCACTCACTAACTAACTCACTCACTAACTCACTCACTCACTCACTAACTCACTCACTCACTAACTCACTCTCTCACTAACTCACTAACTAACTCACTCACTAACTCACTCTTCCACTCTGTAACTAAATTACTAGCTCACTCACTCTCTCACTAACTCACTCTTCCACTCTGTAACTAAATTACTAGCTCACTCACTCTCTCACTAACTCGCTCACGCTAGCATGTTCACACGACTGACTTCCGTTGACAGGAAATGTCTGGACATTCAAATAATCTACTTGATTATATTATATTTTTTTAAAAAATATTTTAAACACAATCCGACTAAATAGAAACCATTGTTTGTCCCAGGTACTCACTCTATCTAAATAGAAACTATTGTTTGTCCCAGGTACTCACTCTATCTAAATAGAAACCATTGTTTGTCCCAGGTACTCACTCTATCTAAATAGAAACCATTGTTTGTCCCAGGTACTCACTCTATCTAAATAGAAACCATTGTTTGTCCCAGGTACTCACTCTATCTAAATAGAAACCATTGTTTGTCCCAGGTACTCACTCTATCTAAATAGAAACCATTGTTTGTGTCCACAGGTACTCACTCTATCTAAATAGAAACCATTGTTTGTCCCAGGTACTCACTCTATCTAAATAGAAACCATTGTTTGTCCCAGGTACTCACTCTATCTAAATAGAAACCATTGTTTGTCCCAGGTACTCACTCTATCTAAATAGAAACCATTGTTTGTCCCAGGTACTCACTCTATCTAAATAGAAACCATTGTTTGTCCCAGGTACTCACTCTATCTAAATAGAAACCATTGTTGGTCCCAGGTACTCACTCTATCTAAATAGAAACCATTGTTTGTCCCAGGTACTCACTCTATCTAAATAGAAACCATTGTTTGTCCCAGGTACTCACTCTATCTAAATAGAAACCATTGTTTGTCCCAGGTACTCACTCTATCTAAATAGAAACCATTGTTTGTCCCAGGTACTCACTCTATCTAAATAGAAACCATTGTTTGTCCCAGGTACTCACTCTATCTAAATAGAAACCATTGTTTGTCCCAGGTACTCACTCTATCTAAATAGAAACCATTGTTTGTCCCAGGTACTCACTCTATCTAAATAGAAACCATTGTTTTGTCCCAGGTACTCACTCTATCTAAATAGAAACCATTGTTTGTCCCAGGTACTCACTCTATCTAAATAGAAACCATTGTTTGTCCCAGGTACTCACTCTATCTAAATAGAAACCATTGTTTGTCCCAGGTACTCACTCTATCTAAATAGAAACCATTGTTTGTCCCAGGTACTCACTCTATCTAAATAGAAACCATTGTTTGTCCCAGGTACTCACTCTATCTAAATAGAAACCATTGTTTGTCCCAGGTACTCACTCTATCTAAATAGAAACCATTGTTTGTCCCAGGTACTCACTCTATCTAAATAGAAACGCAGAAACCAGGTACTCACTCTATCTAAATAGAACTCCATTGTTTGTCCCAGGTACTCACTCTATCTAAATAGAAACCATTGTTTGTCCCAGGTACTCACTCTATCTAAATAGAAACCATTGTTTGTCCCAGGTACTCACTCTATCTAAATAGAAACCATTGTTTGTCCCAGGTACTCACTCTATCTAAATAGAAACCATTGTTTGTCCCAGGTACTCACTCTATCTAAATAGAAACCATTGTTTGTCCCAGGTACTCACTCTATCTAAATAGAAACCATTGTTTGTCCCAGGTACTCACTCTATCTAAATAGAAACCATTGTTTGTCCCAGGTACTCACTCTATCTAAATAGAAACCATTGTTTGTCCCAGGTACTCACTCTATCTAAATAGAAACCATTGTTTGTCCCAGGTACTCACTCTATCTAAATAGAAACCATTGTTTGTCCCAGAAACCATTGTAGGTACTCACTCTATCTAAATAGAAACCATTGTTTGTCCCAGGTACTCACTCTATCTAAATAGAAACCATTGTTTGTCCCAGGTACTCACTCTATCTAAATAGAAACCATTGTTTGTCCCAGGTACTCACTCTATCTAAATAGAAACCATTGTTTGTCCCAGGTACTCACTCTATCTAAATAGAAACCATTGTTTGTCCCAGGTACTCACTCTATCTAAATAGAAACCATTGTTTGTCCCAGGTACTCACTCTATCTAAATAGAAACCATTGTTTGTCCCAGGTACTCACTCTATCTAAATAGAAACCATTGTTGGTCCCAGGTACTCACTCTATCTAAATAGAAACCATTGTTTGTCCCAGGTACTCACTCTATCTAAATAGAAACCATTGTTTGTCCCAGGTACTCACTCTATCTAAATAGAAACCATTGTTTGTCCCAGGTACTCACTCTATCTAAATAGAAACCATTGTTTGTCCCAGGTACTCACTCTATCTAAATAGAAACCATTGTTTGTCCCAGGTACTCACTCTATCTAAATAGAAACCATTGTTTGTCCCAGGTACTCACTCTATCTAAATAGAAACCATTGTTGGTCCCAGGTACTCACTCTATCTAAATAGAAACCATTGTTGGTCCCAGGTACTCACTCTATCTAAATAGAAACCATTGTTTGTCCCAGGTACTCACTCTATCTAAATAGAAACCATTGTTTGTCCCAGGTACTCACTCTATCTAAATAGAAACCATTGTTGGTCCCAGGTACTCACTCTATCTAAATAGAAACCATTGTTTGTCCCAGGTACTCACTCTATCTAAATAGAAACCATTGTTTGTCCCAGGTACTCACTCTATCTAAATAGAAACCATTGTTTGTCCCAGGTACTCACTCTATCTAAATAGAAACCATTGTTTGTCCCAGGTACTCACTCTATCTAAATAGAAACCATTGTTTGTCCCAGGTACTCACTCTATCTAAATAGAAACCATTGTTTGTCCCAGGTACTCACTCTATCTAAATAGAAACCATTGTTTGTCCCAGGTACTCACTCTATCTAAATAGAAACCATTGTTTGTCCCAGGTACTCACTCTATCTAAATAGAAACCATTGTTTGTCCCAGGTACTCACTCTATCTAAATAGAAACCATTGTTTGTCCCAGGTACTCACTCTATCTAAATAGAAACCATTGTTTGTCCCAGGTACTCACTCTATCTAAATAGAAACCATTGTTTGTCCCAGGTACTCACTCTATCGCTCCTCCTCCCCCCCCCCCCACACCCCACACACACCAAAGCATTTCCGTCCTTAAACCTCAATTACTGCCCTCCTACCTTTGACCTTTCACCTCTACACGAGCGCTACTATCACCTTTGTAAAATAAAAAAAAAAACAACTCATAAATAATACTCAGCATGTTATTCCCTACCCCCCCCTTTCTTTTTTGTATGTGTCCAGTGTCCACTTTTGTCCACTACTTTAGTTGTCCGTGATCTCAACCACAATGTCTTTTCTACCACGGGGCTAAAAAAAAAACCCGTCCGTCCGTCCGCCCGCAGCAGAAATGATTTTGCATTGTAATGTATCAGCTTTGCCGTGTTGACTAGTGGTCCAGGTACACGTAGGATATTGATCCGTTAGCCCGTTGTAATCCAGTCTGGTCATCTGCCTATTTCACGGCAAGATTTCTTCTGTCAATGACCCATAACGTCTTCCAAGTCACCATCTCACTGAGGCAAACCGTCAAACTTCAACCCCCCCCTCTCTCTCTCTCTCTCTCTCTCTCTCTCTCTCTCTCTCCTTCTCCTTCCCAACACCATGAAGAGTCTGTGTGTGTGTGTGAGGGGGGGATATCTCACCGCCCCCCCTGCCCCCTCGGGCCATGCCCCTGTGGTAAACCTATATATTATTTAAAGCCTCTTTCTTCTTATTGCTTCATTGTTTTTTTGTTTTTTTTTACAAAGTTTAAATTATATCAGACCTCACCCCACACCACTCCACTCCCTCCTCACTAATTTTATTCTTTTTTTTTTTATCCACCAATCGCTCTGGCACCCATCATCATCTCTCTCTCTCTCTCCCCCCCCCCCACCCCAACCAATACACATTCATTCAAAAATAAAAGCCCCGTATGTTTTCACCTCTGTCGCTCGATTTCATAAAGTTTAAATTATCTAACACTACACAGAACACTTCCACGCACCCACCCGCCCCCTCCACCCCTCCAACCACCTTCAGTGTCCGCCAACGGCCATCATCACATAGCGATAACTCCTCCTCCCGTGTTTTCTGAACAAAACAACAACAAAAAAAAATCCCTCCTCTGGTTTTAAGAGCATCATGCGGTCACGCTGACATAACCGTCTTCTTCTCGTGTGCATGGAACAGCAATGACAGAAAGATGGGTGAGGGGGTGGGAAGGGGGTAAGAAAGAGAGAGAGAGAGATAACCGCGATGGACAAAGAGGGGCAGAAAAGAATGGAACGTTAGAAGAGGAGAAAATCACGAAAATGAGGTATATAACCTATCTATCTACATATCTATCTAATATCTATCTACATATCTATCTATCTGTATACATATCTATTTAAACCAGTTGTGCGAAGGTAATTATCTTTATCTCTTGCTAATTGCCCCCTTCCCCTGAAACACACACACACACACATCCTACTCCCCTCCCCCTCCTTCAGCCCACCCCCCCCCTTTCCCCTTGAAATAACAATCGGTTAAAACCCTTTACTCTATTGCCATTTCAATGCATGCTTTTTCGTAGTCTTGCTGCAAATCATTTTCAAAACTCTTTCATTCCGAAAACAAACAAAAAATAAACAATAATAGGAAATGTATAATCACTCTAATAGAAATGTTCATTGTTTCATTTAATTCGCTAAATAGTTATTTTTTTTTTTATTATTTTAAAAATTTATTTTACCACCTCCAATACCTGGCATCTGTTCACGAGAGCATTCGTCCAGGCACATCAACAACAGATCTTTCAAGGGGAGGACTGTAAAGCTAGACGCCCCTCTTCCGCCCTTCCTTTATTTAGAGAGCGCCAGTAGCGGACTGACCGTTATGTCGAGTGGCCCCCTAATGTGGGCCCCCATGTTGGCGTCGTTGGATGCGTTCTGTAAGACTCTTGTCCGCTAGAAGAAGCGCTAATGCGAGTGCTGCAAACCATTGGCATTTGTTGTGGCCTTTGATTGTATGAAATGTCCAAAGCTGGCCATCAGATGACCATAGTTGATTTAAGTATAACCGGCAGGGGGGGGGCGACATCCCCTACCACCACGCCCCCCCCCACACACCCTTCACGTATTTATGCACATCCCCCCCCCCCCCAAACACACTCTATCACAACTCCCGACACCAAAACAGGAGTGTCCACAGCTTTTATTGACACATTTTTTTTTTACCTTCCGTGAACTGTCCATAAGCAGCAGAGGTCACCTCAGGCAACGCCTCGCTTTGCTCTCCCCCCCCCCTTTCCCACTTTGCCTTCCACCCAATAATTGTATTATTAAATCATATATACACTACTACGTATTATTTATTTTGGCGTTGCTTGTCGCTCGACCCCCCTCTTTCCCTCAATCCCAAATGTTACAAAAGAAGAAAAACCTTACATAAATGTATGGCAATATAAAATTAATGCACACCGAGAATACAAAGCTAATCAAATTTAACCCCTCCATGTTCGGCGAAGTTTTGTTTATTTGTTTGTTTATTTTACAAGTTGTTTACACTTACGTCATACATTTGGTCGGCCAGTCTGTCCAATAATATCAAAATCTGGAACATTTTATTTATCTGTCCGTCCCCCCCCCACCCAACTCCTCTTTCTATATTCTCTCTCTCTCTCCCATCATTTCACACGTGTTCTTCTTTAGCCAATCAGAGTTAAGGTTCTATTTGAAAGAATAACTCAATTTTCAACACATAGAAAACCCCGTCACTGTCAGCTTCTCTCCCCCCCCCCCCCCAAACACCTCTGTACGGTGAAACGAATCTAACAGAAACATTTTATTTCGTCGCACCCTGTGAACTTTAATTTAACCTCGATGCACTTTGACCTCTATCATCACTGCCCCAGTCATCATTCGCTTAATCATCACTGCCTCAATCATCATTCACTTAATCATCACTGCCTCAATCATATTTCAGTTAATCATCACTGCCTCAATCATCTTTCAGTTAATCATCACTGCCTCAATCATCTTTCACTTAATCATCACTGCCCCAGTCATCATTCACTTAATCATCACTGCCTCAGTAATCTTTCAGTTAATCGTCACTGCCTCAATCATCGTTCAGTTAATCATCACTGCCTCAGTAATATTTCAGTTAATCATCACTGCCTCAATCATCATTCACTTAATCATCACTGCCTCAATCATCTTTCAGTTAATCATCACTGCCTCAATCATCATTCACTTAATCATCTCTGCCCTCGATCCTCACAAACAATAGCCTCTCATGTTATGACGCTCACTTATTCATTCATATTAGTCCACGTCTACACTTCGTCCATCTTCTCCAAGTCCGACCAGCTGGTCAAAGCTTCGAACCCAATGTGGCCTGCCACAAAACACGTGTAAGTTTCTATAAAGCCACAAAAAGATTAAATAAAAAAAAATTATCTCCACAATATTGTTTATCATTCCAATATTTGAAAAAAAAATAAATTACCAGTTTATCATCTGAATCATTTTCACAATTATCATAAGCTGGTCAGCTGTTCTTTATGATTATTAAATGCAGACGTTATAAACATGACTAGTACAAGGATATGACAAATCTTAAGCTAAAACGTTAATATTACGCATGGTTCTGTCACATTGTTTACGGAACAATTAATTGAAAACATGAACAGAAACGATCAAACCATTGTTATTACATATCATCAGAAAAGGTCAAACTATTATTATTACATGTTATAAGAAACATTCAAACTATTATTGTTACATTTCATCAGAAAAGGTCAAACTATTATTATTACATGTAATAGCGTGTATTATCCAAGCATCAGCGTAATTTCCACCCTTAACTTATGGCAGCAAACATTTTTTATTCATACCATTATCACATCATACCACCATCACGTTCACCGTTTCTGTAATCACCACTATCACCACTGTCGTTTCAAAATCACCTTCACTTCATCATTACCACTTTCCAATCACACACTAGTGTTAGTATAACTATTACCAATAATCACTTTCCAATCATTCCCTAGTAATAGTACTACTATTACGAATGATCACATTTTTCTGTAATCTTCCAACCATCTTCTTCATTGAAGCCCGCATCATATAAAATGGGTTTGTTTATATTCCGACACAATAATATTCATTTAACGGCTTTCCGGATATTCCCTGATACAATTACGTCATCAAATTATTTATTATTAATATCTTTTTATACATATTTTTTTTTAAATTAATATTTGTATTACAAATATTGTAAATCAATAAAAACAACAATAACAAACGTAAAAAAAAAACTGCTGTTTGGACATTAAGTTATCGTAATGAAAGAACCCCCCCTCCCCCAACCCCCGGGGGGGGCCTTCCCTTCCTGCTATTGGTCAATGTTATTATTATGATCAACCGGTTAATGATGCAATAAGTTTTTATAATTATAATAATAATAATAACAATACAAATAATATTGACCTGACGGATGTTCCCTTCCCCCCCCCCACACGTGGACCACTCGTATGTCATTTTACTCTTCAGTGTTTGGGGGGGGGGGGAGGGGTTGAGGAAGATGGCAACTGGTGTCTTGGCACAGCGAAGGAGAATTGGCAAATATATGCGTGTGAAGGATTGACCGTTCTTAGGTGGGAGAGGGGGATGGTGCTGGTGGGGTTGTCCCTGTACAGATTAAGTTTGGGGGTTCTTGGCAAAAAAAAAATTTGAAAAGGGGCCGCCGATTTGTAAAATCTTTGGGAAAAGGGAGGGTATGTTTGTGTGTGGGGGGGAATCTCTGACCCCGAACATTTCATTGGTCTAAGTTCAGATATAGTGGTTGCCACTGACTAGAACTCAGTTCGCGCCCCCCCCTTCACGGTCCTGACTGTCAACAAAAAATGTACGCAGGGCAGGATGTAAAAAAACACACACACACACACACCCTCCCCACCCCCTCCCCCTCCTTCACCGTCGTCAATCTCCGTACTATTAGTTGTACAGGTCAAAAACAGTCATTTGAGTAACAAGATGGTTTAGGACATTTACTTCTTGGATAATTGTCCCGCCCGGCTCCCGGGGGGGGGGGAGGTGCTTCATAGCAGTAGGGTGCCCTAGGGAGTGAAATACCCTAAGACAAGCTATGGGTCAAAAGGTCGGCTTGTCGCCCCCCCCTCCCACCCCATTGTCCAACGCCCCTGAATTATAATAATGTAAAAGAACATAGAATGGAGGAAGTTGTCCGAAAATCCGCATCGCCTTTCTAGATGTGTGTTACCCGGATTGAAAAAGTAAACAGGGCTGTGAAAAATAAAATGATGTTGTAGTTTTTTTGTTTGATGGGGAGTTAAGCGCCCCCCGCCCTCTCGCCGCTCTATACAGGAAGAACAATAAAAGACGATATGACAGAGCGGAATGGAGATGGACGAATTGTGGAGAGATACAGAGAGAGAGAGAGAGAGAGAGAGAGAGAGAGAGAGGAAACGGAATACATCGAAAAGCGACTTAGCCCCAGAGACAGGTCAGGACAGCCTGAACCACAGGGCGCTGAAAACCTGCCCCAATCCCCCCACCCAGAATCAAGACTGGCCTCCCCTCCCCCCTCCCTCCCTTCCTTTTCAAGAAACCCGTCCACCAGATTAATCTTCCAGTCCTCGTGGCCGGCAAGGACGTGCTAGTGATGCAATAGCTCGTTTCCTATTGGCTGGATTTTGTATGCACCTATCTCGTCTATTTCACTTTCCTATTGATTTATCCTACTCAGTCTTATTTTTTTTAATCCACGCTTTAAATAAAAATAATAAATAAAATGAATATAAATAATAAAAATGAGAGATAGAAAGAGGGAGGGGGAGCATAAACTTGGGGAGGAGGGTGGAAGGAGTGGTATTTTTTTTTTTGTTTAATTTTGCCATGAAAGATTTCATCCAGACTCTTCCACCCTTCCCCCCCCCCCCCAAGTGTTAGATCCAAGGGAGTTAACACGTTTATTTTGTCAGGAATATCCAACTTGGAGTTGCTGACCTTTGTTGTTGTTGTTTTTTTTTAATCGAATCTTATCTTTGCTGTTTTCTGTTGAGCGATCCTTCGCGCCATAGTCTGGTGGGGGGAATCTGTGGAGGTAATCCAGAATAAAATGAATCTTCCACCTTGGTGAATAGTTGTGTGGCGTTGACTCCAGACAAGAATACTGGACACTAAAAGGGGTGTGTGGGGGGGGTCTGTTTGCTGATTGGCGCTCAGGGTCGTGTCAGAAGCGGTCCCCTTAGCAGTTCGCAGGGTCCTAGGGCGACTGTCGCTTGTTTGGGGGGGGGGTCTATTGTCATATGTGGGCCCTGGAGAGACCGTTAGGTTGTTGTTGTTGTGACAAATACAACGACACCACCATCCCCCTCCCCTTCTTCCCCTTCCTCGGGCTTCTGAGGCCAGTACTAGCTATAAATTCTGATCGTCTTGTTACGGGTTCGAAGCTGAGCAGAGGCGTTTTTCTCCGCTGGGCACACCGGACCTCAGACTTCCGTAGGACACCCTCGAAATATCATCTTTACCTTTTTTATTTTTCACCCCATGAGGTCAAGCTTTACTACATGGCTATTCTTTCACCCCATGAGGTCAAGCTTTACTACATGGCTATTCTTTCACCCCATGAGGTCAAGCTTTACTACATGGCTATTCTTTCACCCCATGAGGTCAAGCTTTACTACATGGCTATTCTTTCACCCCATGAGGTCAAGCTCTACTATATGGCTATTCTTCCCACTTTTTTGTTAAAAGGACAGAATTTTCTTCTTCGTCCGTAGTTTCAAACCACCTCTGAATGTTAGCTAAGCCAGTTATCCATGCCGGTTATCTCTATTCGAGTTATCTAAGGCAGTTTACTATTTCTATTATATACGCCAGTTATCTTTGCTTTCCGTTTTCGCCGCATTTTGGGAGCCCTTGGGAATGGGCACTTGAAATTTAACAACTGTCCAAGATTTAGTCCAAGTCCAACTAATCTACTGTCTCTTTTTCATTGGCTGATAATTTAATTTTTTTTTTAAAATCTGCATTAAAAAATCGATAGCGATTCTTTTTTGCTAAATTACATTAACTTCTGCTCTTAATGTCCTATGGTAACGGATGGTCCTGCGGTGTGAAGCGCTCGACTGTCTTGGTCTCGAACCTCAGTGGGAACCTTGAGATTTTTCTTCAGGTTCTGGTGTAAGTCCCCCATGTCCACGCAGCTGTAAATGAGTACCCGACTCTAAGTTGGGGCAGTAAAGGCGGCTGGGCGTTGTGCTGACAATACAATCCCTTTATATTCCGAGGTTACTGAAACAGTAGCCCGATGAGTCCTTAGAAGCTTAAGGGAACTTTACTTCTACCTAAAGTCTTGACGTCTTTGGCTCTAATCGGCCTCATACATGGCTACCCCTGGTCAGAGACGTAGCAAGGGGTGGGCTAGGGAGGCATCATGTCCCGGGCGCTACTCGTAAAGGGGCGCCAAATGGTATATTTTTACATTTAATAATATATGGTTTTCGGATGTGGGGGTGTGCGCTAAAAAGGTATTAAAAATGTATTGTCCCCCGGGCGCGAGTTAAGCTCGCTGGTACGGTATAGCCTATATCTTAGGTGGCCAGCGAATAAGGTCAAGCATATGGGAGACATAGTCCAGGTGTTATTTAGCACACAGACACTAGTTCACAGAGCCGTACCACAGGGGCCGTTTGTAAACACTGTGTATTGAAATAATAAGGGGGAAAAATGGCTCATTTTGGGAGCGACCCAGAGCTTAACGGGAAAGCCACTCGCTTAGACTCTGCACAGCTCCATTAGGCCACCATTTATACAATGATTCATCGGCCTAATTCGTACCGCGGGCCCGTTAGGTTGACGCCCATGATATTGAGTAGAACAGATGAAAGTTGAGTTCCCCTCAAGTTACACGGTTCTACGACACATGCATTTAAGGGACCAGCGGTCGAATTCTTGATTAATAGGATATGAACCTAGCCTTAACCCCTCACCCCCCCACCCTACCCTAACGTTCTCTGTTCCCGAAAGTTCTTAAAATAATGACGTAGTTGTGGTGTTTTTTTACTGTTGCATTGTCAACATTTCCTTGTGTTTCTCCCATTATTTATGTTCTATCGTGTTTCTTTTAATAATCCAGCCATGAATAGTACTTTTACACACGCAACACACAAACCGACATATGGACGTTATAAAATGTTAAAAAAAAAAAAACTGAAGCTGTGTTAAAATTCAGCGATATAAAAACAAAATTGTTAACATTTTTTTTTCCTTTGAATTTTTTTTTTTCGTTAACCTAAAACTAAACAGAAAAAAAAACATTTAAAAAATGAACGTTAATCTTGCTTTCAGTTCTTTATTTTTTTTTTTAAATGTTAATTGCGTACTTTTAATTGTCGCGAGATTAGTTTTTATTGTGCGGCTAATTTCGTGAAATAAAAGGGTAAAGAACGGCCGTACCGCGGGGAACAGGACGCTAATGTCTGCTCGTTTCTTTCCCGACGCATTTGCGCGCTTTTTTTTTTATTTATTTAACAACTGACCAATAGAAATGAAAAGTTGTAGCTGTCTGATTACGTAGTTGTGTGCCACCACTTACAGCTCTTGTGCTGTGAATCATTTCATAACCAAAAAAAAAAAATGATGAAAAAATTCGTAGACGGAGCGAGGATGGCGGTCGGGGAAGGGGATGGAGGGAGGGGCGGGAAAGGATCAGTGCGGGGGGGGGGGAAGGACTGCACATTGTTTCATAATTAAGACCGTAATAGCTTAATCAGTTCCCCCAACGTGGGGGGGGGGGGAGGGGTTGGAGTGAGGAGCCTAATTACTCCACAATGAGAACCGTTGTTGAGTAGAAACAAGTTTTGTTTTCATTATTTAATATTAGAATTGGTAACACTTGTAGCTCATGACTCACGCTATAGACCAGCGATTCTCAAACCCTGTTATCGCGACTGTAGCCCGTAGGGTGCGACAGTATATCCGCGGGTACCCCTCGCGAATAAATAGACTTGGTCTCATAATGGAGTTTGCTCACTTTTTTTTTTCTAATGCGACACCACCACCTGGGTGTGTAGTTGAGTGATGAGTCACGCAGCGTACCCGCGACCTGATTCAAACTTTTGATTGGTTTAAAACGAAAATTATGTGTCGTTGCCTAACCCCTCCGTAACCTTTCTCCGTACCCGGTGAGGTACGCGCATCACCGGTTTAGAACCGGGGCTGGTAGACTAAGTAAATGCTGGCAAGTATCGGCGGTGTTTAAGTCCGCGGGGAAACGTAATTTTGAGGCAGTACGGGAGTATAGGAATATGTGCGCAAGTAATGGGTTTACTCGAAGTAAACAGGTTACTTGAGATAATTTTACGCAAAATGTTATTTTTTTTTTTTGTAAGCTGTGACGTTTTCCCCAGAAGTAAGTTGTGACGTTTCCCCAGAAGTACGCTGTGACGTTTCCCCAGAAGTGTGGAATTGATCTGTACCTGTGGGCGCGGTATATTTAGTGAGTGTGTGCATCAGCACGACGCCCAGCCGCCCTCACTTTCCCTAACTTAAAAGTCAGGTACTCAAGTAAAGTTGGAAGGGTATGGGCCTGTTACAAATCCCGAGTCTCTCTTATCTGGGATCGAACTCTCGGCCGCCAACCAGTTCGACAGTCGAGTTTTCTCACTCCGTCTTCCCATTATTTTTTTCAATTATTGCCGTTAATTATTATTGATTTTGATGTGATTATGTTAATACATTGTATTCATTAGAAAAAATTCTTTGGGCCAAAAGAGGTTTTCTCTTTTGTTGTACTGTCTGTTTTTTTTAACCGGAGTGAGGGTGTGACTCGTGTGAAGGGGGGCTTGTTACCACCTTTGTGTGTCCGCCAGAGATGAGCGGACAGCGGACGCGTCCGCTTGCGGACGCAGATCCGCAGACTTTTCCGAATCCGCGGACTGACAGCGGACGCTTCGTATGGTAAAGTTGTGGACTTGCGGACTGACGCGGATCTTCTTTAGCGTTACCATAAAAAATTTCAAGTCATTTAAACAGCTACATTTCAGCAATGCGGACGCGCGGACTGACTGCGGACCAATGTTGTAAGATTCTGCCGACGCGGATCATTGATAGAAATCCGCGGACGGACGCGGACGCTAAATTTCAAGATCCGCACATCTCTGGTGTCCGCCCCCCCCCCACCCCCGGAAGATGTTAGAAAGGGCTCTCCTCAAAAAGAAATCAGTTTTTCCCCCCTCTCCACCCTACCGTGTCTCGCGCTACCGTGCCTCGTGCTGTTGTGTTGCGCCTAATACTTTAATGTGAAGTGATGACGTAATAGATTCGTGTCAAACCTAACATTCCCCGTTCAACAACAACAAAAAAAAAACTATTTTTCCCCCTCGTATGACGATGGGGGGCCCCAGGGGTGGTGGGAGAGAGGGATAGAAGTCGGTTAATTATTAATCAACTCAACGTTTGTGTGTGTGTGTGTGTCTGATTTCATCACCCGGTGTTTCGGTTTGAATAATAAATTAATTTTAATTATCCGGGAATTTTTAATGTCAAGACAAAAAACTGACTGCAGGCGTGGTCGGGGAGGCGGGGGAGGATATGGCGGGGATGGCAGGGAGGAAGTAATCCCAGGTTTCACAAGACACACCTTTTATGAAAAGTCTAAATTTAGACGTGATCATGTGACGTGCGAATCGATGTGGTGGGGGGGGGGGGAATCATTGTCCTTGAGAGCTGTGCGGGAATAACGCCATGGGGGGGGGGGGAGGAAAGGGGGAGTGGGGCGGTCTGTGTTCTCAGGGAAGGGAAGGCTTGGTGGCAGACGATTGAATTTTTTTTCAAGGTCGCTAATTGAAGATTTTCTTCTTAGAACTCAAAAGCTTTTTATTGTTGTTCATATCTTACGGCGTATGTTCCAAGGGAGGCTTTGGAAATCTTCTCCCTTGGAAATCTTAAGACCTTTTATTAAGTTCCTTTTGGAGAAACGTATTGGGATAAATGTTGTGGGGGGTTTATCTGAAACATTTTGAGAACTGGCTTGATACTTTGATCTAAAACTGTCTGGTAGGATGTAAGGACAGGCGCACATCCAGGGGCCCCACCCCACGAAAATTTAGGGGGTTCCACATGTCCCAAAATTTTAAACGCTTTAAAATGTATCTTTTTTCTTATAAGGGCCCAACATTTTAATCTTTGCCCGGGGGGGGGGGGTCAAATGACAAGTCCGCCCCTGACTGTACCTTACATTTTAGTTTCTGTGTGTGTGTGTGTATATATATATATGTATATGAATATATGAGAGTTTCTGCTTATTTGTGTCTGTATCTGTGAGTGTGCAGAGTGCCTTCGGTGCACCATTCTCCCTCCGTCCCTCCCCCCCCCGACAGTCTCGTCTCCCCAGCCCTCCCCTTCTCCTCCTGCTCCTCCTCAACCCTGTTCAGTTATGTACGTTTCTTTTCTTCTTTTTTTGAAAGATCAAGGGGTCAGCAGGTTTCTCCAGGTCACATTTCTGTGTTTTATTTGATAAGCCGTGTTTGTTCTCTGGCGACGGTTCACAACATAAGAAATAAAACAAGTTTTGTTTTATTTTTTTTTTTAACGTGCAAGTTTTTGATTAAGAACATACACACACAAAAATAGGAACGATAAACAAAAAAATAACGGAACAAAACTAGGAATCCATTAGGTCTGCTCTCAGTGTACTAACTCAGTAGAGATTGGGTTTAATTATCCATTATTATGGTGTGGTTATTGGCGGTTTTTTTTTGGCTAGTTTTTATAAATGTATAAAAGACTTGTGTTATGGCGGTTTATGGGTTGTTTTTTTGACTAAGTGCTTTCATTGACTAGTCCACCGTTGCACTCTACACAGTGTTTGCTTTTAACGAAGAATTGAAACATTACATATTTGTTTTTTTCTTTTAATTTCCCCTCCTGTGTTAAACTTTTCACTGTTTCTCTCTTACTATCCGACATTTTAATCCTGCACCGCCACACCAGAAACGATTCTACATACAAGTTTCGATAAATACCGGGCATTGTATGCGAGTAATAATTATTGGACGATACCGGATACAGTATAGGAATAAGTATTGGACGATACCGGACTCGGTATAGGAATAAGTATTGGAGGATATCGGACTCGGTATACAAATAAGAAGATTTGAAAACTATCGGAAGTAGAAGTTCGGACATTGTTTTGACACTACGAATTCTGATAAATATTGGACATGCATAGAAATTTTTTGAAATTTTTTAACACTACGCGGCATTGTATCCGAATTAAACGTTTTTAGCTCCATCTGACATTTACGATATTTAATATGACATTAACGATATTTAATATGACATTTACGATATTTAATATGACATTTACGATATTTAATATGACATTTTTTAACAGTCAGTGAAACTTTATCTAAACCTGCACTATTTTTGTGCGTGTGTGTGTGTAAATTTCAATCAGTACTTGTACGAGTATTTGTTACCTGTTGATACACCGACAAGTTTAAACAGTTGTTAATTTATTCGTATCGATGGGTCTACTATAAGCCCCCCCCCCTTCTTAGCCCTAACGGGCCATCGCGTCAGATGAAGTGTAGAATTCATCTGTTTCTATAACCTCGACATATGAAGGGATTGTGTGGTTAGCACAACGCCCAGCCGCCTTTACTCTCCCAACTTAAGTCAGGTACCCATTTAAAGCTGGGTGGACTTGTGGGACGACTTTGCACCAAATTTCACCTGGAAAAATTTCAAGGATCGAACCCAGGACTCTCAGGTTGACAGTATCTATACGACTCGGCCACCCGTCCCACTGGGTCTACTACGGCCGTTGCAAATTGTGAGCCGCCCTATAAGTAGCTAGGAAACGATTGGCTGTAAATATTTTTTTTTTTAAGTGGATACTAATTGGATTGATCTGGTTGGTCTAATTTAACTCAAAAGTCATCTGTCAGTCTCTCTAACACCCCCCCCCCCCCCCACTGGCAACATCAGCCACCGACTGTATTTTGACCGTTGACTATTTTTTTTTAAACAAGTAAACAAGGACAGGTGACTCACCATAGCGCAACCCCTGACCGGTGACTCTACGATGTGTGTGTGTGGGAAGGGGGCGGGGGGTGGAAAGAATGCTACTCACTGCAACTCTTGTCTGTCCGCCCATCTACATTCACATGCCGCCTTCCCCTCCCTTCCTTTCACCAAGATATTCGTTACCCCCATCGCTTCCCCCCCCCCACCCTCACCCCACCCCACCACCAGTACCACTTAATACAGTCTCTCTTGTAGTTGCATCTAATCGGCGTACGTGAGTCAAGTTCTAAACTCGCGTCTGGATCTGGCCACGCCTTCTCCTTTGCGCTGGCTCCGCCCACCCCCCCTCCCACCCCCTCCCCCCTCCATTTTTCTGCCTCTCTTGATAATAACTACTCACCCGTTCTCTGCTGTTTTTATCACACTTGAGTGAGAGTGAGTGTTAGATACCAGGAGTTGAGCGCTCGGTATGATATACTCTACCTTTCTCTTCTCTCTCTCTCTCTTCTCTCCGTCTGTCACGTGATAGATGGAAATATTTGTATTTTGTGTGCGTGTGTTTGTGTGCGCGCGCGAACACCGGTCCCGTGATTGTGACCAGCGCCGTACTTACGGGGGGTTGGGGAAGGGGGGGGGTAGGGTAGGGGGCGCTATTAGAGGCCCTTAGAGAAAAGAAGTCACTTTTAATCCTGACGTATGTAAATATTATCCTCTATTAATATTCGAAAATTGGGCACCCCTCCCCTCCCCTCACTCTAGCCTCTCTGAACCCCTCCCCCTCCTACCCTGGCCCCCTCCCTGAAAGATGTTTAGATTGCCTTTCATTGTGGCTGTTACCGGTAAATTCACATTCCCTGAGAGCTGACCAGCTTTAAGATTTGGGGGGCAGCTACCCCAGGTTCCTAGTTTGTCTTATCAAAAAGAGTTTTTTTTTTTTTCTGAACTATGTTATAATACACACGTTAACTTCAGCCAGCAATCCGTCAGGATACGTAACTCTGTAACCCTTGATTCACCCCGAGTTAACAACCATGTTGTTATTTGATTTATTTGAATGGCTTTCACTAAATGAGTTATTTAACGTGCCACATTGGGGAAGTGGCTTGTGCTGTCCTGGCATAAATCAGAAATCTATATATATAGATATCGATTCAGGCACATTTTAAGTAAATGTCTTTCCGTGATGGTTACGGGTGGTCGCGCGGTTTAGACTGTCCACTGGAGGGTCCCGGGTTCGAATCTCAGTGAGAACCTTGGTATTTTTTCAGCTCCTGGTAAAAAAAAGTCTCCAAGTCCACCTTTACTTACTGGTTGACTATCTGACCTAATGACTGACTGAATGAATGGCAGACCTTACTGAGAGTCGTTTCACCCCCCTCCCCCTCCCTCAGCTTCAACCTCTCTGCAAGCCTGCAGTTGGCGCACACAGAGACAGAGAGACGTTCGACCCAACTAATGTACTATAGCATCCATTAGTGTATAGATAAATGCTTGTTCATAAATACTTTAAATGTATTATTTAAAAAAAAAAAAAACCAAACTATATAGTGAATAAAATAAATACATTTCCATTTAAAAAGAAATTTTAACTATTCGTGTTTTTTTTTTGTTTGTTTGTTTTTGAAGAGAAATTCTTAGAAATGATTTACCCGTGTTTCTATAAGGGGAGACAATAAACAAAAAAATATTTGTAAAACTTGCACGAGTTATTGCACATTAGGACGCATGAGCTACTCAGACTTATGACATTTTTTTTTTAGACGATGCGGTGGTAAGGAGGAAACTTGAAGCCCCCACTGTTTGTGGGGAGGGGGGGGTATAGTGATTTGAGACTGAATGAATGTTAAAATGTATGAGCGCACGTGTCTTTTCATACATATCCCATTTCTTATTAATATTATTATTGTTATGCATTGAAAGCGAGTATATACTTGAACGCGCTCAATTTTTTTTTTTGTTTATTAGATCCGGGCATTGAATTGATTGACTTCCGGTTGAATTATTATTCATCCAGTTCCTTGTGGCGTCCGTTTGTATATGTCAGTGAATTTGTATTTTTAGTTCTTTATGTTTCTGTATGTGTGTGTGTGTGTGTGTGTTAATTAGTTATTGATGATTACATGTTCTTAATCGCTGGGAAACCCCGTTTTAGCTCATTCGTTCACTACTTTCCCTTTTCTTGACTTGTATGATTAATTATATGACATATGGCATTGATTCTTACGTAGGACTTTGACATTTGGCATTTCCTTGTGACATTCTTGATTAAGTAGGACTTTGGCATGGGGCTTTCATTTTGACATTCTTGATTAAGTAGGATTTTGACGTGACATTTATCAGGACATTTAATAGTCTGTTAAACTTTTGACTTGTGTTATTATTTATTATGGCATTTGATAGCTAAACCTTGACTTACGATATTTATTATGCAATTCAACACTCAGTGAAATTTTCTATTGATGCATCGACTAGTTTTACCGTTGCTTATTTATTGGTAGTGAGTCTCTTCTATAACCGATCACTCCCTGGTTCGATCTCATTTGTACTTTGTCTTTTAACCCCTCTCTACTATTCTTCTTTATATATATATATATATTGTATTACTCATTATGTCGCTCTGTCTATCAGTCTTTCTGTTGTTTTTTTAACTATTTTTCCTCTAGATATACGACATGTTGCCTCATACCTGCTGGTGTATCTTTTATCCTCCCCTCCTCCCTCCCCCTTGTTTCTCCACATCTGTTTTCAATCTCAGTGTTTATAACACTTTCACGACACACGCACGCACACACACACGCTCTCGCGAACACAACCTGTTGCACGTCACTGTCCAGTCAACGACAGTTTAAGTGGTACATAGACATGTGCCACCCACCCACCAATCCAACCCCCCACCTCACCCGCTTATGGCAAGCACCATTGTCTCTTGTCAATCCCGCTTACTTGCAAGACGTTTAACAGAGACTTTCATCGCTTCTGTTGTCCCCCCATTGATCCTTTTGAAATCGGGGTAGGTGGGATGGAACAGTGCGGACGTCTTTGACTGTGTTGTGAACTTTAACCTTTGACTTGAGCTCCAACATAGACGCCCCCTCCCTCCCCCTTCCTTACCAGGAAATCTTTCAATGTACGGACAATAATGGGCCCTCCACTGGGACCACACGAACTTAACATCACTACCCCCCCCCCCACATAGGCCCCCACATACGCCCCTACGTTTATTGCTCATTTATTATCAATTAATTGCAAGCCTTCAAAAATAATAATAATAAAAACTGGCTCACCAGGCTGCGCCACCTTGGCTCCGACCGTTATACCAGACGCCGGCCGTTGTACCAGACGCCGACCGTTATACCAGACGCCGGCCGTTATACCAGACGCCGGCCATTATACCAGACGCCGGCCGTTATACCAGACGTCTACGACACTAAAGCGTTGAAATTCTTGTATAAAGATAAACCAATAAATGTATGTTCATTTTGACTGTCATCAATTTGATGATCTTTAAGTGTAAAAACAAAAAACGATAAAAAAAATATATATTTTTTTTTTAATAAAGGAGAAGAGAGAGGGGGGGGGGAAGAGCAGAGAAGTTAAGGTTGTACCAGTCAGTCACTCAACGTTGTTTCCCCCTGATGTCAGACCAGGTGTGAACTAATTCTCATCACGTGACACTGAAAGTTAGGAATTTAGATGTCGTGATGTCGCAGCGGGTCGTGTTGACCCTCCCCCCCCCCTTTCCACAAACGGGCGTCACATGCTTCCAAGGCCCGTAGCCTTAAAAGTGAAAAGGGGGACCCTGTTGTATAATATATTCATATATATATATATATAACTTTTTAAAGCGTATACATTAGCCCAGGGGGGTGGGCAAACCTTTTGAGTACCCCTAAAACTTGGAGGGAGGAGCCTTGGGGCAATCAGGCCTCAGGGCATGTGTTAGCAGGTGCGGACACGCTTGTTACACACGCACCACAGTCTCTTCCCGCCCACCTCACCCTCCGTTTTGCTAAGACCGTCTGTGCTGCGCTAAAGTCTGTTTCTAATTTACGCCATTTAAAAAAAATACACACAAAAACGCGCGCGCGCACGCACGCACATACACACACATCACAGTTTGCGTGGCTCATTTAAATACCTTCAGGTACAATTAATTTCTCAAGAAGATTTTTTGGGGATTTTTTTTCCCCTCCGTTTGTTTGTTGCAAATTCTACTTTGGGTGGGTGGTGGTGGTGGGGGGGGGGGGTGTTGTTGTTGTTGTTGGGAAGGTGGGGGGTGTATTTGTGGAGGAGTCACTTTTAGTGCCATTGTTTTTGTTTTTTTTAAAGTTCACACGTGTCAAACCATGCCTGAGGTGCCCCCCCCGCGTGCCCCCCCCCCCCCCCCCCCCGTGGTTTGGGGTTTATGACAGTAATTGTGGATAATGGTTCACAAAGTAAAAAAAATGAACTAACACGACAGGATTTTGTTTGTTGCGCACGATGTCCAGTCCGGTCAACAACTTTGACATTCATTTTTTTATGAGTCTTTTTTTGTTTGTTCCTTATGGTGAGACAAATTAGCGCAATTTGTGTGAGCCAGCTTTAATTTTTGACACAAATAAATTTCAGATTGTCGTTCGTTAGTCCGAAACGGGAAAAGTAATTATGCAAATCTCTTGTTGGGGTTTGAAACTAATCACCCATTGTCAAGCCATTTTTTTTTAAATTTCTATAAGGGCCGTTAGTCCTGTGCGTCATAATCAGGTCCTTTACGGAAATCAGGTACTGTACGGAATTCAGGTACTGTACGGAAATCAGAAGTCTGGAGTAATATCGAAAATAGAAAGTTTGAAGAAATTCCGTTCATCGGAATTGGGAGATTAGAGAAATTTATGGACAAATATCGAAACCCGATAAAAAAAATCATTTGTAATCGCCCCATCACAGGCTTCAGTCCATCCCACATCCTCCTACGCCACCCTCTGGTTAGTCTTGGCGCCCTTGCAAGTCGCCACTCATGACTTTTTGATGTCGTAAAATGTAGTTATGGGGAGTGTACACATCGGCGATCGATAGTAAATCATTGTTGGAATTTTCATGAGTTCTGGTGCGCGCTACTTACCGTGTGGCTGACACACGCTGTGTGTGTTTATTGTTTTTTTTTTTCGGTCCGTGTTGATCTGCCCCATCCCCGGACAAAGAAGCGAGGTACAGCGTAACAAAAAATTTGCGGGTGGGGGTAAATAATAGGGATGTGACGAAGTTCGAATCCGACGACCTTCGAATTTCGATGTTTTTTGAGCAAATTCGAATCCGACGGATTTTTAAAAAAATGAATTCCATCGGATTCGAATTTGAAAAGTTACCTTTTTCAGATCAAACACGACCGTAAAAATCGTAACTAAAATTAAAAAACCTAGAGACTTTCGAAAACTCTAAATAAAGAAAACAGATAAAACTAAACTCCTGCACCCTTACTCAGCTGTCCATAGATTAGACGTCGTGTTTGGTCTTGAACGTATTTTAGATACACCTCTCTCGCCAAAACAAGTGTTGACCAAATCTGCATCCGCATTCGAATCCGACGTATTTATATTTGCCAAATCCGATTCCGACAGATGCGGATTTTCATCAGCTCCGTCACATCCCTAGTAAATAAAACTTCCTATTGGCTAGATAGTTGACTGTTGTTTTGTTTTGCTTTGTTTTTTTTTTTTTGCAATTTTTTTTTAAAAAAGGTTCCAATAAAACAGTTGACGATTGATTGAGTTAAGGGAAGTTTGGATTCAAGAGCAAGTAACTTTTTTAAAAAAAGTCTTTTCAGGGCCGTTTTAGGTCTTTGGGGTGGGGGGGGGGTAGGCAGAGAGAGAATTTCGGAGGAGGGGCTAGGGCAAAAAAGTACACGTTGGAGCCTTCGTAACAAACAGAGTTTTGAAAAGAAATGATTTGATTTGGTAGCCCGGTCAGCCTGGTCTGTAGGCACCACGCACGACTCTCTGCGTGTGTTCGATGCTGGAATTGAACTTGGGCACGACCCCCCCCCCGGCCGTTCAAACAAGATTGAATCACAAAATAAAAATAAAAAAAATTTATGTGAAATAAATTCTGATGCACTTTTACGGAACGTACATTCTGGTCTTTCCTCATTCGCCTCTCTGCCTTCTCTCTTTCACTCCTTCCCTCTCTCTTTCACTCCCTCCCTACCTCTCTCTCTCTCTCTCTCTCCATCGATTTATTTATTTATTTGCGCTTCTCCTTATTTTTCTTTTTTTTTTGTTCTGTTAATCCTGGACATGGAGGGGTGGGGGGGGGGGTTGTAAAATATTATTTCCACGGCCTTCACCTTGACATCAGCACACGCTACAGTGGGCTTGGGTCAGCTTGACATTGTTCAAGGTTAAGGCCCTCCGAAAGAAGACGCGCGCGCGCACACACACACGCACATTCACACAAACCATTAAAACCTTCATTTCTTTCTTTCGCTGTTTTATTTTTATTTATATTTTCTGTCTTTTATCCTTCACAATTTTTTTTTAAATAAATAAAAAAACCAAAAAGATTTAAAACGTGTTAAACAAAAACAAAACTTTGAATGAAAGTGTAAAAGAAAAAAATGATAAAGAAAAATCAGTTTAAAAAAAAATGATAAGAGATTGAAATAATAATAATAATAAAATTAAAACAAAAATATTGAACCAAGAGCATCTATCGTAGTGTTTTAATGTTGATGCATAAATTGAATTCTAAGCTGTCGGCTAGATATCGGGGGTGGGGGGGGGAGGGGGGAAACACATCCATTCTGTGTATTTAAAGTTTTATGAGTGTTTTATGCATTGGATGTGTTTTAAGTGGTTTTTTTTTTGTACAAGGCCGTTTTTAGTGGGCCGCCCCCCCCCGGGGCGCTAGGAGGAAGTGGGGGGGGGGGGTCATACAGTCTCCGCCTTAGGTCGTAACGATAATCTGACCGTGACAAAGCTGAATGTTTAATCCAGGCCCTAGACCCCCGGCAAGGCCCCGTGTACTTCACAGCCCCCACCCCCCACTCTCTGGGCCGTAGGTAGGGGCATCGAGAGATGTTATGAAGTTATAAACGTCGGTCTATCCGTTTCGTTTGTGCTTTTTATATGAATTATAGTCATACATAAGTGGGGTTTCATAGTACGTACGAAATCAAACGAGCAGGGGTCGTATTCGGTAGATAGGTAGGCGGCTAGGCCCCCGAATGGCGGGTAACACATCGATCACGCACGGAGTCATTTTAAAATCAGATCGATGTACCTGACTGTGGGGGGGGGGGCCCGAATGACAGGCGACACATATATTACACTGCGCGCACACACCACAAACAGCCATTTCTAGGTCATTGTATATCAGATTATCATATAAAAGCAAACAACTAAAGAGAGTCATTGATATGGTGACTTGTAGAGGAGGACAGCAGACGAGAGGGGTATAATACACAATGTTAACACATAAAGTCATGCTGCAGACAACTAAAGTAATTAATGTTTAACAGCGCTTTTTAGAGCATTTTCGAAAAAAATGCTCTATTGTCCCCGTTTTGTCTGTCTGTCTGTCCGTCATCACCCTAGATCTCAACAACCATAAGTCCTAGACCCATGATGTATATATCATTTTGTAGGTCTTGGCCTGCCAAGAAATGACTTTTTCCATTTCGCGATCTGACCTCTCAGGGCCGTAAAAGGGGCCTTAGTACCGTTTTTTACTATATAAGCTATATTAATAAAAGAGCGCTATATCTCAGCAACTATAAGTCTTAGACCCATGATGTATATATCATTTTGTAGGTCTTGGCCTGCCAAGAAATGACTTTTCCATTTCGCGATCTGACCTCTCAGGGCCGTAAAAGGGGCCTTAGTACCGTTTTTTACTATATAAGCTATATTAATAAAAGAGCGCTATATCTCAGCAACTATAAGTCTTAGACCCATGATGTATATATCATTTTGTAGGTCTTGGCCTGCCATGTGTACATCAAAAGTTCATTTCACGATAGGACCTCTGAGGGCCGGGCTTCAGGGCTCATAAGGGGCTTATATATTACCTTGTACGTTCAATGGCCCGTTCATTTGGTGCGAAATACTGCAGCACGTAGTTTCACCAAGATTTATTAAGAAACTCATCAAATGAAATAGTAAGCTTGTGCTCTGAGTTTAATTGAAAGTATCAGAGCTATGCAACAATTGACGGAGTTTTCGGACGATTAAATGACTATAATTTCGAATGTTTTCAATTATGAGTCCTATTTCAGTAACCACAAACCACTTGTAGTTAGATTTAAGAGAAAATAATTTTTTTTCAAATATAAAGAAACGTCTTTATAAATTTTTTTTTTACAGATATATGCATTACACAATTGAATTTATAAACATTTCCAAAATTTACAAATATTTACTGAAAGATAGCATACGTACTGATACATAACAAGAAAATGCGCCTGTGTCCTGTGTCCAGAATGGAACAGGCTTAATTGCTTGTTTTTTATTTAAAAAATAAAATAGTTTAACGGGAATATCAACTTGTGAATGAATTAATTATGGGAGGTTTTACCGTAAAATATTGGGTGCGCAAATGTGCATATTTTGTGAACGGGAGATAATAACTTAATCACTGCCCGTAACATATTTCACGAAACAATCAGTGTGTTATCTCCCGTTGATAAAGGGTTGGAGCTGAAAGTGGGGAAATAACTTCGAAATTGTCCTAGTTACACTGAGTGAGTGAAGATAACAAACGTTCTTCCAATAGCGTTTCACTAATAAACTGTTGATAGTCTGGTGCAGGGAAATAGTAAAAAGGAAGATTATAAATACTAGCTTTGTTATGATACGATTATTGCCCCTTTCTGTTGGTTATATGTATTTCAAATGAGATGCTAAGAATGCACCGGGCTGCATCAATCAGGGCGCTATAAAGGGGGTGGGACCCGAACATTTGTCAGGTACCCCAAGTATTGGGGGCCCGTCACTTTCGAAGTATATGTGTAAATGTTGTTGAAAAGGGGGGGGGCAAGGTTGTCCCCATTATTATATTTAGTAAGGAACCCAAGAATTTCTGAATTGGGCCCAGCAGCTGTCACACACTCAAGGTATAGGTGTACTCAAATGTGCTGTATCACTACGCGTAGCAATGGTTGTGATATGAACTGATTTAAGTTACTTCAGTGAAACGACAGTTGTTCCCAAGTGTGATAACATACAAACTTCTAACTGCTTGTATGTGCGTTTTTTTATTTTGTTTGTCTCTTTGTTGATGCATGTTTGTCGGTCGTTCAATGCTGTTTACCTCTTTCTATCTACGCTTGTGTCATTCAGTAGCATGTATCTCTAAAGCTTTATGCCTAGGATTCCTAAATATCTCTAAAACTGTATGCCCTAGATCCCTAAATATCTCTAAAGCTGTATGCCCTAGATCCCTAAATATCTCTAAAACTGTATGCCCTAGATCCCTAAATATCTCTAAAGCTGTATGCCCTAGATCCCTAAATATCTCTAAAGCTGTATGCCCTAGATCCCTAAATATCTCTAAAGCTGTATGCCCTAGAGTCCTAAATATCTTTAAAGCTGTATGCATATTGTCCGCCAAAACCAACGGCTCCTCTGTGTGTGTGTGTGTGTGTGTGGACGTCTGTGTTCGCGCGCTCCTCCCTACATGTCTGCGTCTTGCCCCCAACGTACCCTCTAAGGTGTGGTATGAAGTGAGCAAAACATTTTGTCTCTGAGCGACATTTTGTTTGAGGCTAAAACTTGTGAGCGATTTAAGCGATGTCTTCCGTCGGAGTGAGCGATCGTACGTGTAGTATGAGCGACGCTCTGAATTCGTGTGAGCGATCGCTCACGCGCTCAGCTTAAAGGGAACATTGCTTGCCCCTGCAATAATTACAAGATATCTTTATTACAGTAGCATTCACCCAAAATGAAAACACTATTGGAATTCATCTCCCCCCAAACACCTGACCAACCACGTCACCGCCATTATATTTCTTTTTTCTTTCCTCCGACAGGTGTTCACCACAAAGTCTGACATGCTGATCCACTGCCAGCAGATTCACAAACAGGATCCGAAGCCCTACAAATGCCCGACCTGCTCGAAAAGCTTTGCCAACTCGTCCTATCTCTCCCAGCACGCACGCATTCATTCCGGCCTCAAGCCTTACAAATGTGAGATTTGTGAGCGCAAATTCACCCAGCTGAGCCACCTCCAGCAGCACATCCGCACCCACACCGGCGAGAAGCCTTACAAGTGTATGCACCCAGGTCAGTTTCCGGTTTCGTTTTGTTATTCCCTATTCTCGTTAAGCCATAAGCAGCAATGCTTTTTATTCCTCCTCCCGCCTTATTTTTCTATTCTTTTCTTTATTTCCATTTTATTATTTGTTTTTTTTCCTGGGTTTTTATTTTTGTTCCTTTTTAAATTGCATTTAGTCTTTACCAGAGACGTTATTACGTATATAAAAAAAAACCAGGTCACGTGTTACACCACCCACCCTCCCTTAATTTTTCAAAAGGCCCACTCCATGTAGTAGCCACTGTCAAATCTGATTCTTTCACCGCCCCTGTAAGTATCTTTGCTTACTCCCCCCCTGCCCCACCCTTCCTTTCTCAATGACCCAATAACTGCTCTGGTCAAGATGTATGTAATTAATATATGTACAAAAAAATTTTGAGAGAGAGAATTGGATAAGTAAAAAAAAAAAAGAGGAAACAAAATGAATGCAGTCTCGTGAATACCATTTACTGCGGAACAACAAAAATAAAAATAGACCAAAAAATAAATTAAATTGAATCGAAATAAAAGTATTTCATTGAGGGGGGGGGGGGACGAAATTTCGACCAAGTTCACTGTATTCACTCTGTTTGTTTTCTTTTTTTTGTATTAGTACTGTTTGTACGGTACCGTTTGTTCAGTACTGTTTGTATGGCACTGTTTGTTTAGTACTGTTTGTATGGCACTGTTTGTTTAGTACTGTTTGTATGGCACTGTTTTTAGTACTGTTTGTATGGCACTGTTTGTTTAGTACTGTTTGTATGGCACTGTTTGCTTAGTACTGTTTGTATGGCACTGTTTGTTTAGTACTGTTTGTATGGCACTGTTTGTTAAGTACTGTTTGTATGGCACTGTTTGTTTAGTACTGTTTGTATGGCACTGTTTGTTTAGTACTGTTTGTATGGCACTGTTTGTTTAGCACTGTTTGTCGCGGGCGTTTTCTTGCTTCGTTTTGTTGACTTGTTTACATTTTGTTGTATGAAGTTTACCAGATGTTTTCAAGCTGAATTACCCGCCCCCCTCCCCCGCCCACCCCCGGCCCCTTACCCTTTACTTCCAAAACCCTTAACTCCCGAAACCCTCTACTCCCACCTCCACCTACAAAGGTAAGTTATATATATAAAACTGCGTTAAATCGAAAGTAAAGAATTTATACAACAGTATTCCAGTTTAAAATACAATCATGAAAAAAATCGGATCTGCCCGAAACCAAAAAATAACCTAGCCTACCGATCAAGCCTAAGGGGATATAACTCTATGCAAAGGTTTTTCAGGGTACAGCTAGTATATATATATATAAGGCTACAAAATGTGAAGCACCAGTTTTAAAAATATAACACGATTTCTAAGTTCTACCTAAACAAGAAACGTCTGAATGAATTCTCTCTTACACAAGACGTCTGATTAAAATACGTCTAGACACATGAAGTCTGGATGAATTCTGTCAGAATCAAGACTTGTGACTTTTAAGCGGGATATGTCTAGACATGACGTCTTAGTAAAAGAAATTAAAATGTCTAAATTGTCTGTAGTATGAAGACATTTGCATTAGGCAAAAAAAAAAAAACATAAAAAAAAAAATCTCAAGGTTTTGAAATCTGATCCTAACTCCTGCTTTTATGTTTGTTCCTCTGTGCATTTTTTCTAGATTAAGATTTTAAAAAAAAAAAAAGATTTTTTTTAAAGCATTTCCTTTGTGCTTTCCTTGCTTACCTGGAATCCAACAATCCATTCATTTAAGGTTTTCTTCAAAAAACGTTCTTAAGATTTTTTTTTCGGAGCTCTTTTTTTTTTAAAAAACAAATAAAGGTATTATATAAAAATTGGTTAAAGGGTTCAACCACGGCCAAAGATCGTGCCATGGGGGAGGGGGGTCGGGCCCGTGGGGGGGAGGAGGAAGAGGGGATGTAACCTCTTTCACAGGTAGAGGTAGTCTTGCAATGATCAGTGAAACAACTCCAATGGACTGGAGAGTTTCTACAAGGGTTGGAGGCTGAAAGGGTGGGGGGGGGGGAAGCAGTCCTTCCAAATACCTAAGACCGGCCCTTGCATGCGTAAATTTGCATATCACGTGGTTCTCAAATTTTGAGCTTTTCGCTACCCTCTAAAACAGGGGAGGGCAAACTTACGACCCTTCAGAGTATATATTGCGGCCCGTATGCATGCACATATTGCGATCTTATATATCGATGTTAATTTTCTTTGTTTAAGAGTTTGAATGTGAAATATATGACAAATACTTGGCTATTGTCAATAATTATGTTTTAATTGTCCATCCCTCGCTACCCCTCACGTGATTTAGTAAGTGCTCTTAGAGTCTTTAGTAATTGCACTCAGCGTTCTTTAAGTAACTTCACTTTGAGCACTCAGTAACTAGTATGCTCAATCGGAGCCCCCAGTAAGTTCACTCTAAACCTGTGGGCTCTTTGAGCTCCTAGTTGGTGCAATCAAATACCCCACCCCACTCAATCCGGTCAGTTCGCTCTTTGTCATCTAGTCAGAGCATTTGAAGCCCTTATCGCTTCGCGGGTCACATGGCTGGGGAACACACTGTGTAGGTACATGTTTTATCAGTATATGTAAAACCTCCTCCACCTGATGTCTCCAATACTGTACGCAGGTATGTTATGTGTGTTTGTTTACATTTATACATGTATTCACGTTTACTATTATATTTTTTATTACATGTTTTATTCCCTCCCCCCCCCTCTTCCCCACTTGTTTGTTTCTTTTTTTTTTTTCATTATCCCCCCCTCCCTCTTACACTTTCTCTAAACCCTGGGACAACTCTACGCATCTTTTTTTATATGAAATTCTCACAGCATTCATCAACATGAAAAAATTTAAATGATAATTATATTATACATAAATTAATCTGTTCATTATTATAGGACACTTAATCTCGCTTCTATCTCATTTTTTTTTAATATTGCCTAAAATTATGCGTTTTTTTTTTACACAATATAAATATATATACATATATATATATATATACATATATATATACACACACATCTTAAAGGTGTTTCGTTTATATTTTAAACATAGGCCTAACTGGTATTGATTTTAGTCATGTACTATTGCATTAAATACCAAACAAAAACCTAACATTTTATTTTTAGAGGAATAAATTTGGCAGTTGCATTATGCTTGGCTTTTTTGGTTAATATATTAATGAATTTATTAAATAGCTGAAACTTAGCAGCAATAATAAAATTCCAGTTAATGGCTTCGAAATCCCAACCGGCAATGCTCTCGAGTCGTCTTCCATCAAGGTTGTGGCCAGAGAAATGTTGCTGAATGCTAAAAATAGTTTAACTCTGCCAAAGTGTTATTTTTTTTTCTCTCTCCCACTGCATTGTACATTTGGCCAAAACTTTTGGCGCACTGTGTTTTTCGCCTGTCTGTTTAAATATGTATTGTTAAGTAAAAGAAGGGAGGGGGGCAGAGGGTGTATTAAATATTGTATTTGTTTTTGTTTTCTTATTTCTTGTATTCTTATTTTTTCTTCTTATATTTTTTTTTTATTATCATGAGTTCAGTCTGCGAAATAACCAGGTGACCTGCCAACCGTAAAGCAAAAAAAAAAAAAAATAATAATAATAATAAACCAAAATCTAAATCATATAATTATAAAAATAATAATGCATCTTTTTTTATTTTTCTAAATTTCATAAATATTGCAAGACTCTTGGTTTAGTGGTAAAATATGTCAAATTAAAAAAAAAAATACTTAGAAACAAAGTTAAATAAAAGTTAAAATAGACCAATTATAGACCTAGACCAATTATAGACCTAGACCATTTTTAGACCTTTTGTTAAATATTATATTCTTTCTAAACACTGTTCAGATCTCACTTACAACATTCTAAGGTTGTTTTTTTTTTGTTCGTCAAAATATATAAATATACGCACATACCTACATAAGATAGTGCGTCATCAACATTGGATTAGTTATATACATAATTCATTACAGATAGCTAACAAAGAGATAAAACACAAAATTACATATTTTTATTTTCCGACTTACTCAATAACAATAACTCCAAACGATTTAAACCAAGTTTTAAAAAATGCGTAGAGTTATCCCAGAAAAAAAATTTATTTCAATGTTCTTTTTTTAGTTTTTGTCTTTAATTTACTTTTTTTCTCTACCAGTTAATGAAGAGTCTTGCGTTTTACTTTTAAAGGCATTTCAGATGCAAATTTTATAATACCTGATTATTAGCTTTAAAGAAACATTTTTTTTTTTACAGTTTTATTTTTATAAGTCAATAGATTTCAATTTTTTTTACATTGCAATAAATAAAAAGTAATTAAATTTGAAGTTTTTTCGTTATAAAGTTATAAAGAAAAAAATCTTTTCATTTTATGAAAGCTAAATATATTAGAAATGTAAGAGATATTTTATAGCTGCCAGTGGCCAATTGTAACGGTCTACAGGTCATTCTGTTTACCTTAATTTCGCAGACTGCCCTCTGAAATTTTCCCAACTGAGTCACATGAAGCAGCACTATCGCTCACACACGGGCGAGAAACCTTACAAGTGCATGTTCATGGGTACGTACGTGAGAGTGTTAGTGAGCAAAAATTTGACTTAGAACCTGTTGCCATAGAAACATCTTTCAAAATTGCTACATTAATTTCCAGATATGTAAATTACTCCTTATCTGAAAGTTTACTCTAAATCTGAAATGTATATGTGTACATTCTCTGATATCTAAACATTACGCCTTTACTTAAGTTTTTTTTTCCTCATTATTATTATTATATGTATTTTTTATGTGTAGCTTTATTCAAAAAAGTATGTAATTTCGACTAACATATACTCTCTAGATAATGTTAACTTTCGGGTTTGAGGCTTCGTAAGTATCGGTTTCTGTGTACTCTCTAGATAAGGTTAACTTTCGGGTTTGAGGCTTCGTTAGTATCGATTTCTGTGTTAAGGGTTTTCGAGAATCAATTTTTTGTTCTCAAGCAAAATAATGTTTGTTTATATTTTTTGTGTTCGTAATGGTGGGTTAACTCATTGGTCAATGTGAAAGTTTACACCGGTTTAATCTATGCGAAGGCATACTTAATCTTAAAACACCTATGCTGCTAAATTACTTTGAATTGTAGACTCCAAATGATGAGCAAATTTATAATTTTTTGTTTCAACATAAAATAATCTCACTCTCGTGTAAGATATTGGACAATATTTATGAAACGTTTTTTTTTTTAAATAAAAAAAAAATTAGTATATAATATGATATTATAACACTTTTGAATTCATCCCTTGCTACTTTTGCAGTTCTCCTTCCATTAACTAACTCCTCTGATATCTATTTAAAAAAAAAAGATATATTTCATCCAAAAAGTAAACTTGATCATGCAAATCAGCAGTTTAATTTTTTTTGTTCTTTAATGGGTTATGAAATGAATAACTTTAAAACTTCGTGTTTGATAAATATTGTTATCAGTTACAATGTCGCTTCATCAGTTGCACACTATGAATCTCCGGGGATTTACCTGTACCAGTGGGAGGGAGGTGTGGGGAGGAGGGACGAAATCTTACGACAACCACTTAAAAAAAATATACCCATAGTCACTCATGATCGAAGGCCCGTAAAATCGTACGGTAACATTGCGTTTAATTGGGTGCTGATAAATATAGAGTTTTTTTTTATGTTCCATTAAGGAAACCAAGTTGTTTTTTATGTTTATGTTTTTTATGTTTAATTCATGCAAAGCTAAATAAAGATATAAAGATATAAACAGGTCCTCGATACGTATTGGCCTCGTGCATTTGTTTCTTTTTATTTCCTGTTGACGAGTAACGAGAGAGGTTGTATTTAATTACGATATTTACAATTTGTTAAATCGTGAGTCAACCTAGCCTATAAGGGATTCAGTGATATCAGTTGAGAAAATTTTTTGATTTTTTTTTTCTTTTTAAAAAAAAAACTGCCCAGTGGTCAGTTTGTGTAATGGTCTACAGGTCATTTCCGTTTGCCTTAATTTCGCAGACTGCCCTCTGAGATTTTCCCAATTGACAAACATGAAGCAGCACTATCGCTCACACACGGGCGAGAAACCTTACAAGTGTATGTTTATGGGTACGTACGAGAGTGTGTTAGTGAGCAAAACTATTTTTTTGACATCTGTGTCATCAGGGACGCCGCCAGAAATTCTGGGGGCCCTGAGAAACTTTGATAACTGGGGACCCCCCCCCTCTCCTCCCACAAAAATAAATAAATCTTTCACGACGAATTGTCATTGAGTAGTTTAATATATAATATAGCAAAGTACGTAGTTTGGGCCTAAAATATACAGTGGATTCCGCTTAATTGGGACAGTCGCTTATTTGGGACAAATCTCAAAGAAACCAAACCAAGAAGCCAATAGTAAATGTGTATGTTGAATTGGGACAGCCGCTTAATTGGGACAAAAAGCCTCGGTCCCGATGTGTCCCAATTTAGCGGAATCGACTGTACTCTTAAAACAAATTTTTAAACTTGTGGGCAGGAGAATTGTTTAGCATGTGTTGACGGTCTTTGAGGCTTCAATTTCAAGACTCCACCCCCACCCTCCTCTCTAGGCTTGGGCTCCTGACAAGTGTTTGGGTTGACCCCCCTCTCCCCTTACTCCCCAAGGTGGCCCTGATGTCATAGAAAACCGTCTCAAACCTTTGCATGTTTTCCCGCCCCCCTGTTTTAAAGAAAGCTTGAACATTGATATATCTATTTCATACATATGTGTTCTTTTCGTGGTAAAATTTACGCTCCTCAGTGCACAGAGAGCAGTATTATTTTTTTTTTAAATGAATGCCTTGTTATCTTTTTTTTTTAGTATATTACTTATACCCAAAAGCCCGGTACCCGGACCGGTTAGTAGACGCGCAGTTAGATTTAAAATTTGTGATCTTTATTTTCAAACGAAACAAGCTATAACTTATCTATATAAACCATTTTTTTTAAATCGTGTAGTCTGCTGTTAGGGCCACTGTTTTGATTCCTTTTCCTAGAGTGTGGGGCCCCCCATATTTGGGTGGATATTTGATTTCATGGAAAGGCTCATATTCTCATCCGTAGGCTAAAAAAAAAAATCTTCGGCATTGTATCGCATGGGGCGTAGACAAGTTGGGGGGGGGACACAATATTTTTTTTTGAAAGAAGGCATGGGTGGGGCGTCAAATAGAACAACCAAAAAAAATTAGGTCGGGGGGGGGGGGGCTGTTCTGTACAATTTTGGGAATTTTTTTAGATAAACGAAGGATACTCTCAGAAACGGTTATTTTTAATTTTTTTTTTTTCCATAAATCCATGCATCATTTTTTAGAGGGAAAAATGTATCTATAAATATTCTTAACCTTGTTTTTTGTGCATTAGTGAATAACATTTGTATCACACACACGCACACACACTTGGGCCCTAACTTTAGAAGAAACGTGCCTTGGTTCGAGGACCCCGCCCCCCAGCTCCAGACACCCCCAGCCCCTACCCGACATGCAGTGTTAACGCTTTTTGTTTACGAATCTATGTCGCAAGCCGAGCAACGCAACCTATATAAACTAGTCAATACAACGGGTAGCATCGGAGCAAGCGAATTTTAAAATTGGGGAAAAAAAATAGTGCACAAAATAGGGCTAAGCATATAAATTAGGTGCCCTGGATTTTGTTATTCCCCCCTGAATAAGGGAACCAGTCCACAGCCAGGGGAGGGGGGGCTGACAAACTATGACATTAGGGGGACACTTTGGCCTCCCTTTCCCTCAATTTTTCATCAATATTAAACGACGGGGCCCCCCAAAGCTTGGGGGCCCTTTGACAGGTAATCGGATTACCTCTCCCACGCGGCGGCCCTGAGCAAGTGATATCAGTTGAGAAAATTGTTATAAGTTGTGTTATTTTTTTTAAAAACTGCCCAGTGGTCAGTTTGTGTAATGGTCTACAGGTCATTCCCATTTGCCTTAATTTCGCAGACTGCCCTCTGAGATTTTCCCAATTGACTAACATGAAGCAGCACTATCGCTCACACACGGGCGAGAAACCTTACAAGTGCATGTTCATGGGTACGTACGTGAGAGAGAGAGAGCAACTGAATTTATGTATTTTGTTTACTATAAAGTGGTCTGTATTTATATACTTATATATTTATTTAAGTTCTGAATTCATCCCTCGCTAAACTGCACAGTACCCACACTGTTTATTGAAATTTCCAGCTTCAAGTATAAATTCTGAATTAGGGATATGATGTATTAAAAAAAAACATATTATTTCTTTTTATATGTAAGGGTTCTAATTACAACCATTATTTGGGTTGGGGGGGGGGACTATCAAATTTATTTATTTTTTGTAGACATTTGAAAACTTTATTTTTTAAAGAGCTGCACACCTTATTCTAGGGTTGATAACTCTAGCTTGTCGCAGATGTTTGTGTTTCGTATTTCAAACCAATGAGTGCGGTTTTATTTTTAGCTGCTTAGGAAAACTACAAACCTTTTACATTTCCACTTGGCGCGAACTCTAAAACGTTTAAGGCTGTAGCCAAAAAAACAAAAGAAGATTCACAAAATGTATGACTGTCCAAATGCAACAACCATTTCATGAAATTGGCTCACACAAATTAACTCATGCACTCAATCTAGTGTACATTTCTTTACTGATTAAAATCAAACTTTCAATTTCTAAGATTTGATGAACTTTTAGTCATTTTCGTTCGACAAAAAAGTTCAATGATATTTTCTAGTTTAGTAATTATAACTTTTGGACAGCTCACGCCCAAACAAATCATCGAACTTTTAGCACATGATTCATTTATTTAAGTAAATTAGATTAAAATATAGTTCAATAAAGCCGGTGTTTATTTTAAAATAATGGCTAGTCCTGAAAATAAAACATCCATTTATGTGCACGAGTGATATCAGTTGAGAAAATTAATCAATGTTTTTTTTTTAAACTACCAGTGGTCAGTTGTAATGGTCTTTAGGTGATTCTGTTTACCTTAATTTCGCAGACTGTCCTCTGAAATTTTCCCAACTGAGTCACATGAAGCAACACTATCGCTCACACACGGGCGAGAAACCTTACAAGTGTATGTTCATGGGTACGTACGAGTGTGTTAGTGAGCCAAAAAAAAGGACTTGAAAGCTGTGTGTTGACCTCTTAACCCTTTAACCTGTGTTTTTCTGTGCCATTTTTTTCATTTTTGGTTGTGTCCAGATTTTTGTTTTGATGTCTTATCTTTAAAAACAAGCCAAATCTGTTTACTAGAGCCGAATTTATTTTTGTTACGAAATTTTTTTTATTTTTTTGAAAGAATTTCTCGCTGTTTTTTTTTTTTTTTTATGTTAATAGTCTTGTTAAGAGGTGGCAAATGATATTCTTTGATTACTTTTTTTTTAATTGAAGAAACAAACAAAAAAATATGCTTGGAAATAAAAATTAAAATATGTAAACAAATTGGGCTATTGACAGTTAAAAATTTCTGAACATGGTCAAACTGTCTTTATATCTCAACGGATATATTTTTTGTGTGACGTGAATGGACATAATTGTCGAGCATCAAATTTTTAAGTTGGCAAGTAACAATCAACAGCACCCTAACCCCTGATAGCAGAATTGATAATGCAAAAAAAAAAATGGGCCAATTTTTGTACAACCATAATTTTTTAATATATACAGTGGATTTCGCTTAATTGGGGACGGCCGCTTATTTGGGACACATCTCAAAGAAACCAAACCAAGAAGCCAATAGTAAATGTGTATGTTTAATTGGGACAGCCGCTTAATTGGGACAAAAAGCCTCGGTCCCGATGTGTCCCAATTAAGCGGAATCGACTGTATATATTCTAATATATGACTTGAAATGACTTGAAATGACTTGATATGAGTTGATATGACTTGATGACTTGATATGAATTGATATGACTTGATATGACTTGATATGCAAGTTTGTTTTTTTGTTTTGTTTTTTTTTTTTTATTTCAAATGTCACTTGATTACCTCCCCTTCTCTGTGTTTGAAAATTTGTCATGAAGATTGTGTTAGGCATCTTTTACACAACATGTAGGTTCAAACATAATGTTAGGATTTTTTTTATCACTGTTATATGCACTACGTATGCGAGTATGTGGTAGTGAAATTGAGTCAGACCTATCTTTTTTTTTTCATCATTATATTTATTTTTTTTTTTTTCAAAAATCCTGTGCTTTGTGTTTCTCACAATTTTTATTCTAAATTTTGGTCCATTTTGGCAACACCTTTTTTTAGGCTAATAGAGTATACAGCTCGCCAATTTGGAAAAAAAAAAGTATATAAAGCTAGAAATCTTATAATTTTTTTTTAAAAAAGACCTTATGTATTTTTAATTGTTCAAGAACGAAAGGGTCGCTATTACAATTCTTTTTTTTTTTTTATTTATTGCACAGGATATTGAGCGTGGATTAATACTTCTTTCCGACGTTAAAAAGTTGGCAACATTTTTTTTCCCCATAAAAGATGTGTTAAAAAACCTGGCACAATATTTGCGATGACGTAATAGGGTTAAATTCCAGAGTCGTTCTTATTTGTTTATTATTATTTATTTTTTTTTGGTAAAAGGGGGCGGCAGGCCCAAAGCACATTACATCATCTGGGGGCCATAAGAAATTATTCATATTGGGGGCCCCCATGCAAAGTTACTTTAGGGAGGCCCTTGGAAAATATATACATTTAGGAGCCCTAGTCATAATTATGGGGAGAGGACTAGGAAAATGTAAAGTTAGGGGCTAAATCCTTAAAGGTACATTAAGGGTTTCAAGGCAGAAATTACTAGTAAAGGTCGCCACTTGCAAATATTGAGCCCCTTTAATGATCATTGAATATAAGGGCATCTCAGAACCCCCCCCCCAATTGTAAATCATTTTAGCTTGAGGGCCCCCTGACAATGACTCAGATTGTCCTTCCTTGTGGCTGACAACAAAAAAAAGTCACATATTGGGTCCCCATCCCTTAGCAAGAGGGGCCCTGGGAAGTTGCCTAGTTCACCTAATCATAAGAACGGCTCTGACCACGAGCAAATTTATTACTGTTGCTGGGGGACCCCTTTCCCCAATCTTTAGTTTTTACTTCGTTACCATGTAACCTATCAACCTTTAACCCCCCCCCCAACCCCATAGACCTTTGACCTGTGACCGGCTTATGCTTGTTTATTCATTGATCAAATAGGTTGTACAATTCCCTCGTGTCTCGTCTATTAAGATAATCAAAGCAAATGTTTTGGGAGACTCGACTGAGGGGATAGATTAGTTGTTTATTTTAGTTCCTCCATAATTTTCTCGCCCTCACACCTAAAGGCCAAGTGATACCAGTTGATAAAAAAATAATTTGATGTTTCGAAGATGACCATTGGTCAGTTCAATAACGGTGTCTACAGGTGGTTTTTTTTTTTCTGTTTGCCTTAATTTCGCAGACTGCCCTCTGAAATTTTCCCAACTGAGTCACATGAAGCAGCACTATCGCTCACACACGGGCGAGAAACCTTACAAGTGCATGTTCATGGGTACGTACGTGAGAGTGTCAGTGAGCAAAAACTTCTTTCCTGACTTGAAACACCTTTGTTTTTTATATGTCCCTTTCAGGGGGTGGTATTGAACCGTTTTACCAGAGCCGTTGTTTGTATGTAGGTAAACTAGTTGGCAGTCTTACCCGCCCCATCCCCCTTCCTATGGTTAGGTAAAGGGATACTTAACATTATAAGGGGATTCAAAAAGTTACTTGAAATGTTCATTCGTCAACCCTAAATCGGGATTTTGAGTAATAATATTCTCATATCTCTACCGTCTGCTCATTTACTTCACCAGGGGAGGTCATGCCCGTTATCTATGCGAGCCTATTTCCGGTTGTAGTTTTTTTTTTTACAATTAAAAATTACATTAAACAGCGCGCCACAATCAATTGATCAAAATTTAGTGAATTTAAGTGATTAAATAATGAAACAAAAATGGCTTCTTGGTATCCAAACAATACTAATCGAAGACCACCCTCACCCCCCCCCCTGTGATAATGTACCTATTTTTAGCTGCTAATATAGTCTCAATTTTTTTTAATATTCTTAAACGCGCGTTGATTAATATAAATATTTAGCATATATTTCATACATACTTGCTACAGCAGTTTTAAATGCAAACATGTATTTATTAATCTATCCAAATTATTTTTCATCTAACTAGTGAATTAATGTACATGTCTAGAAATACATACACACGCATTTTGCTTAGTCATGTCTATTTTAGGCATTATATTGTCTTAGTGGAAATGCATGGTTCGGTTTTACTATTAAAATGTTATCTATGATCTGTTCAACTTCAAGTTGATAGGTGAAAACAACCGCGGATTGTTTCCAGGTTTTTTTTCTTTTTTGACACAAGTTAGGCTAAACTTAAACTTAGTTGTTTTTTTTTTTAAATTTACATCAATAAAAATTCTTTATCACATCAATTATATTTAAATTGACTACAATATTTTAAAAAAGATTTAATTGTTTCGTTCCTTTATTTTATGGACATAGTATTCAAAGTTGCATTGAAATAGTTTATAAGTAGACGTTGCATTGCCTTCGCGTAAACGAATTCGCAACAAAAAGTAATTCTAATGTTAATGAAATTTCATTATCCAATGAATTAATTAGGCCTTTTAAATTGTATGCAATGTTTGTAAGGAATATTTTTAAAGAAGTTGTTTTGAAATAGTAAAGTTGTATTGAAATTGTCAGAGAAGTTGTATTCCCTTAATTCGCAGACTGCGTACAAAAATTCGCCCAGCTCAGCCACCTTCAGCAACACACTCGCTTACATACTGGCGAGCGACCCTACAAGTGTATCCATCCCGGTATGTATGTACATTCGTGTGTGTTGCTATGTGAATGGAATCTGTGCAGCCCACCTTTATTTTATTTTTATTTACGTTTTTTTTTTACTTTTTTTTTTGTCTTTAAAATTTCCCCGTCAATTTTATTTACCATCAAGAGTGGTGGCTGAAGCCTGCATTATTGATAAGTAGGTCATTGAAAATGAAAGTAAAATTTTCACTCCTTCTATAACGAAGAGCTACACGTTCCAAAAAGAATGGTTGACCTATTCAGACGATGTTGACGTTTGCTTCTATTTGAAAATTAATACATGCGTAGAGTTTCGTTTATTGCACATTATAATTGTAAGCCAAGCTTGATGTTAACAAATGTTATCAAATTAGCAGATAACACTATTTCTAACTCGACAAGTAACGCATTTTATAACACTAAAAACGGTATTTACAATGCTACCGCTGTGAAAACTAAAAAAAAGTGCTTAAAATTAAATTGTAAAAACTGCTAGTGCTATCTAATATGTTATTTTAACATTTTTGTTTGTCATTCATATCGATATGTAACATTTGATTACGACTTTTAGATATTATCCTACTGTTAAGATGGTTTGCATCATTTTCATTTTTTTAATTGTCAACAGTCAAAAAGTTCAGGCAATAATTATGCAAATTATGGTGTATTTGATTGAATTTTAAAAATACATATCTGTAAAAGTCAAAACTGAAATTACTTCAGTTGTTTCTTATCAATTTATATATATGTATATATAGACTATATATAATAAATACTGTAGGTTAATTTGGATAAAAATTATTTGGCTTTTTTTCATATTGAACAGAAATTCCAGCTGATATAATTACTTCAACATCAGATTTATATTGTCAATTTCTCAGATCTCAGCATATCCACTCTTTTATTTCCTCATTTTTTTTTTGGTTTGTTTAGTTTTTTTACCTTATTTTTAAAAGTTTTTTTATGTGTGAATCTGACTGCCAGATTGTGTCATTATTGTTATGTTTTGTCATCTTACAAATTATTAAAATGTTTACTTTACATATTTATAAATAACAAATGATAAATGCTTAATTTTCATAGTTAATTTACTAATTTTATCAGTTTCATTGTGTTAAAGATTAAGTCTTTGCTTCCATTCAATTATTTATTGCATAAAATAATTGTTTCAACATATAAAGCTAGAGAGACTTTTTTCCAATAATTTATATTGATGATTATCTTTTTTTTACTTTTCAGGTTGCGGTAAAGCTTTTTCACAGCTGTCTAATTTGCAATCTCACTCACGCTCACACATGACGGACAAGCCGTTCCGATGCAATTCATGCTACAAATGCTACGCGGATGAGCAGTCTCTGCGAGAGCACATACCAAAGCACTCAGACACCAAACATCTCAAAACACACATTTGTCATATATGTGGCAAATCTTACACCCAAGTAAGTTAACACTGTTTTGTCAAGTACTAATTTTTGTGTAATTTTTTAAAATTAAAAAAAAAAAATTTACTTTCAAACTTTTTTATGGATTCTGATATTGTCCAGATCTTGTTATAAACTTCTGATTCCAATTTGATTACTTTTTCTGATGCATAAATTTGACTACATCAAATGTTTTCGATATCAGTAGCGTTCACTTTGAATTCTGGGATGGGAAATTTTGAAAATATTCATTTATTTTGATGAAAAAAAGTTTCCCTTCTTCCAAATGAGATAAATCATCCCCCCCCCCCACTACTATTAATCCTGACTACTAAAATTACTTTTCACTTACTATAGTAATACGCTGTAAGTCATACATTACTTAGTTAACATTTTCATTTATTTCTAATCTCAATATTTGTTGTTTTTTTTTTTTTTGAATTATGGAGTAGTTCCAGCTTCACACAGTTTTCTTTTACGAAGCAGAATAAAAATTTCTAATCACTTACTTTTTTTTTTCTCCATAGGAAACATACCTGACACGTCACATGACCAAGCACTCCCAAGAAAACGTACCCAAGATAATGACAAGGCCTATCAAACAGGAGCCAATGGACTTGGTGGACCGTGACTTCATCGGGACAAGATTGCCCGATAAGTCCACACCCTCTGATCTTAGCATGAATCCTGGTGGAGCCACCTCATGCAGCAAAGGGAGTGCCCCATCGTCCGCCTTCATGCCATTGTCTCCTTTTGCAGCCAACACAGTGAGTTCTTCCTCTGGCCCGGGCTACCATTACAGGTGAGTGTCAATAAACATTCTGAATGTGTTGGTTTTATTGTGGTCCCCATGGCATCATTTTTTAAATTAGTATTTTATTATTATTTTTCACTTGCTCTTGTTAATTTGATTACATTGTGGCACTTAATATGATTTTTTATAATGAAAATCCAGAAAAGGACTTTAATTGATCCTCATACCTGTCTACCTAAGGTTCAGATCTAAATCAGTTTTAAAGTCATGCTTACGATCTACTGAAACTAATTAAGCAGATTATTTTAAATAGCCTTTTAACCATACTTTTCCATTTATGAATTCAAAATAAATAGTACATCTTAAGAATTTTCTACTTGTAAATATAATCTGTAATTTATATTGTTTTTATAACAAGAATGTCTTTAGTTTTATAAAAGTTTTCAGCGATTATCGTAAAAGATTAGAATTAATTAGTAATATTTCATCATGTCTGGACTGAATTTTATAAGAAAATGTATTTATTGTGCTCTTGTTAGTTTCAGCTTGCAATCATCTTGTATTCATTTCTTTTAAATCAAATATTTAATGTTTATATCAGCCGATATATTTTCTATATAGCTGGTTGACTGTTGATACTACTGGTATTTTAAGTTAGACAACAGACCGTTGGTCTTAACTTGTTTGCCTTAAAATCTGCGCAAAAAAAAAAATGGAGTTACTTAACTGACCCCCACCCCCATCTGGCTGCTTGGCTTGGACCAGAAATATTTTACAAATAGGTTAATCTCTTAAAAAAAAAAGTGTTTGGTTGGAGTTAAAAAAGTGCTGTTTGGTTAGAGTTTGTTACTTTGTTTAGTAAATTGAAGCAATCAAAATGTATGTTATAACTGTGCCAGAAGTAATTATTAATTATTCAATGTATGAAATAAATTTTTTTAAATATTTAAATTCTGTCTACTCCAGCCCAGGTCTAAGCCACAACAGTTTGAGTTCTCCACTACCCCATATCTCTTCCATGGCATCGCCCCGCTACTTCCCGTATGATCCGATTGCGTTTGGCAGAAAGTCAGATGCTCCAGATCGCAATTTGAACATGTCTGGTGTACCACGAGAATCCATGATCGCCAACTCCCTGCTGAGCCTGCAGCATATAAAGAACTACGCTTCCCAGCAGATGCCTAGTTTCACACCCACGCCCAGTGCTGGTTCACGATTGGCTTAGTCTTCGCTGGACATCGACTGAAAGCTTCCATAACAGCTTGATCTCTTCCCTTCACATCCCCCCACACTAAACAAGAGAGACTGTTGAAGGCTGTCACAGCCATAGATCTGCAGTAAAGTTTTCATAGAGTTGAAAATATTGATAAATTTTATTAACACTTAGCAGGAGTAGAGAAAAATACACATGCAGCAGTCCCTTTGAGTGCTATTAATTAAAAAAAAAAAAATTCAAAATATTCACAATGTTATATATGTCATCGATACAAATGAATTTATCTAAAATGATAAACCTTATTTTTTAAAAGTATTTTTTGAGACTTTTTTAAATTTTATTTAGCAATATAAATGTTGAAGAAAGAAACATTTCAAAATAGACCCAGCAGTACAAAATGACCACATATTTTTAGAGTGCACAATTCTGAGTTGATCAACAAGGGACCACTAACCACTGCAAAACGCTTTGTGCACTTTGGAGGCCGGGACACCCCGTTCTCAGTCATGAAGAAGTCGTGTCAAGTGCCACTTAGTAGTCTCGGCCTTCAGGGGTGACACTGGACTAATCCTGGCGCACGCAGACACAGGAAGGTAGCTGCACGGTTCGAACACATCTTACATCAATGCAATGTTGTATTATAAGGAGAAGAACAACACCACACAATACGTCTGTCCATTTTTATTTTTTTTTTTTCTAATTTTATTTCATTTTTATGAAAGCTGTTTCACTTATATTTATTTTTAACTTGTTGTTTTACCTATAGACAGACACAGAGCAGACTTTCTAACAAATCAAAATGTATATCTGTTCAGATAATTGTCTGGGATTATCAGAGACTAGCTTTAGATGTTAATTTCCTTCTTAGGTAAAAGTAAACAAATTCTATCACATATATATATATACATAAATTTATATATTTTTATCTAAGACAATTATTGGCCTCTAAAAGTAAGCAAAACTTGTACATTTTTTTACAATAAGTAAAAGAAAAAAAAATTTACTCAAATAAACCACCATTTGATATCAACGTTAATTTAACTTTTCCTGCGTCTGTCTTGCCAAATTTATTATTTTTTTTTTTTTAAATCTTTACCAATGTTTACATGACCCTGGAGGTTATCACTTAGAGTTGACCTTTCACCTGACTCTGGTGCTGGCAGTATTTCATTCAAATACAATTTCAACCCTACAGACTAGTTTGTTAAAAAGTGTTTGAGAAAATAATAATTCTATACTAACTTTATGCACTACTGTTCAATAAACTTTTTTTTTGTTCATGTTCATTGTGATTATTATTTTTTTTTTATCAACTAGTTTTTGTTTTTTTTTAATATAACAAATGCTCACATTATACAGGCGACAGATAAACACCGTTTAAAAAAAAAAATAATAGTTTGTAAGATGACTATATACTTTCAATTTCATTTTTTTTTTTTCAAAACATGTTTACAAGTAAATATCTGAATACTGTGTATATTGTGTTAATAATGATATTTAAAAGGGAGTTTAAAAAAAGAAAATTATTTAAAAGGAGTAGAAAAACATCGATTATAAATATTTTATTTGGTTAAAAATGTACAGATGTTTTAACTTATTTTTGCGTTGTTTTTTTTTTTGTTTCCTGTACATTATATTTTATTTTTTTTAAGAAATCCAGGTATATAACAAAAAATAAATCTTAATAAGTAATCATGTACAGTCAGGCGTCAGAATAACATCTTTGTTTTTTTTTTATATTAATGTTATTAGCCTATTGAAATTTCTTTTAGCAGTTGTATGACTTGTGATCCCGACCTGAAGTCAACATTTTAATTTCTTTTTTTTTTTTGAGCATTGTACTTGAGCACTCAGTAACACAACACCCTATTCGCATTTAATAGTTGACGACTTTACATACTTTATTAAAATTTAGTATTGTATTTGTCTATTAAAAATTTAATTTATATTATTATTTTTTTTGTCCAAGTGACATCTAACAAAAAAAAGTTACTGCTGTTTCTAGATCAACGTAAATGGGTCATCAATGTTCCCTCTAATTTTCTGAAGGTTTTTTTTGGCATCAAAAATATATTGAATTTGCCATGCACGCTCAGCTTAGAGGGAACGCTGATGATTTTTTTTTTCAAACTAAGTTCCTTGAAGGTGAATGATAAATGAAATGACAGTGTGGGGACAGAATAAGGTCTGGTTTAAAAAGAGGTCTAGTCTTGTGGACAATGTCAGGAAGACAAAACCAGGTCAAACATGTGTCAGTAGACGCGGGGTGCATTTGTCGACCAACAATTTAGTGGACATTTTTTTTTTTTCTACTCCTTAAGATAACTATGGAAGAATATAAGGTAATGACACTCATTCTTAATGTTAGCCGTAAGAAAAATTGGGAGAACATCCTCATGAGCTTAATTCGCGATGACGAGCACGGCACATTTTTTTGAATGTCACAGTTGTGTCTCTAGCGCCCCTACGACCTCAGTTTCCCTAGCCAGTCCCTATCGTGCAGGATTCTGATTTTTCTACGGCTAACACGATCTGACCTAGATTGTAAAGATGGTCTTTTTGTTTATTTCACTGCGTCAACACCTGGCGTAAGAAAAGTAAACAAACCAACAACGGTCTGGTGTGCACTTATTTGCATTATCACTTGGTTGTTAGAAGACGAAGAATGTTTTTTTTTGTGAATTAAACATTAGTTGTATCATATTTTTTTTTTTTTTTTTTTAAATCGCTAACACACTTTACTGGAGACAGGACGAGTTGCAAAGGAGGGCAGGGGCTTCTGTTTAAAGGGTTTGTTAAATGTTTGTGATTTTTTTTTTTAATCTGATATTATAAAAATTTGAGGCATTTTCATGATTACTGGCGATGTTACACCAGAGTTATGAAAACATTGTTTGTTTTTTTTTAAACATTTCATGTCAACTTGTACGATGTATGCTAATGATTGACAAGCATTTTTCAAACCCTTTAACCAAACTCCAAATACTTTCTGTGTTAATCATTGTAATTTTATTAATTTTAAAAAAAAAAAAAACCATTTTTTGAGTGTTGCTCTTGACTTGTGATTTTTTTTTTTTTGTTTTTGATATTTGTATAAAATTTTATATATAATTATATTCTACTTGAAATGTTTTTGTTTTTCAATGTAAGCACATTGTTACAATGTACTGTGTAGTGAGTCCTTCTACATCAATTCATCACTAGATTTCATGTTGTGAGACTTCCTTAAGAAATTTGTTTTTTTCCTGTTTAAAAACTCTTTGCTGTTGTTTTTTGAAATATTTTCTCTCTCTCTCTCTCTCTGTTTTTTTTTTTCAAATACGTTTTTTTCAATTTATCCGCCTTTTGATTTAGCCATTGTTTGTGATGAAGTCTACCAACTCTATTGTTGTGTACATTCTGTGGTCACTTAGTCTACCTGATTTATCATATCGTGTATTAACTCTATTTGTAATTATACATAGCTTTTTTTTTTGTTCTTTTTGCCTGCGAAAATCTCTTTGTTTAGTTTGTTTTGTAATCAACCACTATAATAAACTTATTAAAATATATATATATATAAATATATTTATGTCATGGGGTTTTTTCAGAATATGTGTACAATTTGTTAGCAGTGTAACCATTTATTTAGTACTGTTCGAATCACATATATATATATATATGTATGTTATATATATTATTTTTTTATGTTTGAATATGTTGCGAAAAGTGTACCCAAGATAGGCAGAGACAGCATTTACCAAATTAATTTTTTTTTTTTTTTAATGTGAAAATTTGTCAAAAGAATTATTTAAGTGAGGCTTCATCACCATTTAAATTAAGTAAAAAATCCACTTGATTAAGTCCTAACAGGCCTGAAGATTGTGAAATGTTTTTGAAACTGTCTTGTAAACACACTCTTCATTTTTTCAATTTTTTTTTTAATATTTACACACACACAAAATAAAATAAAGAAATGTGTATGTGTGGATTATTATTAGGAGAATACGGGAGTGTCTAAGCAGTCGTTTGAGACCCTGCTGTTGGTGAGAGGTCACTCTGGACTGGCTAGGGAAAACTGAGGTTCAGGGGGGCGCTACACTTGCGTTGCTTGTCAGCGCGTGGGTAGCAGTGTCCTCTCCCCAACAGCATTAGGCATCTCATACTGACATCCTCTTTTTTTTTTCTTCGTTTGCTTTTATTAATGTAGGACAGCCGTGAATCTTTCCCCCCTCCCCTCCCCCTAATCACACACACACATTCTTAGAGCTACAGTATAAAGTATGAAGTTTTTTTTTTTTTTACTAAATTCTTGCAGATTTACCCTGTGGTTGCATGATTATTTGTCTCACAATTCTCTTCTTCTTTAGGTAAATTTTGATTCGTTTAACTACTGATTGATGTCAAGAAAAATTCTGCATGTCCTCCCTTGTCAGACCAGATATTTTCAAATAATAGTCATTTTTTTTTTAATTTTCTGCAAAGGAAAATTTTTTGAGATGTTTTGTCTTCTTTAGTTTGAACCACACAACAAATTATTCTCAAGTATAGTTGATTTTTAGTTTTATTATTTCTTTGTACGCCGCAATCAGGTGGCACATGGATAAAAGCATTTTTGTATTGTCAGTTGAATATGTAAAGTATAGTAACATTTTTTTTTTCATATATTTGTTACACAGTCTGAGTATGTTAGAGTTGGCTGTTCCATTTATATAAGTGTTATCATTCATTTACTGTTCAATGTCAGATGTAAATGCTCATTTTTTGTGTTATCTCAAACTACTGTGGCATTATGAAGTACATGTAGTAATTTTTTTTTTAAAGTTATTTAACGCTTTCTGATATGTAGCAAAATCGAAATATATTAATTGCCACTTTCAATAAAAGTAAGTGTACAATAGGAAAAATTTGTGAAACCTGCAGCTTTGACCATTCGAGCTCATTCGGTGGTGAAACAGCGTTTAAACGCCTGAAGGTAGACTATGAAAATACCCCCCTCCCATCCCACCCACCCCCCACCTTACTAAAAATACTACAGTATTCAGCAGATGCTGCCCCCTAAGTGGCGGAAAAAGTAGTTGCCGACCAACCTCTTTGCATCCTCCCTGCTACGTTACTGAATTCTTAAATGTTCCAGTTGGAGTACTTTTGTTGCAGCAGCAAGCAATTCTATCTATACACTCAAGGCTTACCCAGACTATTCATTTATACACCGACCTATATATGTTTATACAACCGCACTTCTGTTGTTTCTCTTTTTTTTTTTTATTTCTCCTGATTTTTTTCTCTCCTCCATTAACAGATCAATGGTGCTTTAAGTTTTGTTTTGTTTTTCTATGCATTACGTTCATGGCCGACCCAACCCATTTTTTTCTTCAGCGAGACAAAATCTCATTGAATCTATCCAGACAAGGTCTCATTGAATCTATCTTTATAATCAACTCTTTTTATTGATTTATATCGAAGAATAGGTAAAAAATATAGATTTTTTTTTTTAGGTTAGTTATTTGCTGTCAGTGCGAAATTTGTTGTATTTTCAAAAAGGATTAATAACTCATTCATTCTCAGCTCCTACTGATGATCACAAATTCGAGCATTTTTCTGCCGGTAAATTTCGACTTAGGGATTGGTTAAAAAAAATAGTATCACGTCGCACAGATGTTAATGTCTGCTATCAGCTCAGAAACTTGCTAATTAGTTTTCCATTTTTTAAACCATGGTATTATTTACTCTGGTATCGGGTGATTTTAAACCATCATAGCGCTGTCACACTATTCAGTTTTTTAGTTTGTTCCATTTGACTGATGTGAAAACATTTTGTCGCACACACTACCTATCAAAAATTTGACTAGAACATGAAAAGATTTTTTTTTTTTAAATTTCATGATGTGTCGTTTGTGAGTGTGCGTTCTGATCTTGATCTTTTTTCACATTGAACATCTGAGCAGAAAAAGTATTGTCACTTCCAGTTGTTGCTTTTTTTTTTTTTATTTAATTTTGTCATCAATTCAGAACCTACTGTTTCCTTAAAAGATTATAAACAAACAAACAAATGTACTAAATGTGAAGTAGCTGTCGAGGAATGTGCGGTGCAGTTTTCAAACTTTCACACAAGTCAGAGCGTCTGATATAATTCTGCCTGCCTTTTTTTTTTAATTTGCATCAAACATCTGCTCTCCATTAATTATTTAATTCAAACATTTTCCCCCCATTTTTTTCATATTTTTTTTTGAATTACCATTTGGGCCAAATGGATAATACTGGGCAGCATTGATAAGAGCCGCAGTTTGAATTGAAAACTTAAAAAAAAACAAAAAAAAAACATCTTTGAATATACTTTTTTTTTTTGCTCAACTGAATTTGTTTGCGTACGTCACATATAAATATTTACATATAAATATACACATGCCTATGTTGTGTTGTACACATTTCATTTGTAGTTCATCGGTATCAGAGTTACTTCAGTGAATATATTTTTTGTGTGCAAAGATTATGAAACGTATACACATTGCCTTGTTATTACAAAAGAATTACATTTTTTTTTATTTGATTTTTTAAGATGGGGCTTAGAATGTTTTCTTTTCAAATTAAGTTTAATCAGACCGTTAATATCCTGATTGTATTTTTTTTCTCCTCCTCGCAGTTTGAATAGATTTTTTTTTTTAAACTTGTATTTTATAAACATGAAATGTTTTTTTCTCTATATACATATTTTAAATTCACAAACCACAGAAAGCACTAGTCACAAATCCTTCCCAATATCTTTGAAACGACTATCCCATCTGGTCCTGTTCTTTTATTTTTTGTGTCGTGTATGCGTAGTCGATCCTCGAGAAACCGACCTATTTTTGCATTATGAGGCAGCTCAAAAGGTATAGCTAGTCTGCGGAAGATATTGCTGGGCTGATGTTGTTAGTCTTCTGACATAAATGTAGGGGGGCTTTACTCTCTGGCTTCAGTGCTCAAAACCCTTTAAATATTTATGTGTATAACAGATAACTGTTCACGTCATCTGGTCTCTTTACAGCTCCAGTTGGATTCTTTTAAATCCCTCATACAAAACATGAACATTTAGACTTCTCTTTTTTTTTTTTTTTGTTATTGCAGCTTTGATATCTTTTTCTAGCATTTCTGTCTGTTCATGTTAATCATCCGAATATTCTATCTGTAAATAATCTTTCCCAGCGTTTCATCCATAACAATGAATCATTTCTCTGTGTCTGGCTGGTAACTGACCAATAAACTAGTTATTATACTTAATAGTAGGGGAGGGGGATGGGGAAATTAGTTTGACCATTTTTCCTTTGTTTGCTCCATTTTTTTCCCCACAATATCATCTTCTTTTTCTTCTTTTGGTTCTGTTGGAATATATTTCTCATCACACATGACATTTGATAAATTCTCCGTACGTCACCAAACTGTATTATATTTCTTCCAGATTGAATACTTTCTGCTAAATTTGTTTTTTCAACCAATCCCTGTGACTCTTTTTTTTTTATACTTTCATCTTGAAATGAAACTTAAATTTTACTCGTTATCTATGTTTCAAATGTTCTTCATGAAAAAAAATTTTTTTTTTAAAAATTCTTTGAGGATTGCGTGTTTTTTTTTCTTTTTAAATTCCGCAACTATACTCTTAAACAACGATATTTTTAACATTTTTTTTTAATCCGACTTCTGAATGTTGTGGTCTGTATTGATTGTGAATTCTGTCGTCATGTAGCCTAACCTGTATCAATATGTTTTAGCTTCACGTCAAGTCATTGACTTTACTATCGTAGTCAATCACGAACGGAAGAGAAAAATAGATAGATAAATTCGGGAGAACGGAAAACTTACCGAACGTAAGATGGCTTCCGGGAGCAACAAGTGTTGGTAGCTGTGATCAACGTTTTCAGTTTTATTGACAGACCTCTCTTTAAAAGAAAACATTTTTATCAGTGTTTGTCAGTGACCATCTGTAGTATAGTATGACTTGTGTTTTGTTTTCAATTTTTTTTTCCCCCTTTCATCTGATTGTGATTTTTGTTATACACCCATTTTCTTCTTTTTTTTAATTAAAAAAAAAAGTTTAAAATTGTCAGGGTATGCCTCCAGGTCAGTCATAAATTCGCCATTTGTCTTTTAACTGTAGAGAACGAATCATGCAAAAGCAAAAAAGAAACTAAAACATCTGTGATTTATTGGTATTGAATATTTTTTTTTTTTTGCTGTGAATTATTTAGTGGATCTTTTATTTGATGGGGTTAGGTACTTTCTGTCTTTCTTTCATCGAGCGTGTAACAATGCTTCATTTCAAAACAGATGTCTGCGTTAACGTCTTGTTATTTTTTAATGTTTTGTTGAGTATATTGTGTCGGTGAGATTTCAAAATGGCAGGAATAGTTTTGTGGGGGGGGGGAACTGGTCATAAAAATAAAAAAAATTATAAATCTGAATAGAAAAAGTTGCTCTTGAAATCAAATAAAAAGATCTGTTAATTCTCTTAATTCTCATCTTTAATGCTTAGTTGGCAAGTTATGAATATATGTATTTTTCTGACTTCATCTACGTATTCTATTTAATGATCTGTTTCAAAGGCCTGCTGCCAAGGTAGTTCATTTTTTACCTTCATACCAAGTGTTCCCACTTTTAAGCACATTAAATTGTTTTTAAATATGATTTTATTTCTTTCGCTATTGTTTTAAAAATTTTGAAGCAGATACAAATGTTTTGATTTGTTTTAACGTCTGAATTTCTCTTCTTACATTCATATTTTTTTGATTCATTACATTTTCTGTTTTGTTTCTTTCCTTTTTGTACTTGTTCTTGTGAGTATTTTTTAAAAACTATAATAATAATAATAATAATGTACTTTTTGCTATGTACAGATTTAGTCTCTGGTGCTTTGGTTAAATTATTATGATTTGTCTCTTTAACTTTCCCAAATGGATGTTTTTGTTCCATGTTTTTATTTCACAGGATTTCCTCTTCAAGGGTTGTTTGTGATTCAAAAATTCTTCTCTCAAAACACTTTCTCATATTGATTTTTTTTTCTCTTTTAAATAGCCGTGTGATTCCTACAGTTGTAACGTACGCAGTTTGTTGTTTCGTATAAAGTGAAAGGGAATTGTATTCTTGAATTTATTGAAAAAAAATAAATCACTTTTTGCTATATAGCTGTGTTATTTCAAAGTGATGGGCTAAAAGAAATTTTTTTTTTTTTTTCAAACTCTAAACTTGGGGGGGGGGGGGGGACTTTTTTAAAATCAGGAAGTTCATTATTGAATATACAAATTTAGACATTTTTCTTTCACGTTAAAAGTTAAAAGGCTAAATGATTACCCCTGAGCATAAAAATTTTTTTAACTGTTTCATAGTTTTGAAAAATAATTTTTTTTTTTTCTTCATAAAAGCATTTTGGCTATGAATGTTTATTTCATTTTAAAGTTGTGATTATACTTTTGTGTGTCTGTGTGTGTCTATAAACACACATATTGAGTTTACATATACATGTATCTCTTTAGGGGGGAAAAAAATATAATATTTTAACAGTAATATCTCATACCTGCTTCTACTGGGCATTTGCTATGTAATGGGGGTTGGGGGGGGGTGGAGCCACACTCCAAGTTTGTAAGTGGCATGTCACATTTGACAGTTATCAAAAGATTATGACAGTTTTCACACTTGTCTGTCTGTGGAGCTGTAACAAATAGAATTTGTTATAGTCTGATACCAAAGATTTCTTATGTATTGAAATAAAATGTGAGTTTTTTGTTTTTTTTTGTTAAGAAAAACAGGTCTTTACCTGATTATATAGGCCATGGAAAAGTCACTAATGATATTGCTGTAGAACTCTCCCGTATCTGAAGTTTTTTTTTTTTTTTTATTATGTTTTCTGTGTTGTGAAGATGTTAGCGTCATACTTTTTTCAAGGTAACCCTAAATGTGCTGTACATATATGCGTAATTATTGCTTTGTTATTAATAATACAATTAAAAAAAAAAAGAGAAAAAAAAAGTTATTTATTTGTGTTATTGTTATTTTTTTTTTATTCTTCTTTGTTTGTTTCAACATAAGGTTGATGATATGTTCAATTATGAAATTTTATTAAAAAAAATAGTTTTAAATCATGGTGGCCTCATTTCAGGGCCGGTGTTAGAAGGTTTCTGCACAGACAGACCCCTCCCCCCCCACACCCTTTTGAGCGCCGTCATGTATATTATACGTAATGATTTGTGTGTGTGTGAAAATCCAATATTTTACTCGTGGGTTATCTAAGACGCATTCCCAGCTCACACATTTCTACTGGCCATAAAGAGGGGTTTGAAGTGGCGTCAAAAACAATGGGGGAGGGGGCTCATAAGAAATCCTTACCCCTTCACTTAGAGGATGCTTGTCTAAGGCATAAAAAAAAATTCCCTCAACCAACCACGAACTAAATGTTAACAAAAGATGATGTCATGATGACCTCAATCGAAATATTAACCAACATCTCATGTAAAGCAAAACCAATGTCACCATAGTCATAGAACATTGAATATTCGTCTCATGTGACGAATGCCAATAAATTTTGGACCAACACAGTCTAGTGTGTGTGTGTGCTATATACACGCTTCAACATGGCTTCAACCAGATGAAGTGTTCCAGGCCCAATGTGTAAGCGGGTAGGTGGTACCAGGACGGTCTTGAGATGCCCATGAATATCACTGTCCACCCCCCCCTCCCCTTGAAATAATACACAAAAATTTTGAAATGTTTGAAAATGGTCCGTAATATTAAATTATGTTCATTTGAAAAATCCAAACAATAAAAATACTGTTATATATATATATTAATTAATATATAGATAATCAAAGCATTGAATTAAATGTGAGGATTTGCATAAAAACAAAGTTCAGAAGTAATTTTTTTTTTAAAAAGACAGAAAAGCTCTACTAGTACATCACTAGATGTCACTCCCATGCACGAGAATAACAACATACGCCAATGATGATGTCCAATTGTTAATTGTGCTATGAATTACGTCATCAATAATCGTGTCCTTAAAAAGGCAGGCACAACTCATATACAGCTGGTCAGAAACTGTGCACATGAAGAATCTGAGGGTCATTTTTTTTTCTCAACAGGGGCGCCGAGAGCCAACAAGGGCCTCAGGGCAGGACATCGTTGCGGGCCCCTTCATAAAAAAAATGAGTCGTGAAAAAATTGATTGACATGGTCGGGGCGACGGGCCCCCTGGCCCCCTCTCGGCGTGCCTGAGCAGGGGTACACAGTATTACAAAAATAAAAAAAAACAGGGTACACATATTTCGAAAATTCGGGAAACACTGTTGTAGACAACACTCTGTTGCCACGGCCGGATTTAGACTTGATAAGGCCCTAAGCTACTTGAGATACGGGGCCCTTTTTAAGTCCAGAGATATTATATGTCAAATATTTAAGCATATATGACGATTGCTCAGTCGGGCAATTTTTAAGGGGAGCCCCCAAGAAAGTGGAGGCCCTAAGTTATTGCGAGTGTAGCTTATACGTAAATCCCGCACTGTCTGTTGCCCTTGGCAATGACCTAATTCGGAATATGTCCATCAAGGTTACTGCGTATGGCGAATTCATTTACTTCCTAGCACGAGGAAACAAAAATGACTTTTTTTTTAAAAATATTTTTGAAGGGTGGGAAACTGTGGAAGGGAAATAAATCATTTTAGTAGATCGTTTCGAAAGATTACTTATAAAAAATACAAATTATAAAAAATACAAATTATAAAAAATAAATAAAAATATGTGGGATTTTTTCACGTCCCGGTGAAAGCCCGTCTAGTCCAACCAGCTGTCACCACTGACATTAAGTTGGGGGGAGGGGGTGAAGGTGGCTGGACGTCGTGCTAACCACACAACTCCATTACAGAACGAGGTTACCGAAAAAGATGAATTCAACACTTCATGTGCCCCGAAGAGCCCTTTGGGGGCGGGGGAGGGGGAGGGCGTTAAGGGAACTTTTTTTTATTTAGAAAATATGCTAATAAATAAATAATGTAGCAAATATTTTTCAATGAGTGGTCATTGGTGATTTTTTCAAGTATTCAAAATTACAAAAACCATAGATGTATTTCAGTTGAGTTGTTCTAAATTGCAGTTATTTCGAGAATACTTGCGGTCCTCGATTACGACAGAAGTCGATAGAATTACTCGCTGCTCGACCAAATTAAGACTTTCATTATGATCGATAGCGATCGGTCCGAAAGGCGAGCACAACCTTTACTAGCTGTAGCTAGAAATGGAGCGTGTTTGCTCACCACGCCACTCACTAGCTAATAACAGGACCAAGAACACCTTGTCTATTTTGGCAGTTTGGTAGGGATTATACTCAAAAAAATTGATCCTGTATGGTTGCAGGTTTACCCTGCATCCTTGACAGGTATGGAAAAAGTCAAGTGTGTTTTTTATATATATATCATCTGTCAAACATAAAATACCTATACCATTATGCGATTTATATTTCGGTGAGTTAATTGTCAATTACAAATAGCGGATATGGAATATCACTACTGTAATTAAGGTGTGGTATTCAATTTATGCATAACGGTCAATCTTAACAATGAATAGTTCACCTGTTGATCATCCCAAAAATACTGATCTCAATGTTCAATATTGTCGAACTGAAACCAACTCTCTCGGTACCAATCGCCGTAACACTCCCTAGACGTTCCCCAGTAAATTAAATAGCAGGTATAGGTGTCACCACTGTAATAAAGATATGGTATTCAATGTATGCATTAAACGCTCCTACTGCACAATGGAATAGCACGACTGGATGCTATTCAATTGACCATCCTGAAAATCATTTCAATACTCAGTATTTGACGACTGAAACCAACTCTCTCGGTATCAATTGCCATAACCCATCCTGGCCCATCCCCAATAAATTAAATAGCAGGTATAGGATGACCATAATGTAATAAAGATGTGGTATTCAAGTTATGAATAATCTTCGTATAAACGGTATTGGATTTATGGACTTCATTGTTATGCCATCTCAGTACTCTATATTTCTATCTACATATTGTCTTTTCAACATTCAAAAGTACGCCTATGAGACATGAAAGGACGACCCATGCGCAAATTCTAGATCCCCAATCGCCCTAACCCTAGCTATGCCATCCCCAGAAACTTAATTATCGGGCATAGGGTGACCATAATGTAATAAATTATGGTATTCAATGTATGCATAACGATCTTATTAACAAACAATGATACGTCTGTTGGTTAGAAATGATTGTCCTGCAAAGAAATACGGATTCAGTTACTGAATATTGTCGACTGAATCCAACCGTCTCGCTATCAATCGCTGTAACCCATCCAAATCCATCCTCAAAAATGTACATAGCAGGTAAAGGGAATTACCGTTGTAATAAAGGTGTGATATTCAATGTAAACATAACCTTCCAATAAACAGTATCGGGTTAAACAATTCTTCTCTGTAGCGATACAGCATCCATTGAGATCACTACCATTACCTACTCGTGTGTCTCTCGGACCTGTGTAACCGCTCCGTTGGTTTTTTTCCCCCCAAGTTCTTGGGTTTTCGCTGAATAACTTGTGATATGGGGATTTCATCTGAAAATCTTGGGTTTTCCGCTTGTTTTTTTTTTTCCTCTATTGTTAAAGTGTCTCCCCACCCTTCCCCCTCCTCTGGACCACATTTTGTGGGAAAAGGGGAAAAACTCAACTGATGGGTTAGGTGCGATGATTTCTTTTTACTTGCTTTTTGTTGTTGTTTTTTTTTTAATTTTAAGAGTTCACTCCTCACCAGACGAGGACCGTTGATTTATGGCGGGAAAAGGGAGAGTACTGAATTGTAAGAGGGGGGGGGAGCTAGGAACATTCCGATTGGTCAATTGACACCAGTAGGTGTGTGGTGACTGACTAGGGTTAGGCTGAAATTCATTGACATAGTGCACGTCATTTGATATCGACTTGATCATCACTATGGGGGGGGGGGGGGGTATTCTATCAGTTATGGTTATTTATAGTTGGAGCTCTGGGAGTACGATATACTTTTAAATAGGGAAGAGTTTTTGGCTATTTCACTGATGCCATGACAGTGGTTGAACAGTTGATATATCAGCGGTACGATTTTTCGTCACTCAAGAGAACTTGTATAGAAGGATGTCTGTATAGAAGGTTGTCTGTTTAGAAGGATGTCTGTATAGAAGGATGTCTGTATAGAAGGTTGTCTGTATAGAAGAATGTTTGTATAGAATAGAAGGTTGTCTGTATATAAGGTTGTCTGTATAGAAGGTTTTCTATATAGAAGGTTGTCTGTATAGAAGATTGTTTGTATAGAAGATTGTCTGTATAGAAGGTTGTCTGTATAGAAGATTTAGCCGTAATACACACACGCATTCTTCAGGGAAAATCTAGAATTTATTATTAATTGAATAAAAAGTTTTCAACAAAATGTGCGAAAATAGTACCTTTACATTTTTGAATTAAAGTTACAACACACAATACAATAACTATGAGTGATTTATTCAGCTGCTGTTAGATCACTTTCTTTTTGACGACAGGACTTCTTAAATTTCAGTTAGACATTTGATCAGAATGGTATAACTGACACGGACTGTTCTTTTCATTAATAAGGAATTAGAAATGCGACAGCATACTGTATATATATAAACTTTAAGGCAATTGTAATGTGATATTCAATTTATGCATAACTGCCTTTATAATAGTAACAAAGTACACCTCTTGGCTATACAATGACATCTGTGTAATATATCGCTTGTAAAGATCGACTGGATAAAAATGACTTGGTAGTCGAGGGAAGTGTCTGAGACTGTCATTCTCCCACAATTCCCTGAAAACTCTGCTTTAGTGTTGTTTTCGTTGACGAAAACTAAAACTAAACCTTCGATGATAAAAATGTTGACTTTTCGTCAACGAGAACTAAAACTAAAATTAGAAGCAAGACTAAAACTAGACGAAAACTAAAATTATTACAGAAAAAACGAAATAAAAACTGAAACTAAAATATGACCTGGGACTAAAACAACACTACTCTGCTTGTCAGTAACTTTCAAGGGAAACAACTAGGAAAATAGACCAAATACCAAATTAAATAAAGCTCCTGTAAGTGTATTGCCTCGTGCTTATGTGTTAAATCCGACAGTAAATATTCGCACCATCGGTCTATAAATGTAAAGCTACGCACAAGTGTAAAAAAATGTGTTCAACATACATTAACGTCATTTAGAAATACGTTCAAGACAAAAACAAAACAATAATAAACAAATCACACGCGCAAGTGAAAATTAGAAGTTTCACATAAAGGGAGAAATAGAAGAAAAAGCATAAAAATCCTATAAATAGAAATATCTTGACGGAAACGTGAGACATGGATGACCAAGAGTCTGAAGCGTCCACTGAGTACACGCAGGACACTATCACTGACCTGGCGTTTGCTGAGAGCACCAAGTCCAAGAAGGACACTGCTGCGACCCTGCCGGACACAGGGCCTATAGTCGAAGCGGAGAACGAAGCAGTAAGTGAGTAGAATAGATAGACTAGCAGATAGAAAGATTAGAAACATGACTCACGAATGAATAGACAGATGAAAAGATACTAATAGATAGGTATATTGATTGATAGACAAAGACAGACAGGCAGATAGATAGACTGATAGACAGACACATAGATAGATAGATAGACAGATAGATAGATAGACAGACAGATAGATAGATAGATAGATAGATAATTCATCGGGTATTGTTTTCTATGACACCCACTGAAAAAATTTTCAGCACCGGTCCAATCGCGGGCCCATGAAGGTCTCGTAAAGTTGGGGGGGGGCGGGCTCTGGACTTATTACACACCCCACCCCATCTCTCCAAAAAAAGACTAAAACGAATGATGCAAGTCTATTTCATTAAAGAAAACTGAACATGTTTCATTGTCCTTGTTATTGGTTGCAGGGAGATACCTTTGCTGAGATGAAGTTGCTGAAGGAGATTGTCATGGTGTCTCGAGAATCTTTTGGCGGGACGCAACAAGTGTCGCAGGCATCTGGTGAGTGGTTGGTTCCACGACTCAGTGACGGCCCTTGGGTATGGCAACCTTGGAGACCGCCCCCCAGGGGAAATTTTTTTTTAACCTATCTGCAGAGATGTCCCAGGGACTGACCATTAAAGTGCAAGTAAGACTAAAAGTACCCAAGGTACAAGTAAGACTAAAAGTACCCAAGGTACAACTAAGACTAAAAGTACCCAAGGTACAAGTAAGACTAAAAGTACCCAAGGTACAACTAAGACTAAAAGTACCCAAGGTACAAGTAAGACTAAAAGCACCCAAGGTACAACTAAGACTAAAAGTACCCAAGGTACAACTAAGACTAAAATTACCCAAGGTACAACTAAGACTAAAAGTACCCAAGGTACAACTAAGACTAAAAGTACCCAAGGTACAAGTAAGGCTAAAAGTATCCAAGGTACAAATAAGACTAAAAGTACCCAAGGTACAACTAAGACTAAAAGTACCCAAGGTACAAGTAAGGCTAAAAGTATCCAAGGTACAAATAAGACTAAAAGTACCCAAGGTACAACTAAGACTAAAAGTACCCAAGGTACAACTAAGACTAAAAGTACCCAAGGTACAACTAAGACTAAAAGTACCCAAGGTACAACTAAGACTAAAAGTACCCAAGGTACAACTAAGACTAAAAGTACCCAAGGTAAAACTAAGATTAAAAGTACCCAAGGTACAATTAAGGCTACAAGTACCCAAGGTACAAGTAAGACTAAAAGTACCCACGGTACAAATCTATGAGTGAAAAAAAATTTCCAAAGTACAAGTACAAGTACAATGATTTCAAAAATGTACTCGACAAGCAGTACAAGAAGTCGAGTACAGGCACTTGGTAAAAACAACTACCAAGTCAAGTACCATCCCAACACTGACTATCTGAAACAACAGTTAACTCTTAGCCCCCGCATACGGTACAACAGAAAGGCCCGCCTCCCACCCCCCTCTGTATGCTATTCTTTGCCACACTACGCCTTGCTGTTTTTTCCCCCTGTGTCACGAAGCCCAGGCTAAAATGAACTTGCCCCTGAGGCTGGAGGACATCCTACGTCATCAGCTGCACACGTGGCCGAAGACAAACCGAGCCACCCAGACCAACTGGGGGTGGAGGCTCATGGCGGAGCGCTGGAGGCACGCCAGGATCATCCCGGCCAAGACCAAGCCCATGGAGCTGTCGGACCTGAAGGACCACCTGATCGAACTGAAGATGAAGGCTATAATGCAAGGTCAGGGGGTTCAAAGGTCTAAAGGTTATGTATATAAGATTGTAATAAATTTTCTCTATGCTACGGATGGTAAATGAAAAAAAAAAATCGCGTTGCTAACAGCTAGATGGGTGGTGGTGGTGGGGTTGCGGGGGGTTTAGGAAAGAAGGGGTGGGGACCGAATGGACATGAAGGTCTCGGGTTCGATGCCCGCTGAGCTTAAAATTGGGTGTATGACATGTGGTCTGGGGGGGGGGGAAGTGTGGGCGTGTTTTACTAGAGCCGTACCTATGACCCTCCCCCGCCCCCCCCACGTGGTGCCTCCATGGCCAATGCTATTAGTCGTCCATAGCAGTGAGTACTGTTCAACCTGTGTGCCGCAAAAACAAAAAAACGCGAATATCTATCAGAAATATCACAACAAATTTTCCCAGTTCCTTGCAGTCCCGAAGTGTGAAAATTCTACAGCAGGGGCCAGGCCAATAGCATGTAGGGGGGCAGGAAAATAAATGTTACTAGGTAGAACAAACAAGCAGAGGGGGGCCAGACAAAACGCGGGGGGGGGACTCCCGCCCTCCCCCCGCACGCTACGGGCCTGGGTCCTTGTGAGAATTGGTTAGAGTCCACACAGCTTTAAATGGGCATACCCGTCTTTAAGTTAAGGAAGTAAAGGCGGCTGGGCGTTATGCTAACCACACAATCCCTTCAAATGCCGAGGTTATAGAAACAGATGAATTCTACACTTCATCTGCTCCGATGGCCCGTTAGGGCTAAGGGAACTTTACTTTTATGACAACAAGGGAATGAAACCAACATGTTGATAACTGGGGTAGAGACATATTTTTAACATGTAGTGTAGATATCAGTGGTGTGGTGACAATTGCTACTACTACAATTTCTAGGCAAATACAGAATACAGCAAAGTAAAAATAGATACAAGTTGTAATCAATCGTTGAAAACTTAAAACACGGGTCTATTTATAGGGAGAAATTATACCGAACCGTGAGTTCGGATTGCACATTGGTCGAGTTGTTAGGGCGGTCGTACATAGAAGTGAGAGAGTGGAGGAAGAAGACCATGGATCGGGAAAAGTGGAGAAGAGTAGTATGGCAGGCCAAGGCCCTAAATGGGTTGTAGATCCAAAGGAAGAAGAAGTTCTTATAGGTAATACAGTATTTTAAAACCTTGTTTTTTCCCCCCACAAATTTTTGGGTTTTTCAACCTTTTTAATAATGGGTTTAAAAAAGTCATTGTCGACCCTGCAATAGACTCATGTTTGTAAACCCATTATGTAAACCTATTAAGTAAACCCATTATGTAAACCCCTGAACAGTGATACAGGTCTATAAGATGAGGTAGATTGATTTATTACCTATTGAACAATTTAAAAAAAAAATAATTTGTTTTTTCTTTGCTACAGAGGAAGATCATTTGCAAGATGAGTTGAAAGGTGAATATGCATATCGTCACACGGTTTATGTTCTGTCTATGTTCTGTCGATATTTGTGTCTTTATTTAAAAAAAAAAGTTTATATGCTACACCAGTAGGCAGGGGCGGAACTTACGTCACTTCAGGCCCCGGGGCTCAGAAGAAAAGATTGGGCCATTTAGAAAAATTGAGACACATGAAAGCGTTTACATTACCATTGGGCTCTGTGGGGGGGGGGGGGGCCTGAATACTCGGGGATCCTGGACGCACGCCCGTCCTTAGATCCCACACTTCCGGTACGTCTGTATGTATATACCGGTACGTCTGTCTGTATATACAGGTACGCCTGTCTGTATATACCGGTACGTCTGTCTGTATATACAGGTACGCCTGTCTGTATATACAGGTACGTCTGTCTGTATATACCGGTACGTCCGTCTGTATATACAGGTACGTCCGTCTGTATATACCGGTACGTCTGTCTGTATATACAGGTACGCCTGTCTGTATATACAGGTACGTCTGTATATACCGGTACGTCCGTCTGTATATACAGGTACGCCTGTCTGTATATACAGGTACGTCTGTATATACAGGTACGTCCGTCTGTATATACCGGTACGTCTGTCTGTATATACCGGCACGGGTTTTCATTTAATGTTCAATCTTTGTTTCTCCACCCAGGAAGCGAGCTGACAGACGATTGGTTGAAACGAATCTGGAATCAAAAGAAAAGTAACGAATCCCAGAGTCTATTTTATTTTTTCAGTTTAAGTACATTTTTATATTTACACGGTGTAAACATAAAGTAAACATTGACTTTTAAATGTAGAGCGTTTGGTTCAAAGAACAAAAAAAAAGTTCAATAAAGATTTGTAAGGATAGAGTAAGTACTTGACCGACATTTACTTTTGTTTCACCAGTGGACATTCTGGAAGCCTTGAGGTCACTGCGGGAGTGCGACAAAACCACGGACACGGGCGACCTCGAGCTGAACCCCGGGGACTCACCCATGAGCCGGAACCAGGTCAAGCTGAGCGGGCGGACGCTGAAGGACTCGAAGACGGACATCAGGACCGCCCGCCTTCATTCGGTGCGGTCAGTCGGCGCTAACCACCACCAGCACAGCGGCTCGCACAGGAGGATGTCCCACGCGAAGACCTCCCTCTCGCCGGACCTGGCGATGGTCAAGCAGCAGCTGATGAGCATGGACATCCAGTGGGCGCCGCCGATGCCCGCGGACCGCGGCAGCCGCAGGCACTCGATACTGGCGGGGGCCGCAGGCAGGAAGTCGTTCTCCAGGCAGAGAGGGAGCAGGGCCGACAGCGAGGGCAGCGAGAAGCGGCACAGTCAGGCCAGCGCGAGGAGCATCAAGGCGGAGGTAGCCGAGATTATCGTCCCTGGCGGAGGAGGAGGTGGAGGGACCCAGTCACACAGCAGACGAGATTCGAAAGTTTCCAACGCTTCTAAAAAGAGCACCGGGCGCAAACAGTCCATGGAGCAAGACAGGCAGAGCTACGAGAATTAGAAATTGAATTTCTGAGCCGGTCTTAAATGCGGCGGGATGTTGCCAGTGGACTCAAACAGACAGACATCTCTCAACAGCAGACGACAGTAATTGGTTAATTTTTTTTTTCATAACATCATTACCACATCCGTAAAAGACAAAATGTTGACAAAGACTGACCTACAAACGAACTCTTAATATTGACAAAGACTGACCTACAATCGAACTAAATGTTGACAAAGACTGACCTACAATCGAACTAAATGTTGACAAAGACTGACCTTCAAACGAACTAAATGTTAGCCAATAGCTTATTTCTCAAATGATATAAATGTCAGTTAAACACGTATTCAATTCTTCCAAATGTTAACCAAAGACTTAATTATATTTGACGTAATTGTTAACAAATGACCTGACGTTATTGCTAACAAAAAATACTTATTCACTTTCGAAACAAATGTTAACATAAGACTGATTCATATCTGATATAAATGTGACTTAATAATAATTCATCTGTGACGCAAATGTTAACATTAAATAACAAATCATCGATCGTAGATTACGAAGCAAAAGAGTGATTACTTTCTGACCGACCTTAAAGTTAACTGATTCATCCGTGAGTGGTGTGTGACTTATTTGTTAGCGGTACACTGGTCATAAAATTTTTAACAATAAAAAAAAAAGACTAAAATATTTCTGACAGACCTAAATATTGACAAAATACTGATCTACAGTTTATATTATTTATTTATAAACAAGTCGAAACACATCTACGACGTTGTAAATAAGTGAAACATTAGAAGGAAGCATCAGCAGACAGTATTTTTTTCTTTACTGTAATGATGATACACAGACTGTTACGGATATATCTTGTACAACACAAATGCCCCCCCCCCCCCGGCCACTGTCCCAAGGATTTCATTCTCAAAAAAATATATAAAGATGTCATGTTCACTACCGGTATTTGTACTACAGTCACGGCATTATTTGTTTTAATTTTCATTAACTACTTCAGACTTGAGTAAACTAAAAATTAAAACCTTTTTACGTTATTTGGGGAAAGTTTGTCATTTTAATTTTACCGATTATAAATTTGAATAAATGTCGAAACTTATTATTATTGTTTCGTATCTTTTGAACAATTGTTTAATCGGTTTATCTATTTTTGTTCATTGACCATGTATTTTTTCTCTGTAAAACATATCAAAGGTAGGTAACTATATGATTATCTATAAAAAGTCCAAACCTGATTACCGCCCCTGCACAAAAGTTTTCTGACCAAAATATTTTTAACGTATTACTAAGATGAGCGCCAGATGTACAGAGAAATTAACGGCTGACAAAGCTGTTAAAAGAAACCCATTGGGACCAGATTTACAGCAGGTTGTTCAATCTAGTTTGCTTATCTGCCAATCAATGAGGAGCCACTGACCTTGATAGCCAAATAAAACACACAAATCCGATAACTATTTTCATTTTCTTTAAATTAATAAATATTGTTATTATTTTCTAAGAGGGGCAATGTATTTGTGGTGGGGGGGGGAGGTGTTGATTGTATTAGACATAATTCAGCCATGTTTATATTTTTAATTAAAAAAAATTAGATAGTAAAATAATTGCACCTAAGGATTTAGTTAATTTTTTTTTTTTTTTTGCAAATTTGTATTTACGAAGAATGGTGTCATTAAACACGGTATTTATCACATCAAAAGATCTGTGTGATACAGGCTAACATTCATTTGCACAATAAAATATAGTGACCCAAAAAAAAAAACAATTCACCCAATCAAGACCACTCAATCGAAAGCCACACACAGGCACACACATGACCAACAAATGAAATGAAATTGAAAGAGCTTTGTTTGAAAAAATATTATTTTAATTTCTTGTAATGTAAATTCATCGTGACGTAAAGTATCACATCTCATGATCATCTTTTGTCGCCAATGTGTGAAAGAAGAAAAAAAAAAACCAAAAAAATAAGTCCGCACACCTGTAGTTAATGAAAATACAAGTTACTAACAACTACCTACAGCGGCAGTACTGACCTTGAGGGGGGGGGGAGGCCTGACCCACAGGGGGTTCGCACTTTCCAGTCACTTAGACGGGCGAAAATTCTAAACTCAGAATTACATTGTTGAGCTAGCAGGACCAGGATAAGTTCGACTGACAGATTCGTCTCACCCTCATTTAGCTCCACTATGGTTGGGGGTGTGGTTGATTAAGGGGTGGCTTGGGTATAATGGTCACATACCCAACGCTATCCAGACAGAGTTATCATCTATGTCCCATAAAGATTTAAACCCCATGACCTGCTCCGTGTCTGTCTCGCATGGAGGACAGGTAATAAAACAAGGTCAACTTGCCATCTCAGGACCCCAAACCTCAAAAAGAGAGAAAAAAAAAACATTTCTAGAAGGCAACAAAAGATAAACATGCCAAGAAAAAAAATATATATATAAAAATATGTCACTGGTATGTATAAATGTCACTTCTTGTGACGATTTATCAAAAATAGCTGAAAGAGTTGTATAAATGTCACTTCTTGTGACGATTTATCAAAAAAATAAATGACAAATGTGTATAAATGTCACTTCTGGTGACGATTTATCAAAAAATAGTTTATATAATGAATACTTTGTTTATTTATGTACAGGATGACTGTCGAGTTGTCGACATAAAATAATAACAAAATGTCAACATTGGGGGGAAACAGTAGGGGCTGGCTGGGTGGAAACTTAAAAGTTAAAGGTCATGATAATAAATTAATTAAATACACTGTAAAGAGCAGCTTACGCAGCACTAAGTAAAAAAATGCGATTTCTGCTGAACAGAGAAAAATGTCAGAATTTATGACACACAAAAAAAAAACAAAAAAACTAACAAACGTTGACAGTAATGAAATGCAGTGACCAAAGTAAATTATTTACGCTAACTTGGGAGAAGAAAATACAATCAACTTCACAGCAGGTAAAATGTTTTGCTGACCACAGACCAATGTCCTCACTTCACTGGTTATTTGTAAATTTGCTCATACAACTAATACTAATAATACTGCCTTGAACAACATAAGTTTTAAAAAGCAAAAAAATTTGATCGTTTAAAAAAAAAAAGATGAAAACTGCGGTCATTAACCTACAGTACACCTTTAAAACTATTGCAAGATAAATGTACTCAGATAAGCTTCAATTAAAAAAAACTGCGTATTTAAAAATTATAGTCATCTACAAGTTCTAGTAATTAAACGTAAAAAAAACTTTTTTTTTTTCGAAGACTGCATTCAGCGATAAAGAACCACTCCTTAATTTAACGAAGTAAATGAAAGATACATAATTTTTCATACCAACATTAAATAATAATGAAAAATTTCAAGTGGGGGGTGGGGGGGTGTGACAATCCTACCATCAATCAATCTGACATTATCAATAATTTATTAAAATCTTAACCGGTAATGAAACATTTTGGTGGATTTCTCCAAAAACAACAACAGATGTTTCTTTTGATGAAACACATAATTTAGGCAAAAAATTATGATGGGTAAAACACACAATATAATTCTGAACAGCAAACGTTATGTCTTGGTTATGTGTCTACATGTCAACTGATAAAACAATGCATTTTGTACACAAGAACCGTAGCTCTCCAACGGCTCAATCACCAACTTTGGGAGAGTTATCCTTCTTGCGGAAGGGGTGGGGGGGGGGGGTGGGGGTGAAGGGGAGGGGCAACCTGGTCTACAGAACAAATATCCACCAGAGATTCTTAATGTCATCTTGAAAGTCAACCGAGTGACACGAACTGACCTCAGGTGACACAAACTAACCTCTGCCTACAAGAGAAAGTGTAACATCAGTTTAAAACATATATATATAAAAAAAAAAAAATCGTTTACATCAACCCTGTTTTAAAAGTGTGATTTAAGAGAAAAAAAATTTCAGCCACACACGAGATAATGCACACTACTACAAAGGCCAAGCTTAAACCTCTTGCCAATATCTGACCGAAATAAAAACTAACATCAGTTTCAGTTTCATTCTACAGTTTTGATTTTTATAAATTTTTGACTTGACACATTCACTAGGCTAAAAGTAAATACCCGACTCAACGTTAACGGCCCAGTAAGCTCGGCCTGTAAGAAACGGTTGAGCTAAAAAAACGCCTCCTCTGAGATCTAAAAAAAAAAATCAATGAAGTGAAATATTACACAAGTATCGCAATGAAAAGTGTCGACGTTGACAAAGATGTTAAAAAAAACAATTCCTGTATTAAAAAGTTCAATAAATGTCCGGGATCTTCAATCGTTTGCATGATAACAAACCCAAAATAATGATGTGCATAAAATATTTTGAAGACGGCACTCAGGCACCAAGTAAATGAAAGATAATTTTTCATAATAAATATTTAATAGAAAACTTAAGAATAAGATTTTTAATATTTTTTTTTTATAATTGAGCAAAGATCCAGAGTTAAGTGACTAAATAAAAACTGGGACACAATTGGGCAGAAAAGAAACAATTCATGTACACCCTATCACTAGTGCTGCTGTCAGGCTAGAATGCTGTATTAGTGCTGCTTTCTGGCTAGAATGCTGTATTAGTGCTGCTGTCAGGCTAGAATGCTGTATTTAATGAAACAAACAGCACAGTAACAACTCAATTCAACTCAAAATATTTGTGCTTAGAACTTCACCACCAGAGTCCGAACCAAATCAAAATAATTCAACAGAACCTTTTTTTTTCCTCTAGGCAGCTGTGAAAGTTTTTCTAATAAGTGACATGAGATTATGCAGATTTCAAACATACAAAAAAATATTTTTGTGGAGTGAACAATCACAAGCCTATGATTGGATTATAATTAATCAAGCTGTTAACTGCTGAAGCCTGCACTAGTAAAAATAAACAGTGGAGCAGAATGGACAGAGACTGACCTAAATGTGGGCATAGAACATGTTAGATGTGCAGATACTATGTGGCCATGGGCTAAATATGGAAGTGGGGGGGGGGGGGGGGGAAAAGAGAGGACGACACAAACAAATAACTAGTGACAATGATTCAATTAACCACAAGTACATGCATATATAAAAAAAAGAAAATGATTCCGAGATCAAATTGACAATCATATCATCAAAGCCTTTGCACATCAATGTATTTGTGTGGCTAACTAATTCTGTTCTAGATGACAAGCTCTAAACTAACAGACATGTACAATTTAAATGTAAATAAAAAAAAAATAATTTTTTTCTTGACAAATTAAAACAAAATTTTTTTTTCACCCAATAATTAAAAAAAAAAAATATAATGAAACAAACAACACAATGTAAAAGTTTAAAATAAATGTTTAGACAAGATTTTTTTCCTCAAGGCATAATTCTGATACAGATGACAAAAATAATCTGGTTAATCATACAGTGATACAATATTATCAGTGCCACAATATTTTCAAAAAATCAAATTTTAATGCCCGGGCAGGTTTTGATAACATTATGACCTTCATTCTTAACAGATTGTTCAGATAGTTTTGGTTACAAATAATCATATTTTGAAAATAAAATCTTTGAAGCTGTATTGTTTGATGAGAAATGGACAGGAACTAAAAAAATCACAAACTCTATAATGTTAAATAGTTCAAATGAGACAAATAAAACAATATCATGTTGCATTAAACAATGGTGATGATAAAAATATGATACAAATGCATAATGTGGCAATAAGTTAATACAATGAAGAAAAAAAAAAAAAGGAAATACCTGACAAATTGAAAGCTCGTGGGTACAAATGTTGCTTCTGGCAACGATTTTTATAACCTGAGCAGCAGTGAGAAAAACTTGTAGAAGTGTATCACGTCAGTTAAGCTCATTGCGTGCAAATATACAATCGGGGGAAATATTCATGTAACTGATTCAAAGTGAATGTAACGCTGGTTATTTCTACATTAACAACGAAACATTTAAAACCCAACAACAGCAAAGAAACTAATACAAACATAAAAATGGTCACCCCCTAACTGTCAGCAAACTGAATTTTTCTGTAAACCTGGGTAAATTATAGAGGATTTGTTATAAACTTCACTCCAAATTAATTTGGCAAGTTGCTTTACACAACACATTTGTGTTAATGTCAGTGTTTCAATGTTGGGGTAGTTGTTTAAAAAGATCAATTTGCTACTTTATTTGAAAAAAAAAAATTGAAGTTTGGTCAATTAATAAATCAATTGTGTTGGTTTTCATGTGATATTAAAACAGTTATGCTTTTCCTACCCATTTTAAAAGCTATTGTGTTTCTCAATGACTATAAAACGTTAAGAAGGAGAATATGAACTACATTGACTGCGGAAAACAGATATTGCACCTTATTTCCAGCAAATCAATCAACTTAAAATATTGTTAACATACAGAGTTGTAACAATGCCTGCAAAGATCGCAGATCCTTCAATGAAAAATTATTTTGGTGCCACTCTAAGAACCACTGCAATAGATTTCTCAGCAAGAAACATGTATATATAATGACTGAGATCAAAGGGACTTCAAAAAGCAATAACACTGTTCAAATAAAATTTGAGTCATGCAGCCTAAGGTTAAAAAACTCAGCTCTATTTTAAAAATAGTAAAATCCTTGTTACAATAAATTCAAAAAACCTCTTTCTTAGCAATAGTAAAACTGATTTCGACAAAGCTGAAACAAACCATACAGCAGTAAATAAATAACATCTAGCTAAAGCTAAGCTGCCAACGACAACAAAAAATCTACAAAATTAAACAATGTTATACAATAAACCAATAACAATATCAATCATGTTAAGTTGTGCTGAGTTTAAATTTTTAAATAAATTATATTAACCTTTCCATTCTACACAGCATATTTCCAGCTCCTGCAGCTATTAAGTCGGATATATAAAACTAACAGCGAACACTTTTGAGATTCTGATAAGCAAATCACTAATGACAACAACATTGTGATAAAAAAAGCAAGATCTACTAGCACAAAACAAAAGTACGTTGAAAATGTACGTTAAAATAATACGAGGTATCAAAAGCACCAAATATAAATGAAATAATCTCCCATGGCACTATTGTCACTTCTCATGACGAAAAGCATCATGGAGTGAAATATATAAACATAAATAATTTGTATAAATATAAAAAAGTTCTATTTAAAAACAAAAAGCTTACTAATTAAACTGCAATCAAAACAACAAAAATAATGTGAACCATTTTGTTAAATTATTTACGTTAACATAATATAGTTTTTCAACAAGGTCTGCTAAATAGTAAATTTCACACAGTATAGTACTTATAAAGTCATTTCTCTCTAATATTCCTAGAATGATTTAGGCTACATCAAAATTTCTAACAAAATGCAATAATCATTTTATAAAAAAAATAGTTTTCAGATCCATATTACATAATAGAATTTTTTAAAACAATTCAATAATGCTTTCTGTACTCCTATATACCTAAGATTACTAAAAAAACACGTTCTCAATGAATAAATCATTCATTAAATACATCGCAGACTAGCTTATTGTAAATATTTTTTTAACAAAGCCTTAATATTTACCAATTTTTTCATAGATGAAAAAAAAAACATAAATTATTCCTAACTTTTGCACATCAACAAACACGGCCATTTCCTTTCAAAGACAAGTTCACAGTTCATCTTTCCAACCATTCACATCTCTGAAAGAAGAAAGAAGGCTTTGAATTTTTTCTGCCGCACACAGGCCTAGACTAGCAAACTCATCGTCCGAGCACGCCGACAGAGAGGGGGTGATCACTTGGCCATTGAGGAGAACTCTGACCAATTCCAGAGGTTTCTGTTTCATAGGGCCAAGGGCGCCAGATACTTCTAACGCTTTCAAGATGTGAGGACCCTTGCTGGTAAGTGATGTGATGAGGTGAAGGGATGATAACAATGAAGGATTCCCATCCTTGGAATCCGGAGACATCTTGGAGACAATATGTGAACCTTCGAGTTTGGAATTATGACTAGGAAGAAAATTCTTAATGAACGAGTCAGTAGGCAGGTACAGAGTATTGAGAGGACTGGCTGCAGGCGGCGATTCGAAAACCTCCATCACAAGCCTAGACGCAGGCTGCAAATGCTTGTCTACAGACAAGTTCATGGACACGAGAAGACTGAGCATCATGAGGTCATCAACAGCTAACAACCTAAGGTTACCTTTCCCATCATCCTCAACGGGCTCTCTGAGAAATTTCAAGATGTGCTGCCGGAGAGAATATGTGTGATGGTTTGCATAAACCTGAAACACTGGACAGGAAGCAAGATAGCTGTTGTATGAATCTGATGAATTAAACAGTCTGTCTACATCCCAAATGGATAAATTCAAATCATCAAAGGCCGACAAGTTGTCAGTTTCACCATCATATCTAAGTTTGGAATGGACTATGTTTAACAGGTAAGCTAGGACATCTTTTGCTGGTAATTCTGCCAGCGAGCCAGAAGAATCGCCCCCTGACTCCTTAAACAACAGATTCTCCGTCTTGTAGGCCTTGTCCACTAAGTGGTGGAGCTGATTTTTAAATTGCAGCGACTTGTCCTTCGCGTAGCTCCCAGCGTCATAGTCATGGGGCAACTTGGCCACATCAACGGATACAAACTGTTTTTCATTCAACAGGCCATGCAACAACCCGCTCATGCTCTGGAACAGTATCGGATCGCCCACCGCTTCAGCCAGTCTCTCAAGTCTGGTATTGCCGTTCAGACTCTGCAGTGTGGCAGCGTACGATCTGAATAGGTGCTCCCCCAGCTGTATCATCTGCGATACACCGCCAGCAGTCAACCTGCCAGGCTGACAGACTTCTCCAGCTGTCACAGCCTCGAAGACCTTGAAGCCAGACCTCTTCACCTGCCTGCGCTTTGTTTTCTCCTTTAGTGAAAGTATTTCTTGATAACTCTGTACCTTACTAGATTTGTGATTCGAAGCGTAGCTTTTAAAGTCACACAGATGTGAAATGTCTGCTGACAAAGATGGGTGCTTCGTGATGTGTGCAGGTGGAGGGACAAGGCCCGAAGTGAAGATGATGACAGATTTCTTCAGCTCCAGACCAGAAACTTTGGAACCTGTCATAGACAGAAAACATTCATTACATTTTAAACCACAGAATATTTATAAAGGGAAACTAGTGGCGTAGCGAGAGGAAGTCGAGGCATCATGCCCCAGGCGCTACTCACAAAGGGGCGCCAAATATGTATATTTTACATATATTATATTGGGGGGGGGGGGGGCTAAAAAGGTATTGTGCCCCGGGCGCGACTTGAGCTCGCTATGCCACTTAGGAAAGCTATAATGAAATATTTTAAAAGTTTAAGTCATGGAATGTTATCATAGGACACATCTAGCTAAAAAAAATTACAACACAAAAATAATGTACTATAACAGACATGCACACTTCAAGAAATAAATGGTGCATGAAAATGAACACAAGCATCTCTATGGTGTCATTGATTATGTGAATGATATTGATTTTAATACCTCAATCATTAATGCTATGCACGTGCCATATAAAAAAATCCCATGATGTCTGCTCTATCTATTTTCCAAAGTTTACCTTAGGCTGAACTAACCCAGTCAGTGAAATAAAAAAATACACAGGTAAGTAATTAAAATGCCAACCATATAAAAAAAAACCAAAACAAACAGAAAATTAAATTGTTTACCCTCAGCCCCTTGAAAGTTGTCAGGGTGCAGCTCTGATATTCTTGGGTGCAGAGCAAAGCTCGGCGCAGACGACACGCTGCTGTACGTGACATCATCTGAATGTGTAGGTGACATTGTATGGACGTTCACGACCATCACGGTCATCACAACTTCTGTAATAAAAGATGAGAAATAAAATTATTGCATTCTTATCGTCAAGACAAAGCTAGCTAAAAAAGAAAAATTAATAAATCCTCAAAGAGTCAAAATATTTCGCTCACAAGTATTTTGAGACTTTTATATTTTTCATTTTTTCAGGCCCCGGTGAAAGTTGGGTTCAAAACCCTCTAGTCTACCCAGCTTTAAATGGGTCGCTGACTTAAGTTGGGGAAGTAAAGTGGATGGGCTTTGTTCTAACCATCCATATGCTAGTTTTACAGAAACAGATGAATTCTACACTTTATCTGGCCTGGTGACCCATAGTTTGATTACTATGAGCCTAAATTAGTTTGTTTTTAACACGACTACAAGTGTAATCACGTACGCTCCATGATAAAACCAGTTTTCATGTTTTGAGCAAGATAAATGTGACCAGTAACTGTATCATCCTCCCCCACCCTACAGATTGAGAGTGAGTGTCATTCTTCCTTTGTACTCAAATTTCAAAACTGCTTGCTTGTTATCACTTTCTGCGGCCAGTCAGATACCATGGTCAAGATAAGTAACTGATATCCTTTAACTTGAATTTCACACCAGTTTCATTTGGCTAGGATTATTCATGAATAGTGTGTTTATTTTTAAGTTGGAAATTTTTTTTTTCAAATAAGACATTGCTAGTTATAGCAAAATTTAAACTGGCAACATGCGGTTAAGATTTTCATCGCAACACTGCCTACATATTACACCATTATCTCCCTTGGTCATTACATACAAAGCTAAGGGGTCCAAGAGGACCACAGACAATAACACTACATAGAATGTAAAAGTTATGGTCTATATTTGAAAATGTATACAAGGGGTGACCATGCAAACATGAGGTCATTGACAGCAGGATTCTGATTTTGTTACACAGTAAAAAAAAAAAAATATATATATATATATATAAGTATATAACAAGATGTAGTGATAAAAAAAGGTAATGAATCATAGAAAACAATTATTTAATGGGGAGACTCAAATTGTAGCTACAAAGTGATACAAAAATCAAAAATATTTTTTTTTAGTAAATCTAGTGAATCATACTAACTACTCTAGTTGAGATATAATTTAAAGTTGAAAAAAAAGTTAAGTAATTGCTTGTGTCTGATAATGCCAGTCTAGTCCAGAGAAAGCAAATAGAATTTTATCATATCCATGCTTTAAATTAATGCTTTATAGCAAGATGGATTGGCCCGGATATAGTTCGATATAAAACCAAAAATTCAATAAGAGAAATAAGAATAACTTTTTTTATTTTGACAGAATTCTAGCCACAAAAGGTTAGTTGTTGGTAAGGAAATGAATAACTTTAAATTTAAGTGTGAAAACCCAAATAATTTTATGATTTGTGACTATATAGTGAGAAATTTTTTTTTAAATCTTTTTTTTTGGAAATAAATAGCTAGACCATATGTGCCATTTTAATGTCACTTTTTTGCTTTGCCAAGTTACGTCTTTGAGGATCATTAGTCGAAATACTGGCTCTGAGTAGAAAGCCAGGAACCAAAAGCAATGATTGACTCAACCTTAAATCACAATTATTTCCGTTTGTAGTGTTTTCGTAATCCACCAAATTTCCTATTATTTTGTTTTATTTGTGTCCGACAGGATTGTAAGTATTCTTTTCCTATACAAAGTGACCCCCCCCCCCATTAACTCAATGATTTCTTGTAGATTAGTAACAAATTTTTAATGCATAATTAATCTAAATACATTAAACTTTCAAAAAATATATGACTTGTTTATTATCTGATTATCTGCTGCCAACGTAAAAAATAAATAAATTTTTACCTTTTTTTTTTTTCATTTTAACATTAAAACTAAAAATTTTCAAATTTCTATTTAAAATTTCTGCCCAAGTATCAATTTTTTTTTAAAAATTACAAACAACTTTAAATGTTTAATGACATCTTTGCAAATTAAAGTCATTTTCCTTTAAATTGCAGAAACTAAAAAACAAATATATGTTGTTATTTTTTACACCTGGTATTTTAATCTGGTTCAACCCCCCCTCCCCCCCCAAAAAAAAAAACTCCCTAACGCCTGGCAATGACTTAAGTCAAGACTCAAGTTAAGTCTTATAATCAAGTTTTAACTTACATTTTAAAAATAATAAATAGGTCAATAATAAATATTGTCAATATTATTGAAAAAAAAATAACACTACTGATTAAAACTATTTTTCATGTGATTATTCGTAGTGCGGTGATTACATAACATTGGACCTAATTACTCTTTGTTCCACTCTTAGTTTGTTGGGTTACGTAATTGATTAATTCAGTTAAATTTTTTTTTGTTATCAAAACATTTTTAAAATTGTGAAATGTAATAAATATATCCTTCAAAACACATTTAATATACATAAATTAAATTAATGGATTGAATTCAATTTGAATACAAATGCATGAAGTACCGAAGTACACCTTATATAATAACAAACAGCCATTTATGAGGGCAAATGCATTTACTCACGTAGGCATTGATGTAGCATTTCTTTCCATTTCGATGTACAGCTATCTCGTTTCTCCGCTGCGTTAAGTCGGTTTCGGCTTCCAAGCTCCATCCCATCTGCTACAAGGAATACACACAAATGCCACCTATTCACATTTCTTGTCGTAGTTTGTACTTCAATCCATCACTAAATTGTTGTATTGTAAACAACTTACGAAACTCGTGTCGTCTAGGTCAATGTATGGTTATCAGAGCTCTTCTGTGAGAGATAACACACAACTAGCAAGGGAAAAATAAAACACGTCCTTGAAAACAACAACATGGTTTACTTGTATCGCTTTTTTAATGGTTAAACATAAATGAAGAAATTTTTACCGATCATACAAGTTTAAGATATTTTATATAAATTGTGCAGGTATATTCAAAACGTATTTTAAGATATATTTCTTATGACAATATACCATATGTTATTATTATTTTCACTAAAATTTATTCTTTATTCAATTTCGACTCATGCTGGCAGGGCCGTTTTTGGAGGGGCACATTAAGCATACCCCCGGTCTCCCTTTAAGCCCCCCCCCCCCAAAAGTTTACTCCGATCCTACCTACAGCCAGGCCTACTGACAGAAATTTCGGGGCCTTGGGCAGGGCTGTCACGCCCCCACCCGTGCTGATAATAATATTTTCATAAGTTGATTGGCCAGCTCAGTCCGGGCCCCTAAAACTCGCCGGACCCCTGGGCATTTCATTTGCCCCCCCTCTCGGCGGCACCGCGTACAGCATTACATAGATTTGTGTGCGCTTGCATGCATGTGTGTTTGTGTAAGGGCACAGAGCTTTAACGATTTTACTGGAAAAAAGGGATTGTGTTTTGAGCTGCTGTTTGGCTAGCTGCTCAGTCGTGTAGTCCTATGGGCGCAAAAGAAAAGGTAAAATAAATACACGGAAAGAAAGATTCGTCAGCGGTTTTAACTTATGGGGAAATCATCATGTTCAGTGATGCTCAAAGTTTGGACCGCGAGCTGACTTGAAGCGGGTCTGAGAAAGTTTGAAATAATTACTTATTCAATAATGTATGCATTTAATATGAGCTTAATTGCTTAATTGTTTTTTTTTAAATCTTTTTTTTAAATTTGGGTCGCGAAAACCAGCGATCGTAGTGGGCCGCGAATTTCAAAAGTTTTCAGAAACCACTGGCCTAGTTCAATGGACATTGGCTATCCGGCAGTAAGTGTCATGCAGAAATCATCACTGGAATAAAGGAAAAAAACAAACAAACAGTTGATTGCGAGCAATAGCAGTGACATAAATCAAAACAGACGCGCGGTGAATGGGAAGCATTCGAGATGCGACGACAAAAGCTCTGGTAACGAAAATCATGAGCCATTGCTTAACGAATCCCATAAAGTGTTCTGTGTGAGAATCAGAGCCGGCTCTAGGCATAGGCTGCCTAGGGCGCCAAATTGCTAGGGGCGCCAAATTTTAGGAAAAATACTTTCAAAAATTAAAAAAAAAAATTATCATTAGGCTATGACTGTGTACACAGTACACTTATAACCTTATATAAACAGTTTTAAAAAATCCAGGAACCGCTACTCCAGGAAGTGTTGAGAGTTGTCTTTTAAGAAAGTTTGAAATTGAATAAATCCAATCAAGGCAACATCACTGTTCCAATCTAGGCAACTACGACCTACTTTTGCTTGCCACCGTGTAGTTGAGACACAGATCAACTTACTCCTATTATCTCTCACTAACTTACAAGAAGCATCAACAAGCAATGTGTAACGCAAATATTAATTTTATTTATTAAGGAATCCTACCTTTGCACTCGTCACTTTGCTTTTCTAAAGATAAATGAATCTTCGCCGAAACTTGTTTCATTTGATATATTTAAACAACATTTTAAAATAAGAACTTTAACTAGATCACTCGATAGTATCCGGTAAGAATAGCACTACTAACATTGAGCAAATCAACAATAATGTATTTATGCGCCGATAGTGCCCTGTAGTATATACCTGTTCGATCAGCAGCATTTTTAAAAATTTGTATTGCATATAATTGTGACCAAGAGGTAATATACCTTTGCTTGTTACCAAATACACAAATTTGGAGCTTTTTAATTTTAAAAGTAAATTGCGAATGCGCAAAAAATTGTCAGAGGACGAAATTTTGGAAGGCGTTACTGGAACCAAAACCCGAGCAGATGCTCAAGCGATTGCTGGGAAAATATCGGATTTCAAATTTCTCGTTGGTGTTGTAATATGGTACAAAGTACTTTATGAAGTCAATGTCACTAGCAAAATGCTACAAGGTGTAGCACTTGACTTATCAGAGGCTGTCAAGCAACTCAAGAAAACTGAAGAATTTTTACGTAGATGGCGTTCTGATGAAGGTTTTTTGGAAGCCATTACTGATGCTAAAGAATTAGCAAAAGAAATTGATTTGGAGAACACAACTTTCCCAGCAACCAAGGAAATAAGAGTTCGGAAACAGAAGCGTTTGTTTAATTATGAATCACCAGATGACCCTGTGATAAATCGACAGGAAAATTTCAAAATCAAGTTTTTCTTTGCGGTTTTGGATACAGCTATACAGTCTGTTGCAGAACGGTTTCATCAGCTGGATGATCACAATTCTAATTTTGGATTTCTGTATAACATCAATAGTCTTTCAAAAGAATTGCCAAAGAATTTACTGAAAAAATGCCAAGATTTAGAGAGAGTATTAACACATAGCAATAGCAAAGATATCGAAGCTATACAACTCTGTGATGAACTTATCTGTATTTCCCATCGGACGGAAGGAGAAGGAATAACTGCTCCATATCAACTCCTGCAATATGTCTGCAAAACTAGATTATGTGCAATTGTTTTCAAATTTGACTGTTGCATTGAGAATTTTGCTAACACTTCCAGTAACGGTTGCATTAGGAGACTGCAGTTTTTCAAAACTTAAAATCATAAAAAATTATCTGAGAACGACGATGACTCAGAATTGTTTTGTTAGTCTTTCAATTTTGTCGATTGAAAAAGAAATTGCAGCAGACATTGATCTCGAATTAGTTTTCAAGAATTGGCAGATGCAAAAGCAAGACGAGTTAAATATAAAATATAAACTAAAGAATACACAAAGTGACAAGGAACTTGAAGTTGGACTCATTTTTACTAGGCTACACATGCACCTAAATCATATGATAGTAACAGCATGACTGCATGAACTAAATTTTAGCATTTGTTTGTCATATCACTAGTTATCAAAGGCCCGGTACCCGGACCGGCGAGTAGGCACACAGTTGGAGTTGAAAATGGTGATATATATTTTAGCGCGTTAACAATCAGTCTATATACTTGCAGTGGCTCCAAGGACATGAACAGATTATTGTAGCCAAAATACATTTGAGAATAGGGACAGCTAATAATACATCAAATAAAGTTCACATGTTAAATAGTTCCTCCCAAAGAAAATGAACCTCACTATGGGTAAACATAAACAACAACTCTTAAAATCATAATTCCTTCATAATATTTTAATGGACTCCTTTCCAGTTATTCATTTAATGTTTTATAATGTTCAACATGGCGTATTTAAAAAAAAAAAAGAGACGTGAGTGAGTGCTTGTGTTAAGCAAAACGCTACATGTTTAACAGGTGGTTTATTTACTGTTATACACATTGTAGCATAGTACAATTAACTAAGAAAAACTGCCGACCCGGCAGTGCAGTACCTAGGGATTTAGAGGCCCGGTGGGCATGGCCTCTTTGGGGGCTGCCCCTTCATTTTGACATGAGATAATTTTTTGACGCTTCTCAAGCTTGGTCCCGAGAAGAAAGAATCGTTGTGTAGCTTTTAGCTGACCTTCAATTAAAAAATTAGTATTCCATCAATGCAGTTGAGGCCGCAGACGCAGAAAACATTAGGCCTCTTAAAAAAGAAAGACATATCAAAGCTTTCAACATTATAGTTCTGTGAAGCCAATGCCGAACCAAGGGATTTTAGGCATCTTCGGGAGCCACTACATTTTGACATGAGATAATGTACTTAATATTTAGTTTAAAAAATATTTTGGGGGCCCTCCTCAAAATGGGCCCACTCCATACACCCTCTGTGTGAAGCCCCCATCATAAATGGGTTAGTTTGCATTGTAAACGTTGTGTACGGCGCTACTCAATCTCAACCATTATTCATTTCATTCATGTGACGTAATAGTCAAAAAATGGAAAAAAAAATGTGACGTATTTTAGGTTAGTAATAAAGGGAAATAATTGTACATTAGAAATAGATAAATTTTAGGAATATAAACAATTTAAACAATATAAATATTACATTATATTGAGGTATCCATAATTTTGGTTTAAAGTTTAGATTGTAGAACATAACACAAAATATTAATTGAACGATTTCTGTAAATATTTCTTTTATGATAGCTTCTCATTTAATAACAAATTGAACACCATAAATTTATTACGATACTGCGAGATATACATAGACCTATGGAACGACGATACGCTTTAGTATTCGCCTCGGAGAGTATCACCGAATATTTTGGCATGATTTTGTGTTCCCTCTCCTAAGATCGCTTTATTGATTTGTTAAAGATTGAGGCGGTCGAAAACAATACTTTATTGTGATTGCCATTTGGCATTCACTATCTTACCTGCCGTATGTTAGTGTGCGGTGTTTTGTCACCTCGGCGCTAAACATATGGCTGGTCCAATGTCATCTCTGGCAGCCATGTTGAGACTATTCTTACTCGGCTGGCCAGTTGGTAGCCGGATCATGCATGTTAAGAAGAAAACAGTAAATGTTTCTGCCATCTATGAATTGTTTATGTTGGATTGTTGGATGACAGACGGAAGTAGCGATGACAGACGGAAACCGGAACATATGATGTAAAATTTGTATTATAGATACTATAGGCACTGTATAGATATACTTCTTATTTTTTTAAATGCTACAATTAATTCTAAATTTTATTAGTTTTATTACATTGTCAGTTACTAAATTATTAACAAAAATTATTAAATTATTAAATAAAATTTGGTTTCATTTGAGTTTCCTCTTCATTCTCTCAATTTTTCTATGAATTATCTGAGGCCCAGAAGCATCTATTGCAAAAATCGTATCTTAATTTTTATGTCTTCCCTGTAATATGGCTCTCTGTGTCTGTACTGTTTTCCAATTTCCCACTCTTTACTGTTCATGCAGAAGGGGGGGGGACGTCTTAATAGATGACTGCCTAGGGCGCCAAACTGCCTGGGGACGGCTCTGGTGAGAATACAATACTTTGATTGGTTGACTTCATAACTAAGCCGTCATTAAGTAGGCCCTATGTGTGATCAGGGCAATGGATACGGTAATGAGGCAAATACGAAGGATAACATACAGAATTGGGAATGAGCGAGTAATTAGTAGCATATCAGCTAGTTACTTTTGCACCAAGGGCGGCTGATTGGCTTGACGCGACTCTGATCAGAAGGTATTATTATAACTATTTAGGCTAGACAAGGCCCTGATCAGAACTTAGTATGACCAAATAGACTTGACACGGCCCTGATCAGAACTAAGTATGACCAAACAGGCTTGACACGGCCTTGATCAGAAGGTATTATAACTATACTAAAGCGGTATTAGCTGGATGATAATGAATCGCTCGACCATTCAATCCAATCCACAGTCCAACGTCTACAAGGGAGACAATCAACATCGATATTTATCATCTTTTTATGTTTCGTTCCCTACCGCCTATTCAAATAGTGCTCATCAGCGCTCATTTATCACTCGGACATCTTTCCCCCAAGTGACAACAAAAGACCTCAAATTATTATGACGTAATACATGGCTAATTTTCTTCTTCCAATTTCCTTTTCGCCAAAAACATCCGCATGTATAGAAAACCGTCCTTCTTGTATGTATGCAAGGAAATGGGTGCATAAGCCATATATATATATATATATATATATATATATATATATATATCACCAAATCATTGAACGCTGTTTTTATCCGTTTGAACAATCTAGACTTTATATCATATATAAAAGCAAAAAAATAATTATTTCAAACTTGGAATAAATGGCATAACTTGACGGAGGAAGAAGAATCGTACCGGACGACACATATTTTGCCGCCATCCAAGGGGGCGGCAACTGTCGTAATGTTTAATTTAGTTCTGGATGGGTGTGGGTGGGGTTTTTCAGAGTCCTGCCCGGGCGTCAATAACACTATTTATAATACTACTTTAGTAGACCTATTACGAGGTCCTATTAGTAATTACAGTAAACTACCTTTATATTACTTTACTGTAAAGGGGTTGTCCGTTAATCACGACAACAGGTCACCGTATCCATGTTTTATGTAGTAGACTTGATTAAAGTCTCGCTTCCCCCGCCCCCCTACCCTCGCTCCCCGGACGCCCTATGCACCCACTTACATGTGATATTTAAATGACGCATTCGATTGTGGACTTTTTAAATTGTGGTCCATCAGTCCGCCTTTTTTCCCCACCGCTCTGCCCCCCCCCCAGCTGAGCACGTGCTCAGGGCCGGCCTTAGGCCGATTTGACCGATAGCCCCAAAAGCGGCCACGCGCCGGAAAAAAATTACAATCACACAAACCAGACAGATTGATCAAATAACTCTTTGTTAATCGAGCCAAACGTTTGCCCAATAACCATTGAATGATGGGCGTCGTCCCATTTCAATTGACATCGCTCATGTGTTGCACACGTCATTGGTTTTTGTGTACATCACGTGAGTAAATTAGCCAATCAGTGGGGATTAACAGATGCAAACCCCTTTTTTTTTAATTTTCAGATCTGTGACCGTGGGATTGAACACACGTGTGTTTACTTGCGTTCACGTGTGTTTACTTGTGTTTTATGTGTGTTTACTGTTTATGGTCTGGGGTTTTGAAACTTGATTCTTAATTCAATTAATTAGTTGTGCAAGTAAAAATCAACGTTGACCCAATTCAACGAGTACCCCCATAGTAGGCAGGGGCGTCAATTTAGTTCGTATCACCCGATGATAAAATTCAGGGTGATGGTCCCACGCAACCCCATGGTCCCACGAAACCCCCATGGTCCCACGCAACCCCCATGGTCCCACGCAACCCCAATGGTCCCACGCAACCCCCATGTTCCCACGCAACCCCCAAGGTCCCACGCAACCCCCATGGTCCAACGCAACCTCCATGGTCCCACGCAACCCCTATGGTCCCACGCATCCCCCATGGTCCTACGCAATCCCTATCAACCCCCATGGTCCCACGCAACCCCCATGGTCCCACGCAACCCCTATGGTCCCACGCACCCCCATGGTCCCACGCAATCTCTATCAACCCCCATGGTCCCACGCACCCCCATGGTCCCACGCAATCTCTATCAACCCCCATGGTCCCACGCAGCCCCATGGTCCCACGCAATCTCTATCAACCCCCATGGTCCCACGCAACCCCCATGGTCCCACGCAACCCCTATGGTCCCACGCACCCCCATGGTCCCACGCAATCTCTATCAACCCCCACGGTCCCACGCACCCCCATGCTCCCACGCAATCTCTATCAACCCCCACGGTCCCACGCACCCCCATGGTCCCACGCAATCTCCATAAACCCCCATGGTCCCACGCACCCCCATGGTCCCACGCAATCTCTATCAACCCCCATGGTCCCACGCACCCCCATGGTCCCACGCAATCTCTATCAACCCCCATGGTCCCACGCACCCCCATGGTCCCACGCAATCTCTATCAACCCCCATGGTCCCACGCAATCTCTATCAACCCCCATGGTCCCACGCACCCCCATGGTCCCACGCAATCTCTATCAACCCCCATGGTCCCACGCACCCCCATGGTCCCACGCAATGTCTATCAACCCCCATGGTCCCACGCACCCCCATGGTCCCACGCAATCTCTATCAACCCCCATGGTCCCACGCAATCTCTATCAACCCCCATGGTCCCACGCAATCTCTATCAACCCCCATGGTCCCACGCAATCTCTATCAACCCCCATGGTCCCACGCACCCCCATGGTCCCACGCAATGTCTATCAACCCCCATGGTCCCACGCACCCCTATGGTCCCACGCAATCTCTATCAACCCCCATGGTCCCACGCAATCTCTATCAACCCCCATGGTCCCACGCAATCTCTATCAACCCCCATGGTCCCACGCAATCTCTATCAACCCCCATGGTCCCACGCACCCCCATGGTCCCACGCAACCCCTATGGTCCCACGGATCCCCCATGGTCCTACGCAATCCCTATCAACCCCCATGGTCCCACGCAACCCCCATGGTCCCACGCAACCCCTATGGTCCCACGCACCACCATGGTCCCACGCAATCTCTATCAACCCCCACGGTCCCACGCACCTCCATGGTCCCACGCAATCTCTATCAACCCCCATGATCCCACGCAATGTCTATCAACCCCCATGGTCCCACGCAATGTCTATCAACCCCCATGGTCCCACGCACCCCCATGGTTCCACGCAATCTCTATCAACCCCCATGGTCCCACGCAATCTCTATCAACCCCCATGGTCCCACGCAATCTCTATCAACCCCCAGCGTCCCACGCAATCCCTATCAACCCCCCATGGTCCCACGCAATCTCTATCAACCCCCATGGTCCCACGCACCCCCATGGTCCCACACAATGTCTATCAACCCCCATGGTCCCACGCACCCCTATGGTCCCACGCAATCTCTATCAACCCCCATGGTCCCACGCAATCTCTATCAACCCCCATGGTCCCACGCAATCTCTATCAACCCCCATGGTCCCACGCAATCTCTATCAACCCCCATGGTCCCACGCACCCCCATGGTCCCACGCAACCCCTATGGTCCCACGGATCCCCCCATGGTCCTACGCAATCCCTATCAACCCCCATGGTCCCACGCAACCCCCATGGTCCCACGCAACCCCTATGGTCCCACGCACCACCATGGTCCCACGCAATCTCTATCAACCCCCACGGTCCCACGCACCTCCATGGTCCCACGCAATCTCTATCAACCCCCATGATCCCACGCAGCCCCATGGTCCCACGCAATCTCTATCAACCCCCACGGTCCCACGCACCCCCCATGGTCCCACGCAATCTCTATCAACCCCCATGGTCCCACGCACCCCCATGGTCCCACGCAATCTCTATCAACCCCCATGGTCCCACGCACCCCCATGGTCCCACGCAATCTCTATCAACCCCCATGGTCCCACGCAATCTCTATCAACCCCCATGGTCCCACGCAATCTCTATGAACCCCCACGGTCCCACGCACCCCCATGGTCCCACGCAATCTCTATCAACCCCCATGGTCCCACGCACCCCCCAGGGTCCCACGCAATGTCTATCAACCCCCATGGTCCCACGCACCCCCCATGGTCCCACGCAATCTCTATCAACCCCCATGGTCCCACGCAATCTCTATCAACCCCCTTGGTCCCACGCAATCTCTATCAACCCCCATGGTTCCACGCAATCTCTATCAACCCCCATGGTCCCACGCAATCTCTATCAACCCCCATGGTCCCACGCACCCCCATGGTCCCACGCAATGTCTATCAACCCCCATGGTCCCACGCACCCCCATGGTCCCACGCAATCTCTATCAACCCCCATGGTCCCACGCAATACCAATCAACCCCCATGGTCCCACGCAATCTCTATCAACCCCCATGGCCCCACGCAATCTCTATCAACCCCCATGGTCCCACGCAATCTCTATCAACCCCCATGGTCCCACGCAATCTCTATCAACTTCCATGGTCCCACGCAATCTCTATCAACCCCCATGGTCCCACGCACCCCCATGGTCCCACGCAATCTCTATCAACCCCGATGGTCCCACGCAATCTCTATCAACCCCCATGGTCCCACGCAATCTCTATCAACCCCCATGGTCCCACGCATTCTCTATCAACCCCCATGGTCCCACGCAATCTCTATCAACCCCCATGGTCCCACGCACCCCCATGGTCCCACGCAATCTCTATCAACCCCGATGGTCCCTCGCAATCTTTATCAACCCCCATGGTCCCACGCAATCTCTATCAACCCCCATGGTCCCACGCAATCTCTATCAGCCCCCATGGTCCCACGCACCCCCATGGTCCCACGCAATGTCTATCAACCCCCATGGTCCCACGCAATCTCTATCAACCCCCATGGTCCCACGCACCCCCATGGTCCCACGCAATGTCTATCAACCCCCATGGTCTCGCCCCCCCCCCCATATCTCCAACATTTAGCAGCAGAAAAAAAATTACAAAACAACACATAGATGAATAAATATAAGTGTGCCCTGTCTAGTAAGCGACGGGCCCAATGTAGGCGCGTGCCCTGTCTAGTAAGCGACGGGCCCAATGTGAGCGCGTGCCCTGTTTAGTAAGCGACGGGCCCAATGTAGGCGCGTGCCCTGTCTAGTAAGCGACGGCCCAATGTAGGCGCGTCCCCAGTCTAGTAAGCGACGGGCCCAATGTAGGCGTGTACCCTGTCTAGTAAGGATTTGTGTTTACACATAAATTAGCCAATGGTGAACACAATAGTTAGTATAATCCTTTAGGAATTTATTTTACTGATTAGGACACGATGCGAGTTATAAATAAAGTTACTTAGCATAATTGCTAGATCCATTTGTAATTGTAACCATATACTGGTGTCTCATTGTTGATTATCCGATTGAATAATGTTCAGAAATTAAGTTAAAGCTACTCCCACTTATTAAAAAAAAAATGCGTTTGTAATCAACAGACTGCGCTTTAAAATAATGACATTTTACAAATCGGTAGCCTTAGCAGAGGGCGGGGCATGAGGGCCAGAAATAACGCCGCCCCCCCCCCCGAAGTTATCTACTTACCACCCCTTAGACTGCTTCCGAAAATAGGATAACTTAATGTAGTTACGTAATAGTGGATTGGAAGAGGTGATGTGTGCAGTGATTCAAATACTTAACACCTTTCCACGAAATATTCCAATATTTTATCAGCTAGCATAATATTGTTATATAACTCTTTCCTTGCCCTATATGGTGTGCAATGAATAAGGTAATTCCCGTAGACCAGCGCACCGTACAATTTACGTATTGAAAGCAGTGACCTTGTTACGCAAGAACAGATGAGTTGTGATGATGAAGCTGGCCGTGTAGAAAGGTGGCAATTGTTGTTGTTGATTGTGTATAGATTATTAAATGATGCGATTTCTTGAACTAGCGCCGTTGCTTTAGTGAATTCCTGTTGAGCATTTAACAATATTTATTTATTTTTTTTTAGAAAAAAGCAAGAATCTTAATAACTCAATGTAGTAGTATGAGATATTTAATTTAGGATACTGGGACACGTTCCACCAACATAAATACAGGTCGTAACTTTGTAAAACTAGTGGATGGAAACAAAAAACGAAAAGTGTCCAAAACGAAAAAAAATTGACCGCGAATGAAAAGGCCGTTTGCAGTGGATCTCACATATTTATTTGTTTAGTCGCATAACGCATGCATTTGTGGCTCATGAAAAAAAAAAAGAATGTTAATTTTGGATATGCAATAATGAGATAACATTAAGTGTTTACCAGAGCCGTAGCTAGCTATTGTTGCGCCCTGTGAAAGTTAAATTTCGTTTCAGCACCTTCCACCCGAATCTCTATAGTGCAAAATAAAAACATTGAACAACGCCCTGCCTGGCGCCCCCTTCCTAGTTCAGCGCCATGTGCGGCCGTGCTACCAGCAGTACCCACAGTACCCGCAGTACCCACAGTACCCACAGTACCCGCAGTACCCACAGTACCCACACAACCCACAGTACCCGCAGTACCCACAGTACCCACACAACCCACAGTACCTACACAACCCACAGTACCCGCAGTACCCACAGTACCCACACAACCCACAGTACCCACAATACCCACACAACCCACAGTACCCGCAGTACCCACAGTACCCACAGTACCCACACAACCCACAGTACCCACAGTACCCGCAGTACCCATAGTACCCACAGTACCCACACAACCCACAGTACCCACAGTACCCACAGTACCCATAGTACCCACACAACCCACAGTACCCACAGTACCCACAAAACCCGCAGTACCCACAGTACCCACAGTACCCACAGTACCCGCAGTACCCACAGTACCCACAGTACCCGCAGTACCCACAGTACCCACAGTACCCACAGTACCCGCAGTACCCACAGTACCCGCAAAACCCACAGTACCCACAGTACCCTCAGTACCCACACAACCCGCAGTACCCGCAGTACCCACAGTACCCACACAACCCACAGTACCCACAGCACCCACAGTACCCGCAGTACCCACAGTACCCGCAGTACCCACACAACCCACAGTACCCACAGTACCCACAGTACCCTCAGTACCCACAGTACCCACACAACCCACAGTACCCGCAGTACCCACACAACCCACACTACCCACAGTACCCACAGTGCCCACAGTACCCACAGTACCCGCAGTACCCACACAACCCACAGTTCCCACACAACCCGCAGTACCCGCAGTACTCACACAACCCAAAGTACCCACAGTACCTACAGTACCCACACAACCCACAGTACCCACAGTACCCACAATACCCACAGTACCCACAGTACCCGCAGTACCCACACAACCCTCACAACCCACAGTACCCACAGTACCCACACAACCCGCAGTACCCACACAACCCACAGTACCCGCAGTACCCACAGTACCCGCAGTACCCACACAGCCCACAGTACCCACAGTACCCACACAACCCACAGTACCTACACAACCCACAGTACCCGCAGTACCCACATTACCCACAGTACCCACAGTACCCACACAACCCACAGTACCCACACAACCCACAGTACCCACAATACCCACACAACCCACAGTACCCGCAGTACCCACAGTACCCACACAACCCACAGTACCCACAGTACCAAAAGTACTCACACAACCCACAGTACCCACAGTACCCACAAAACCCACAGTACCCGCAGTACCCACAGTACCCACAGTACCCGCAGTACCCACAGTACCCACAGTACCCACACAACCCGCAGTACCTGCAGTACCCACACAACCCACACTACCCACATTACCCGCAGTACCCACAGTACCCACAGTACCCACAGTACCCACAGTACCCACAGTACCCACACAACCCACAGTACCCACAGTACCCACACAACCCACAGTACCCGCAGTACCCACAGTACCCGCAGTACCCACACAGCCCACAGTACCCACAGTACCCACACAACCCACAGTACCTACACAACCCACAGTACCCGCAGTACCCACATTACCCACAGTACCCACAGTACCCACACAACCCACAGTACCCACACAACCCACAGTACCCACAATACCCACACAACCCACAGTACCCGCAGTACCCACAGTACCCACACAACCCACAGTACCCACAGTACCAAAAGTACTCACACAACCCACAGTACCCACAGTACCCACAAAACCCACAGTACCCGCAGTACCCACAGTACCCACAGTACCCACAGTACCCACAGTACCCACAGTACCCACACAACCCGCAGTACCTGCAGTACCCACACAACCCACACTACCCACATTACCCACAGTGCCCACAGTACCCACAGTACCCGCAGTACCCACACAACCCACAGTTCCCACACAACCCGCAGTACCCGCAGTACTCACACAACCGACAGTACCCACACAGCCCACAGTATCCACAGTACCCACAATACCCACAGTACCCACAGTACCCACACAACCCACAGTACCCACAGTACCCGCAGTACCCACAGTACCCACAGTACCCACACAACCCGCAGTACCCGCAGTACCCACATAACCCACAGTACCCACAGTACCCACACAACCCACAGTACCCGCAGTACCCACAGTACCCACAGTACCCACACAACCCACAGTACCCATAGTACCCACAGTACCCGCAGCACCCACAGTACCCACACAACCCACAGTACCCACAGTACCCACACAACCCACAGTACCCACACAACCCACAGTACCCACACAACCCACAGTACCCACAATACCACAGTACCCACAGTACCCACAGTACCCGCAGTACCCACAGTACCCGCAGTACCCACAGTACCCGCAGTACCCACAGTACCCATAGTACCTAAAGTACCCACAATACCCACACAACCCACAGTACCCGCAGTACCCGCAGTACCCACACAACACACAGTACCCACAGTACCCACAGTACCCACAAAACCCACAGTACCCACAGTACCAACAGTACTCACACAAACCACAGTACCCACAGTACCCACAGTACCCGCAGTACCCACAGCACCCACAGTACCCACATTACCCACAGTACCCGCAGTACCCACAGTACCCACAGTACCCACAGTACCCGCAGTACCCACACAACCCACACAACTCACAGTACCCACAGTACCCACAGTACCCGCAGTACCCACACAACCCACAGTACCCACAGTACCCGCAGTACCCACATAACCCACAGTACCCACAGTACCCACACAACCCACAGTACCCACAGTACCCACAGTACCCTAGCTTAGTGACTGGTTGTTACCAACACAAATTCATCAGTCTATTTACCACTCACGTCAAACCGTACGCGTGACTATTCCATACAAAACAAATAGTTTAACAGTATATACACGCATTCTTGTGCCGGGCGCGTACTAAGTCAGTGTACACCGTTCTATAACAGCAGTCGCAAGGTATGAACATATATGGGGAGGAGGGAGGGTTTCTTATATGAAGAATACTACAAATCGGCTCCTTAAGTCCCTCGAAATTCCACCTCCCCCTGCCCCGTAGCGTAACACCTTACAGCAGGAGGGGGGGCGGGCATTTTACAGCAGGGACCATGCATTCTACAGCAGGGACCATGCATTCTACAACAAGGCCAGTAGAGCAAAACAAGCAAAGGGGGACCAGACAAAACGCGGGGGGGGGGCACGGTCCACCAAGCCCCCTTCCGCCCGCTACTGGCCTGCCTCCCCCTTCCCCACCAGAGACGGAAATTTAAAAATACAAGTTGTAGTTCATATGTTTTATTTGATTTCATAACGACAGTACGTTATTGATATAGCCAAAAACCGATCTTTGATATCCCGTGTGACTCCTGTCACGACTACACACGTGAGGCAACAAAGCGAGGCTACCGTCACGACTACCCACGTGAGGCAACAAAGCGAGGCTCCTGTCACGACTATTCCGTGAGTCAACAATGTGAGGCTCCTTTCACGACTACCCCGCGAGGCAAAAACGCGAGACTCCTGTCACGACTACCCCGTGAGGCCTCAACGCGAGGCTCCTGTCACGACTACCCTCGTTTGGCAATAACGCGAGGCTCCTGTCACGACTACCCACGTGTGGCAATAACGTGAGGCTTCTGTCACGACTACCCCATGAGGGAACAATGCGAGACTCCTGTCTGGACTAATTGGACTGATGTCCATGTACTATGTAACCTCTCAAACTGCGTCATGCCATCCTTGACCAATCACTAACACGCTCTACCGGTCATGCGCATCAACAAAGCAAAGCTTGACCAAAACAACAGATCACACCCATCGGCACGATAACATTCAACCAAAGCGGAGATAATACAAAATAAAAATCAAAGGGTGATAACTATGGATAGTACATCTTCTATGTACACTAGGTATATGACTAAAATAATTTTTTCATTACTTTTAATTCCCCTTACTGCCACAAGTGGATATTTATCATATCTAAACAAAAAATATCAATAACAACCCTCAACTGTTAAAAAAGTTTACCCGCCTAGTAAATCATATATCATACCCGCATTTAGTATTTTAACTGTAATTTTGTTCTTTGTTGTTTCATGCACCGTTAGCCGTTTTATTAGGCAACTATTATACACATAATATGTGCTTGTGTCGTTTCCGGATTGTCTCAGTGCAATTATGTCAAAAAATCCCCCAGCTTCCGAGAAGAACAAGAGAATTTGGTCTTCAAATCTATTGCAGTTCCGAAAAAGCATTAAATCACGAAAGCATAGTACTGTTAGCAGTCTTGATCAAATGCAAATAATTCCAATGGAACTACATATCGTAAACAGATATAAAACATTAGCTTCTGATATAACAAGCAGACACGACAGGATCGAACTGATTGCGGGTGAAGTAAAACAGTTCTGGAAAAAAATTACATTGCCCATTAAACAAGGTAAATCAAAAGTTGAGTGAAAAATTGACAATGTTGTTAAGAATTTGAAAGACATAATTGAAGACCTGGAAAGTATGATTTCACAGCGATGTTTAATTAAGACTTGAAAAAGAAGGGTAGTACTGCCGAGAAGAAGGAGTTCTATGCACTTCAGATTTCAACAAAAGGAAATTAGGTTATTGTACCTTAGAAGATGATTCACAAAAGATTCTCAAGAAAAATTAAATTACTTAAAGAGTCTAAGAAAGCTTTACTGAAATAAAATATTGAATCAAGTGTTTTACCAATTTTGGATACAGAAGATTCTGTGAGTGAGGAAGATTTTGTGAGGGAAGAACAGTGTTCCAGTTGTCATTAAGATAAGGAGAAACCATTAAAATCTAATAGACAAAAACTGCTTCTGCAATGCGTTTAGTGACTGCAACAAAATTGAGTACAAAAATGAAAAAAGGGAAGTCAGACTCGTTCTTCAGCTGGCAAATGGAAAAAGGGAGACAATATTCAATGGAATAAAAACTGGGCTCAATGAATATGAACTCTGGCCTTCAATAAAAATGATTGTCTCTGACACAACTGCAGCATATACTTGAAGAATTGGTGCAGTCACACTGTTACAGAAACACTTTCAAGATGTTAGATTAGAAAAAGCTGTATACATTGGATGATAACACCACATTCTAGATAAAATATTGAAACATGTCATGAATGATCATTTTAGTACATCAACAACTACACCATACATCAGCTACTCGTTTGTTTTAACAATAGCAGAAAAGCATGAACAACTCAAAACTTCATTTGATAATGCTGGGGCACCACTAAATAAATCAGGACAAGAGTGCTGGCGAGACAACATGACTTTTCTTGATCATGTAATATCATGCTACAGGATTTTCAATACTACAGGAAGCTTCCCAAAAGTAAATTTTTGATGACTTCCAAACATCAATAATGCGATATGGGACTCAAAGGCAAATTAATGTTTGCTATCATTCGTTCTGATACCGGGGTATGGACAAACAGCTAAGGTATCGTGTGATTTCATCAGTGGTACATGGTCTGACATCTGGTTCTCTCCCAAGTTCTTCAATCTTACTGACTTTGATAATTTATAAGAAGCCTGTAAGCAGCATACATAGACTTTGCAGTCATTAAAGACATTTTGGTCCACAGATCCAACACCTATACCAAAACAGCTTTCAAATATATGTGCAATTAAAGTGATGCAAGATTTACTTCCACTTTTGCAAGTCCATTTAAAAATTGAACATTAGATTCCTTTTAACTAATACACAATAGAAATGTACATTTTAACAATTATTAATATTATTCTTATGTCACTTTTATTTGTAATGGTGAAACTTTTATCGAAAAATTGAAAATGTGTATGCTCTAAGAATATTTGGATCGATTGCAAAACTAAAATTACCCATATTTTCTTTATTTGTGATACAAAGCTCCACCAAATATGATATGGTGATATAGGGTTATATTTTAGGCATACCCCTAATGTACGCTGTACTTAGTTTTTTTTTTTTATAAATCTTCAGTACCCATTGGATAAAATGACTTGTGTTAACGTCTTATAACTGTTGAGAAAGATTCCTTTAGAATATTATGATCAATTAATGATTTAGTGTTATGTGATGTCACTTCGAGTACAGAGATATGATATTGTTTGTATCATGGATCTATTGTTAACGCAATTAAATATATGTCACCATTCTCAACTCCGACTGCGTGCAAACCAGTCGGTCCGGGTCAGGCCCGTAGCGTGCTGGGGGACCAGGGGGCCGGCCCCCTACTGCGCTTTGTCTGCCCCCCCCTGCTTATTTGCTCTACTTAGTAAAATGTATTACCTGCCCACCCTGATATTGCCTGGCCCCTGCTGTAGAATGCCTGGCCCCTGTTGTAGAATTTTCACGCTACGTGGCTGGTCCGGGTACCGAGCCTCTGTTTACTAGTAAATGTGCACCCCGCGAACTATTACGCAGTACTAATTATAGCGCATCTATACTCTCGAAAGAAAAAGGAAATGATGGAAAGTAGAAAGCGATCACTGAATACTGTGAGATACATTGAGAGAGTGTGTTATTTGTGACACTATACTCTCGAAGGAAAATAAAAACAATAGCTTCAAAGTCTGTGTGGTCATCTTGCTTCATTGTTAAGTGTGTCTGAAGAAGGCGATTCCACTCAACTGTTTGACTAATCATGGTTTGGAAGGTAGGATAAAAAGATCACCATTACTTATTGATGTATCACACTCGATTCCACGCAGTGTCCAGTTGTAAGAAGTAGATTAAACTGTCAATCAAAACTGCAGTTAGATTACAATAACAGATCTGTACTTTGACACAGACGGAATACATAGTAAGTGGACTATTAACTAAAAAATAAAATCATAAGAAATAACTTATGAAATAATTTTTTTAGCTGTTTGTAAAAGATTATTTTGATTGTCGCAGTGAACTGACACGTTGTTTGTTGTACTGTCTGGTACTTGCTGAAAAACTCATGTTCACATGTTTATGTGTCATTAAGATTTTAAAAAGCTGTTGGCCATTAACTGACCGACATGGTAACTCAGTAAAACCTTTGGCCGGACACAGGTCAGACTCAATACACGACAGATTCAATCAGAACTATAAGACACCCTGAAGAAATCTAATTTACAACATCATATGACTCACACCCTCCAAACACCACAGAACACACACCCTTAGACCCACCCACTTACCACCTTAAGGAAAAACCCACATGGTCTACAATACAAGCCCCGTATCACCATAAGACACAACCCACATGGGCTGTAATACAGGCCCCTTACCACCATAAGACACAACCCACATGGACTACAATACAGGCCCCTTACCATCATAAGACACATCCCACATGGTCTACAATACAAGCCCCGTATCACCATAAGACACATCCCACATGGTCTACAATACAAGCCCCGTATCACCATAAGACACATCCCACATGGTCTACAATACAAGCCCCGTATCACCATAAGACACATCCCACATGGTTACACCACATGCAAACCCGTATCCATAAGACCCTCCACATGGTCTACAATACAAGCCCCGTATCACCGCCAAGACACATCCACATGGTCTACAATACAAGCCCCCGTATCACCATAAGACACGTACGCTGGTCTCTCTGGCCCGGCCCCCTTATCACTACTAAGACACATCCACATGGTCTATAATGCCAGCCAGTATCTACCCTTAAGAGCAAAACTCACATGGTCTACAATACAATCCCCTTACCACCATAAGACTAGCCCCCCCCGTACACCATGTCGTACAAGATGGTGGGGGACCCAGTACCCGGTATCATTGACTGATGTCAATAAACTTCCACCTTTCAAGAACTCACATTAAAACAAAATCACACGACAACAAAAATAAAATAAACAAACTGTTGCTTATCCTTGGTTTATTAGACACCCCGAACGGTTCTGTCACATGTGCTCGGATTCTTACAACGGTCCTGCTAAGGCAGTGGTGGGCAAACTACGGCACGCGGGCCGCATGCGGCCCGTCTGAGTATATGATGCGGCCCGTATGCATGTTTATGTTCGTATTTTAAAATGTGACGTGCATGTGTAATAAAGCGTGAATGTGAAATAAAGTGACAAATACAAGGTTATTATCATTAATTCATATTTTCATACGTTCTAAATGGTAATTGAAGTAGACAATATATATATATATATATATATATATATATATATATATATATATATATATATATATATATATATATGCATGCGGCCCGCCAATAAAAATCAAACGTGGCCCTGCGTAGAAAAAAGTTTGCCCACCCCTGTGCTAGGGGGATGGTGCGGCCCAGCAATAAGTGCCCATTTCTATAATATCTAAAATACAAACAAAAAAAATAATAATCATCATCTGCTCTGTCTCATCGTCTGTTACACAAGATGGCGGCCAATGTATCCATGTCGTGTACACCACGAGTTTTTAACTCGACATTTCATCATTATTAAGATATTGCTTATCGAAAAGGCGTGTGCACTCTTGTCATTTCCACCATGGCAGTTAAGTGCTGGGTATGAAAGCAACGGGAGAAGTGAGGGGAACTTTCCCTACGATCAGGTGAATTCCCCGGGGATTTCGTCATCGATGGAACAAGGTGCTCGTTGGTCGACAGTTTTCCGCTGCTGCACAGGATTAAATGTCGGTCCCTCGTTTGATATCTAATGCTATATAGTTATCAGAATTTCTGATAAGATATTCCTAGAGCCTCTCGTATCGTAACTTCAAATAACTTCAACATAATATATATATACATATTTAATGTAATATTTATGGTGTTCAGAATGATTTACTTTGCGTCTCAATTATGCGAGTAGTTTCCCTTGGTTATTATTTCTAAAAAAAAAAACGCGTAGAAAGGAAAATAACGTACAATAATGGGGGGATAATACAAAACAACAAATACAGGGGTGATAACTAGGGAATATCTACATTACACTTAATTTTATTCAAGATATAACATCATTACTAAAATACTTGTTTTTTTTTTCTTATGTTGTCTACAGAGGCGTAGTGAGAGGTGAGGAAGGGGGCATCATGTCCCGGGCGCTACTCACAAAGGGGCGCCAAATAGTATATTTTACATATATTATAATATGGTTTTCAAATGGGGGGGGGGCGCTAAAAAGGTATTGTGCCCCAAATGCGAGTTAAGCTCGCTACGGCGCTGGTTGTCTACCCTATGGATAACACTCGTCTAAGACAGGGGTGGGCAGATGTCGGGGAGCGCGAGCCTCAATGGGTTCTTCGATTTAACAGAACTGGGCCGGACCAAAAGTAGCCAGACTGAATTGGATATGTCGTTAAAGTAAATACAGTCAAATGCGCGGGAAATATCAAACAATTATATGGGTCTAACTAAATAGGTCAGCGGTCTGGTCTAAGATGTCTTTTAAACTATTGATAATAAATATTTAAAAGGAGCAAAAAAAAAAAAAATTTCGCAGCGGTGGGATTCGAACCCACGCCTCCGAGGAGACTAGTGCCTAAACCAGCGCCTTAGACCGCTCGGCCACGCTACCTCTTCAACCGCGATTAATGAAATAAAACCACTTGCATTTGGTCATTTCTGTTTGACTTTTCGTCGGACTTCACCCATGGGCTATAACAAATGCACACCTTATTTTCTGTCAATAAGAGTTTGTTTACTTTATAGATTTTTCTTCTTGATCAAAGGAAAGTGTATCAAAGTTCAGTCCCCTTAGACAAACTATATATATATACAGTGGATTCCGCTTAATTGGGACAACCGCTTAATTGGGACAAATCTCAAAGAAACCAAACCAAGAAGCCAAAAGTAAATTTGTATGTTTAATCGGGACAGCCGCTTAAGTGGGACAAAAAGCCTCGGTCCCGATGTTTCCCAATTAAGTGGAATCGACTGTATATATATATATATATATATATATATATATATATATATATATATATATATATATGTCTGTGACATGTTGTCTCCGTTTGATTGGGTCTCTATATATGGTGTAGTTGTTTTGGTTGGCTCCGATGTCATTCTGGCACATAAAATCCCATGACGAGCAGCGGGAAATTAACGACCGAGAGGGCCCATGAGCTACAATCAGTGGCGTAGGTTGGGGTGTTGCTGGGTGACCGTAGAGGGGCGCACAACTAAGAAGGAGCGCCGAGAAAGCGCTGTTAATCTAGCACTGGTTGAATAGATTAAGAAAGGCTGGGAGGTGGGGGGAGGGCGCATTGTGAGACATATTTAGCTACTAGCTGAACCACTGCAAAACCTTTTGCTTAGAGATGTTTCATAGTTCAACTTTGAGAGGTCACCATGAATAGGTCAATGTAATTATGTATGGGTCTTACGTGTGTTTACGTGTGCTTACGTTTTTTTTACGTGTGTTTACATTGTTTACGTGTTTTTACGTGTGTTTGCATGTGCTTACGTGTTGTTGTTTTTTCGTGTGTTTGCATGTGCTTACGTGTTTTTACGTGTGTTTACATGTGTATGGTCTCGGGTTGAAACTCGATCCTTCATTCCATTAATTAGTTTTTTAAGTAAAATCAACGTTGACTCAATTCAACGAGTACCCATTTCTACCGTTCGATTTTGTTTAAACTGATGGCGAGCATATAGCTAGGAAATTATACGTAGGAGGCCCTATTAAAAAGGGGACCCCCGTGGCAAAACGCTGCAAATATTGGGCACCTAAAAAAATCCTTATAAATCAATGCCCCTGTAGCGATCACAACTTTTTAAATCGTTTTTAGATTTGGGCCGTTGACTAGTGCGTGTCCTTCCTTGTTGCTATTAAAATATATGACATAACAGGGGGCCCCGGTGATCATGGGGGGCCCTAGCTAGCCGCACAGTTTACCTATCCAATGGAATGGTTCTGTATGTAACAAACATCTTTTGATATATCCGGCCTTAAGATGATTGTTTCAAATTTGGGGCCCACGGCCGTCATTCTGGACAGGCAAAAGTAGGCAGCTACCTACGGCTCCCTTAGCCTGTTGGAACCTTTTTTTTTTTGTTAGCCTCGGGGGGGGGGGAAGTCTAGGGCGAAATGGCGCAAATATATAAAAAATCATCCTGTCCGCCGCCCACCCGATAAACAACGTGGCTACGGTTCCGGTCAGACGTATTCCGTCTTATTTTTTTTTCCGGGGTCCGGCTATAGATATACGCATGCGCGACTAGACGGACTCCGTATTGTTTTTTTTTTCTTCGGGGTCCGTCTATAGATGAGCGCATGTGCGGCAGACGGACAGCATAATATTATTGCATTTTTTTTTGTTTTCGGGGCTAGAGTTAGGGTTAGGATTAGGGTTAGGAATAGGGTTAGGATTAGTGTTAGGGCTTAGGCACAATATCTATAGTTGGACCCCGGAAAAAAATAATACGGAGTACGTCTGACCGGAACCGTAGCCACGCCGTTTAATAAAATATGAAATGCAGCCGTCAGTGGTAATTAGAAATGCGCCTCCACTGCATCACAATATTTACAAGCGGTGTAGTGTAGTGTAGTGTAGTGTACTGTTAACGAAACGGAGCTAGCAGTATAAAAAAAATTCAGTGTTTGGATGAAGAGAGTCAGTCTCCTCATTTGGAAAACTCTTTACCACATCGACATAGCCAAAACCGCTACAAAAATAAAATAACTTAGAAATATCCACATTAGTTTAGTTTGGCATTGTTCTTGTTCTCTGGTAGTGTAAGTAGATTGTTTTGATGCGCGTGTGGGTAGGGGGCGTAGGTGTGATAGAAGGAAGACTAGGGGGGGGAGGGGTTGGTGGAGTTTATCACAGGTAAAGCAGTTACACTGAAAACACCTGATTCAATCTCTATCGAGTAGGTGGGGGTGGGGATTGGGGCCCGATGATGTATACGTGGTCAAGGGCTGGACTGTCGATCTCCGATGAGAGCTAACGCAATGTTACAGGTCATGGTAAAGGTTCCCTCATTGTCTCCCGTGTTGCCTCCATGGCAAATACAAAAAAAAGAAGAGCACAACGAAAATCCCCACAGATACAAATCCCACAGAAAAATCCCATAGAAAAATCCCACAGAAAAATCCCATATGAAAAATTCCATAGAAAAATCTAGAAAAATCGAAAAATACAGAAAAATCCCATATTGAAAAATCCTATAAAAAATCCCAAGAATCCATATGAAAAATCCTAAAAAATCCCATAGAAAAATCCCAAAAAATCCCATACGAAAAATCCTACAGAAAAATCCCATATGAAAAATCCCACTGAAAAAACCCATTGCGAATAAAAGGATCTATTTAGATAAACATCTCAATTATCCTGTTCATCTTATTTAGTCATAGTAATGAGACCCTCCCCCCACTCGCCCCACCCCCCACACCGCCCACCCATACACACTTTCCTTTTGTGACGCCCACTTAGGGAGATAACTGCCGACCGTCTGTGTTGACTCCAACACTACTTGGACTACCAGACAAAGGGATTAATAAAAAGTATGACGAGGACAACAATACATGCCAACTCCAAGCTGTGTCCTTTTTTTTTTGCTAAGCTGTTGTTGAACGCGTCTTGGTCTATTGCATTATTTTGAGTACTTGAAGGGAAAAAAAAAAACAATAGAGAGAGGTTGGTCCGCGGAATAGAAACTTTACGGAATACGCAATCCCCAATTCGACAGATTTTTCAGTAGATGTATATACCGTTAATAGTCAGTGTTTCTTCAGAAAAGTAGAGGTAATATTGGTACACATGGTCGTATTAATATGATGAGCCCATTTGCCTCCCTTCCCGATATTTATAATTATGGAGAAACAGTATTGTCAGAATTTGATGACGCAATTTGGTAGGCTCCGCCCACCACAGCTTCTATGACGTCATCCCGTTGTTATTTTATGCTGAGTTTTACGTGCATACGTCATTTCTAACAAAATGTGGGGGGAACTGTCTAACCGACAGTGGGGGCACGTGCTTTACTTTTGGCAGTCTAGCTTTGGGGATCCTAGAATGCGGATGAATATTGCAGTTTGTATCTAGACAGCAGTTATCGTACCCCCTCCTGAGTTCATCTTTATATGTCAGCTCATGTCAGTTCATGTTTATACAGTTATATTACAATATTTAATGCTATTATTGGTACTTCCAAAATGCAGTGGACTTCGTATATGAATGTTGTTCCCTTTTTTGTTGTAACATCTGTTAATAAAATGAACCTCGCAACAACAATAACGATAAGCAGCATGATGGGCAACACATGATGGACAACATCAAACAGTTATTTTAACAAATTGTCTGGGTAAGACCAAAAATGTCCTACTTTTAAATCTGTATTTTAAAGCAATGATTAATAAATATATCCAGTTCAACTGAACAAACTTCTTAATTGACGCTAGAGATGAACAAAATGATGTCAAGTTGTCACTTACTTATACCGTACCCATTGTCATCTCACCCCCCCTCCCCCTTTCCATTTCACAGGGCTAACCTGTGTTTTGGTCCTGTGTGAGTGATGTCCACTGAAAGGATGAAATTTCTTAGATCCTATAAACCACTAATGTGACTGTTTTTTATGGTGTCCTTCTTTCATTCCCACCATAGCAGGATAGTGCAATGGCCATGGAGGCACCACGGGAAATATAGCCATGACCTGAAAAAATGTCCTCGGTCCTGTCCTGGAGATCGAACCTGGTACCTTCAGGTGGACAGTCGAGCGCTTAACCACACGACCATACGTCACCAAATAATCGCACAACTTAAAGCAACGATTTTTAGTTGTTTTGTAGTTCCCTACTTTCATCCCCACCACAGTGAGAGTGTAATGGCCTTGGAGGCACCACGGGAGACATGAATGGATCTGAAAAGTTTCCTTGGTTCTCAATGGATATCGAACCAGGTGCCTTCAGGGTGGACAGTCGAGCGCGTTACCGCACGACCATATGCCCCCCATGTAGTAACAACCGCTAAAAAAAGCAAAACAATAAAAACGAAATAGATATGGTCAACAACTGACCTCATATGGAGTGGTCATCTAATACTTTTGGCTCTAGAGGACCACTCGCTATATTCATTACACTATTGACTTTGGTAGAAATGTAAATGGTATAACTGTCCCATTAGGGTTTTGTTGTTGTCACAAGTAAATATACAAGTATTATAATTAATTTATGCAAAACTTGCACATCATCAAGTTGTTACACTTAAATGATCATAGAACAAGCAATACAGCTCTTTTTACTTCACTGCATTTTGTAAATATCATGTTTCATTGATTGTGAAACAGTATTAACATCACCACCAGATGGGAATACCATCTCACTATTGGGGCCGAAGCTGAAATAACTAGCCAACTGACCAGGGCTAACACCGCTTGCAGGAGGTGCGCAGTCAAGTATGCCCTAATGGTACTTTGTGTAAAATCTGATTGCATAGGGCTTCGACGTTTTGGCTTGGGGCTCCCAAACGTCTCTGGATGTATCTGCCCTGCCCCCCCTCTAAGAACCAAAGATCGTATGACGGTGGGGGGGGGGGGAAGGGAAAAGCTTAGGCAGTCTCCATAAGAACCACTCTCTCTATATATATATTCAACTTATTAAAAATACCAACTTTGTGTTAAATTTTTGCCTTTAATTGAATGAGCGTTACACGACATAAAACAAATGAAATAGTCCTCAAGCTGTAATGCAATAAGCCCCCATCAATGAAACACCCTTTTACTTGTTAACGTCTTGACTCATCTTCCGTGTGACTCCTTGTCATGACCACCCCGTGAGACCACGACGTGAGACTCCTGCCATGACCACCCCATGAGACCACGACGTGAGACTCCTTGTCATGACCACCCCGTGAGACCACGACGTGAGACTCCTGCCATGACCACCCCGTGAGACCACGACGTGAGACTCCTGCCATGACTAACAGGACTGCTCTCCACGTAACCTCTCCACATGTCACCCTTGACCAATGACCAACACCTCTGCCGGCCAATCCCGTCACCAAAGCATGATTGACCTTACCAAAACAACAGATCACATCCACCAACTCAGTAACATTCAACCTAAGGGGAATAATTCACATTTCACAAAGCTATCAAGGGGAGACAACTAGACACAGGACGCCTGCCATAGATCACATTTAATTTTATTAGAAATATAACACCATTAATAAAATACTTGTTTTTAACATTGATTTAAAACTAACGTGAATTTCATTTTCCATTTATATTTTTTGTTTAGTTATGGTATTTATTATAACGGAACCCAATTTTTTTCTTCTGTACCCTTTTGTACTGCAGTACCTAAATTATAAGTTATCGTCTAGGGCAGGGGTAGGCAAATTTTGCGGATCAAGGAACTCATTTGGGTTTTTCAATTTGACAGAATGGGACGGACCCAATGCGGCCAATGAAATGTTTATAGCGAAAAGAAATAAAATGTGCGTGCGATATCACGTAATAGTGGTCTAGTCTGAGATGTTTAGACTATTTGTAAGACAATATTAGGTTCTAGTGGTCTAGTTTTTTTTTGTAAATAATCATTAGGTTCTAGTGGTTAGTCTGAGATGTTTAGACTATTGGTAGACAACATTAGGTTCTAGTGGTCTAGTCTGAGATGTTTAAACTATTGGTAAGGAATATTAGGTTGAGTGGTTGTTGAGATGTTTATATTGGTGAAATATTAGTTTGTGGTTGTTGAGATGTTTGATTTGGTAATATTGTTTTGGTTTTGAGATGTTTGATTGGTATTTGTTTTGGTTTTGAGATGTTTGATTTGGATATTAGTTTGTGGTTTTGAGATGTGGATTTGGTAAGAAATATTAGTTTGTGGTTTTGAGATGTTTGATATGGGTGAATATTAGTTTAGTGGTTGTTGAGATGTTTGATATTGTAAGGATATTAGGTTGAGTGGTTGTTGAGATGTTTGATATTGTAAATATTAGTTTAGTGGTTTTGAGATGTTTGATATTGTAAATATTAGGTTTGATGGTTGTTGAGATGTTTGATTTGGTAAATTGAGTTCTGTGGTTGTTGAGATGTTTAGATGTTGGTAAGAAATATTAGGTTTAGTGGTTGTTGAGATGTTTAGATATTGTAAGAAATATTAGGTTCGTGGTTTTGAGATGTTTAGATATTGTAAATATTAGGTTTAGTGGTTAGTTGAGATGTTTAGATATTGTAAGAAATATTAGGTTCCTGATGGTGGAGTTGAGATGTTTATATTGTAAATATTAGTTTAGTGGTTAGTTGAGATGTTTAGATATTGTAAGAAATATTAGGTTTAGTGGTTAGTTGAGATGTTAAGATATTGTAAGAAATATTAGTTTAGTGGTTAGTTGAGATGTTTAGATATTGTAAGAAATATTAGGTTTAGTGGTTAGTTGAGATGTTTTAGATATTGGTAAATATTAGGTTTAGTGGTTAGTTGAGATGTTTAGATATTGTAAGAAATATTAGGTTTAGTGGTGAGTTGAGATGTTTAAGGTTTGGTAAATATTAGGTTTAGTGGTTAGTTGAGATGTTTAGATATTGTAAGAAATATTAGTTTAGTGGTGAGTTGAGATGTTTAATATTGTAAAATATTAGGTTTAGTGGTTAGGAGTTGAGATGTTTAATATTGTAAGAAATATTAGTTTAGTGGTTAGTTGAGATGTTAAGATATTGTAAGAAATATTAGTTTAGTGGTTATTGGAAATATTTAATATTGTAAGAAATATTAGTTTAGTGGTTTTTGAGATGTTTAGATATTGGTAGATGTGTGGGTTTAGTGGTTGTTGAGATGTTTAATATTGTAAATATTAATTATAGTGGTTAGTTGAGATGTTTAATATTGTAAGAAAATAGTTTAGTGGTTTGTTGAGATGGTAAGATATTGTAAGAAATATTAGTTTATGGTTTTGAGATATTTAATTTGTAAAAATATTAGTTATGGTTGAGATTTTTTAATTTTAGGGTGGTCTGAGATGTTTAGACTATTGGTCAGACAATATTAGGTTCTAGTGGTCTAGTCTGAGATGTTTAGACTATTAAAAAAAGTAAAGTTCCCTAGGTCCTAGCGGGCCATCGGGTCAGGTGAAGTGTAGAATTCATCTGTTTCTATAACCTCGGTATATAAAGGATTGTATAGTTAGCACAACGCCCAGCCGCCTTTACTTCCCCAACTTTAAGTCAGGTACCCATTTAAAGCTGGGTGGACTTGTGGGACGACTTTGTACCAAATTTCACCTGAAAGAATTCCATGGGCCTCACCGAGGATCGAACCCAGGACTCTTCGGTCGACAGTCGAGTATCTACACCACTCGGCCATCCGCCACACTGTTAAGGCTATTGGTAAGACAATATTAAGTTATAGTCTGAGATGTTTAGACTATATCTAGTCTGAGATGTTTAAACTATATCAGACCAGAATAATTCAGATTAAAGTGTAGCTAAAAAAAAGCTTTGGCAGCGGTGGGATTCGAACCCACGCCTCCGAGGAGACTGGTAAAACCGGTTACATTTTGTCATTTCTGTTTGACTTTTTTTATGACTTTGACTTCAGTCAGAGGCTATAACGAATGCACAACTTCCCCCACCCCACCCCCCTTCGATTCTTCTTGAATTTTAAATGCGGTGTTAAATGCTGTGTTAAATGCTGTGTTCAGTCCACATAGCCAAACTACACAGGATGTCTGTCACAGGTCGACATTTGATTCACTCAATGAAAATAATTAGCGACTGGACTGTTATCATATGACGCCTGAGGAGGGGTGGGGTGGGGAAATATGGCTTAACATCTAATTATTGTATTCATCCGCCAATTTTTTTTTGGGGGGGAACAGGTAGCGGAGTGACGTTGGTGTGTTATAAAGCGAAAATAAAATGAAAAAAAAAATACAACCGTCTATAGAGTGGGAGGGTGGATGGGGGTAGCTATGAAGCTAGTAATAAAATGTTATTACGGGGGGTAGGGGAAAGGTTTGATCTGTTTTTGAGTTACTAGCCTAAAGAAACCTTTTAAACTGACTCGGAGGATGGTCCCAACCCCCGGGCGTAATCTACTCTCCCCCCGGGCATCGGTCCTACTTAAAGTACGTTTCTAGGCGGAGGGGGTGGGGGGGACATTTTCCAGTTTCAAAGGGCAAGTAGGACACACTTAAGTAGATGATGATGATGGACATTCATATTATGGGATGGACATACAAGTAGATTGATGGACAGGCAGGAAGATAAACATTATGATAGTTTGATAGATAAATATATAGATAGTCACACAGACGGAAAGACTTATAGATGTATTGGTAGATAGAAGGAGAGGCAGATTAGGTAGACAAACACATATAGATTGGAAGGTAATAAAGACAAACGGAAGCACTAACGGAAATACACACACACATACACACACACACACACACACACACACAGAGAGAGAGAGAGAGAGAGAGAGAGATATTAATGCATTGACACACAGACAAACAGACATACATACAAACGGACGAACAGCAGATAGACATTTAGATAGATTGATAAATGGATTGACAGCTGAACAGATAGACTGTGCCACTAATCATAATTACTCTACTGAATCTATAAATAGAACAACTCCCCCCTCTCTCTCTCTCTCACTCACTCTCACTCTCTCTTACTCACTCTCACTCTCTCTACCTCTCTTACACTCTCACTCTCTGTCTCTCTCACTATCTCTCACTCTCTCTCTCCCTCTTTCTCTCTGATTCTCTCTCACACTCACTCTCACCTTCACTCTTTCTCTCACTCACTGGCTGTCTCTGTCACTTTCTCTATCTCTCACCCCCTCTCACTGCTCATCTCTCTCACTCTATCTCTCACTCACTCTCTCTCCTCTCTCTCTTCTTCTCTCTCTCTGACTCTCTCTCTCTCTGACTCTCTCTCTTCTTCTCTCTCTCTCTTTCTCTCATTAATGCAAAATAATACTTTAATCGATTTCGTCCCTTTGTCTTTTCATCTATTGTTTATTCCACTAACCTAATCTATTCTTCTCCAATGCTCTCTGAATGTTACCTAAGCTAGATATTTATTTACCACAACACAATATAACCCTCGTCTACTACCATCTGTACAGCCAACAGCACACAGGGAATCAGAAAATGAGATCAATTCATTAGGTCATAACCTGTATATGTAGAGACGTAACAACCAAATGACGTCATTCCACTAATTTTTTGACAATCATCTTTCGCAGCTGTCAGTTGAATTAGAATTCTATTAATTATACAGAATGAATTAGAATTTATTAATTATACAGAAGGAAATAGATAAGTTTCCCAATATTTTTTTCTAAATATTTAGAAACGGAAAATCAACCTGAAAATAAAAATAAAATAAAATTGAAAGTTAATTTAATGAATGCGTGACTGATGTGTTAAATGTTGTGTTAAAAGCTGTGTTAAATGTTGTGTTAAATGTTGTAAGCAAATGGTGTGTTAAATGCGTGTTAAATGTTGTGTTAAATGTTGTGTTAAATGTTGTGTTAAATGTTGTATTAAATGTTGTGTTAAATGTTGTGTTAAATGCTGTGTTAAATGTTGTGTTAAATGTTGTGTTAAATGTATTGTTAAATGTTGTGGTAAATATTTTGTTAAATGGTGTGTTAAATACTGTGTTAAATGTTGTGATAAATGTTGTGCTAAATGTTGTGTCACATCTCTTAACAGGGCCGCAGGTAGGGTACTCGTGGTCGTGCGGCTGCCTAGGGCGCCGAACTAGAAAGGGGCGCCGAAAGAGGGTTGTCAGGCCTTTTTGCCCTTTCAGATCGGACGGAGGGCGCCAATAAAAATTTGACCCACCCTCAGGTCCTTCCGGTCCACCGGGACACCTAATTGTTCCCGCTATCGACGCCACTAGATCTTCACCTGTTTAAGAGACATGTTGTCTTTCAAGCACATAAGCTGACCTACCTACTTGTAGTAATTCCAAATTATTAGAATACTTCTATACGCCATGTCAATTATACAAACTTTCCACAACCTGTGCATAGCGTCAAGGTAGCCAGAAAGTAAGAAATTTTGACAAAATGACATGGGAAATAAAGCCAAATATTATTGCCTTCGAAGCATTTCCTGCTACTTGTATGACTTCCTTTACTTATGTTATTCAATGAGTGTTCAAAGGCGAAGATGCAATAACAATCGGCTGACCTAAACCTCACATGAGCAAAAAAGAAGATGTAGTTATATCCATGACAACAATGTAAACAAACAGATACTATAGCAATTGTCAAAGACGGCGAGGGTGCTGCAATTGTAATGCTAATCTCTCACCATACACTAAGACTGAATCTAATAATAAAACACTGGAAGTCAGTTTGACTCAAATGTGTTACCTTATGTAATACAGCACAATATAAACCACGCTAATGATACCAGAGGGTATGAAAAACAATGCTCCGTTCCTTTTTCTGTCAACCGTTCATGCGTCACCATATTTTTCTAACCTCCGTTCAATAACAAATTCATTTGGTGCGCTAATACAGGGAATTCCCCTGTAGCATCTACATTGATACTATTCTTTATTGTCTATCTATCTATCTATCTATCTATCTATCTATCTATCTATCTATCTATCTATCTATCTATCTATCTATCTATCTATCTATCTATCTATCTATCTATCTATCTATCTATCATATCTATCTATCTATCTATCTATCTATCTATCTATCTATCTATCTATCTATCTATCTATCTATCTATCTATCTATCTAACAATATGTCTGTCTATCTACTTTCACTGTCCTTACAGTAGTCATATCTATAAGTCAACAATGTTTGACAGAGATAGAAAACCGACCACATCCATGGCACGGTATGTTATCTTGACCGGGGGGAGGGTGAAGGTGAGGCGGTCGAGTTGACCTGCGGCCGAAATTGCCACGGCTTGTGACTCTGACACTTACACAGATATCACCACGGCTTTTTTGGCTGTGATAGTTACACAAATATCACCACGGCTTGTTGGCTGTGATACTTACACAGATATCCCCACGGCTTGTGGCTCTGATACTTACACAGATATCACCACGGCTTGTTGGCTCTGATACTTACACAGATATCACCACGGCTTGTGGCTTTGATACGTACAAAAATGTCCCATGAAAGCTTTCTCAAAAGTGGTCTCTCTCGATGGAACCAAGGACATCACTCCACGGACAGTGGTCTCTCTCGATGGAACCAAGGGACATCACTCCACGGATCATACTTCAGGGTAACACCCTTTGCGGCGTGTAGGGGCATACAGGGGGTCAGAGTAATGACACAGTACTTGACGTCACTTCCTCGGCTAGTGGCGGCGCTGATATTTTGAAGCACGCTACCCCATTTCAACCTCCTCAATCTTCCAGAATGTGTTTGTGGATAGTAATGTTTCCATCTTTCATACTTGGTTTAAATTTATTATGCTCTCTCTCTCTCTCTCTCTCTCTCTCTCTCTCTCTCTGTTTCTCTCTCTCTCTCTCTTTCTCTTTCTCTCACTCTTTCTCTCTTTCTCACTCTCTTTCTCTCTCTCTCTGTTTCTCTCTCTCTCACTCCCTCTCACTCTCTCGCTCTCTCTTTCTATCTCTCTCACTCTCTCTTTCTCTCTCTCTCTCTCTTTCTCTTTTTTCTCAATCTTCTTCTCTCACTCTCACTCTCGTTCTCTCTCTCTCTCTCTCTCTTTCTCTCTCTCTCTCACTCTCTTTCTGTCTATCTCTTTCTCTCTCTCTCTCTCTCTCTCTCTCTAGTGTGTGTGTCTCTCTCTTTCATAGTTTTTCCCCCCCATTTCATAGTTTCACTTCATTTGTAAACACTGCTATAAGCGAAGCCAACTGTTGCATATCCTTAGTTTCATTCCCCACCCCAAACGGCTCTGGCACATGTGTTCGGGTTCTACCCACGCCCTTACGACGGTCCTGCTAGGGGAAAAGTGTGACCAACACTAAGTGCCCAATTTCTATAATCTAAATGAATCCATCTCTGCTCTGTCTTTCGTCTTTCACAGAAGATGGCAGCCAATTTATAAATGTCCTGTACACCACGAGATACTCGACATTTCATTGTTTGATTATTGCTTGTTGAAAATGTGTGAACTCTTTCATTTCCATCAAGGCTATGAATGGGGTATGGACACAGTAGTGGACATAAGGTACTTCAACCTTGCACAGCAACTACCTGTCTCTCTCTCCTCTCTCTCTCTCTCTCTCTCTCTCTCTTTGAACTCTCTCGCAAACTGCGGGCTGAGACTTAGTCTCTTAGAGCCCTTGAGATCAAACTGTCTCTCAACTTATAGTAATTACAATTAGTTATCAGAACTTTATTAATAGAGTTCTGTACAAACAACCCCCGCAATAATAGTTTTACTTACAGTTCACCTAATTTTTATTACAAATATAACATCATTACTAAAATACAGTTTTCTTTTGTTGTGTAGCATACCCTTGGGATAAGGGACACTGTATTATTGTCTAAGACAGGGTGGCATATCTTGCGGAGCATCGGACGTCAATGGGTTCGACATAATGGGCCGGACCAAAAGCAGCCAGATTCGAATTTTTTTTCTATGAATTATGATACATCATTAAAGTAAATATAGTAAATACACGCTGCAATATGGGCTGATGTCTTGTAAATGTTTAAACTATTGATAAGACAATAATTAGTTAAAAAGGACAAAATAAAATAATTGGCAGCGGTGGATTCGAACCCACGCCTTTAAGAGACTGGTGCCTAAAACCAGCGCCTTAGACCGCTCGGCCACGCTACCTCTTAAACAAGAGTACAATGATATAAAACCACTTACATTTGGTCGTTTCTGTTTGACTTTCGCTTGACTTATCCAGGGACTAGTAAGTACACCTTTGTCTGTTAGTTTGCTTTATAGATTTTCTTCTTTGAACTACAGCCAAGTGTCATAGTATAGTACATACTTCCAGTTAACTGTTCACCTGAGTGAAGTGATTGACTGATATAATTAAGTGGTTTTAATTTTTCAAACTTTTTTTGAAAATCTGCTACAAGTAAATTCAGTAAAAATTACAAAGATTAACGAAGAAAATTATTTTAATTTCATCACAACTTTCACAAGTTAGTGAAGTTACAATTAACAATTAATACATATGTCATACTTAAAGTACGTTTCTAGTGCGGGGGTGGGGTGACATTTTTCAGTTTCAAAGGGTAAGTAGGATAAAATGAAGTAAATGATGGCGATGTATATTATGGGATGGACAGGAAGATAAACATTAAGATAGTTTGATTAGATAAATATCTGGAGAGACAAACAGACGAATAGATTTACACAGCCCCGTAGCGTGAAAATTCTACAGCAGGGGCCAGGCATTCCACAGCAGGGGCCAGGCATTCCACAGCAGGGGCCAGGCATTCTACAGCAGGGGCCAGGCATTCTACAGCAGGGGCCAGGCATTCTACAGTAGTGGGGTCTGGAATTTTACAGCAGGGGCCATGATTCCACAGCAGGGGCCAGTATCTTACACAGCACGGGCCAGGCATTCCACAGCAGGGGCCAGGCATTCCACAGCAGGGGCCAGGCATCCTCTACAGCAGGGGCCAGGCAATAGCAGGAGGGAGGGCCAGGTATTACATTTTTTACTAAGTAGAACAAATAAGCAGAGGGGGGGCAGACAAAACGTAGGGCAGGGGCCCCTCTGCTCCCTGTTCCTACCACACGCTACGGGCCTGGATTCACATATATATTTATACATAGATGGAGAGACGGATAGGTAGACAACCTATCCTGCAATCTTTGACAGTTATGAATTAAAAAACCATCACCACTGAGAGCATACAAAGAGCTGGCAAAGTTCAGAATCACTGTTTCTACATTTCCTTGCTGTGTAAATATAATTATGATTAGGGAGCGACCGATAATCGGATCGCTATCGGTATCGGACCGATATTGGCATTCATCGTTAATACTGATCGGCCGATTGTTGTAGGAGCGACCGATAGCCGAACCGGATATTGGCGCTATGGGTTAACTGTCGGACCGGCCGTTTTTCGGCTGCCGACATTGTTTTTTTTTTTCACAACAGAGTTGCAGAAAAAGAAAATCAGTAAATAACCCACTCCTATAACCAGATCAGACAAGATTTTAAAAATTGAAACAATAGGATTGGCATTTACCCTAATGTATGACCTTGAATGATACAATTAGTGAACATCTGTGCGTATTTTTTGTTGGGATGGGAAGTTGGGGGGGAGGGGAAACAAGACTTACGTGTGGGCGTGACAGGGAAAGGGTAAGTACATGGGTCACATACGTCATTATCTGTATTAGCACGAGAGAAACACGTGTTTGGCAATTGGCATTGTTGTTGCTTAAGGGGCTGTCCATTAATTACGTCAACAAAATAGGGGGAGGGGGGCCGGAAATTTTTGACAATTGTTGACAGGAGGGGAGGGAGGTCAAGAAAGTTGACGTCAACAATGTTACTTTTTTAAATTTAATATAATTACTGAATAAATAGGGAAATTAAGCAGCGTTTGTAGTTCCGGGGTTACACCTCGCTTAACATCATTATTTTAATTAAACTAACTATATTCCTACTAATTTTGCCACATAAACATTTTGGAAGCCACCTTTTTGGGGGGTAATCAAATGTTGGCGTAATTTTATAGGGGGTCTCGGAAAGTTTGACAAGTTGTTGACAAGGGGGAGGTAAAAATCGCCAAAAATTTGTTGACATAAATAATGGACAGCCCCTTAAAATAAAATATCGGTATCGGTATCGGTAAAAATGCTGGGAGAAAATATCGGTATCGGACTATCGGTTAAAAGGCATATCGGTCGCTCCCTAATTATGATTCTATGTGATTTAGAGCAATCATGTGGGTAAATCTTGAAGATATTGTTTGTTCTCGGACTGTAACGAATCTAAAGTTTTGTCCCAGGCCTCTGCGAAAGTACACGGCCTCGGCCCCACGTACTGTTAAGGCCCATTCTTTTCCAGGCCAAATCATCAATACATAATTTACGTTATAAAGTTAGGAAAAAAGACACTTGTCAAACTGTCTTTTTCACAGGTGGAAATTTCCAGCACTTTTTGCTGGTTGCTTTCACTGAATCTTAGCAAGTGACATTAAATCGGTTTTATGGCTCGAGAATATTAGTTAGAGCTGTTTTACCATAAAGAGATTATGACCTAAAGGATGTTTGCCAGCAGTGACATTTCCACAACTCTAAAAACTTTGCTTCAAAGCTTTTGTCACTATTTGGGGTCCATATTTGTGAGCAAAAACGTTTTCTTGTATGAAATTAAACAAGTCTAAGAACAGATCGATGTTGAATGATTGCAATTTAAATGCTGTCATGCAATTCACAGCCAGTAAACTGTTCCACAGTTCACAAACGTTATCCAAATTATGAACAGTTACAAACTTCTCATCAATTATAATTGTAATTTTTGTGGTCAGCTTGTGTATAAATTAAGTTCCTTTAGCTTCATAATTATTTTGACAGGTAACAATAAACTTTAGTTGAATTAATATGAATGGTAAAGTCTTATTACCAAATTAACACTGAACTGATTTAGTTCATATTTTAACATGTAATGAGCATGTGTAATAAACTGACAAATACATAGTTATTATCAATAATTAATACTATTTTCATACGTTGTAAATTGTAATTGAGGTGACAAATATATATATATATATATATATATATATATATATATATATATATACGGCCCGCCGATAACAATCAAGTTATCATGGCCCTCTGTTGAAAACGTTTGCCCACCCCTGCTTTAAGAGGACAACATTCATGCTTACCAAAGGTCTGTGTTGATTTTCATCTTTTTTTTCCTACGTCTGTGTTGTTTATTTGTTTGTGTTTGAAGAACGCCCCCGTTCATTTCAATTATTATAACTGATGCGTACGTACAATACAAGAAGTTATCACTACAGATGTACAGCGTTAAGACATATCACAAAAAACAAACCAGGCTTATAGGAGCCGAGCCGGAAACTGAGCCGAGGAGCCGTGGAGCCGCCAATTTTAGTTGAGCCGGAGTCGAATAACAATCAGTCCAGCCAGCCACTTCGAATTTTTAAATAATAAATATAAAAAATAAATATGTAAATAGTGAAGGCTTTTAAAAATATTTTAAATAATGTATCTATTTTACTATTGGCAATTTGATCATTTTCGAAATAACTTTTAGTTCTTATGAAAATGGCGACTAGTGAAACCTCAGTTGAAAATAATGATATGTTTCTGGAGGCACTGAAATGGTTTGTTTTTAGTATAACCAACAATGTGCGGATATTTTTCAAAGTTCCTCGACTATGGGGGTGAACGCGGCACTTCCAGATAACTTTTACCAGCGGGATGTTTACGTGGCACAATTGCAAACATTTTTTTGCTTCCTTAATTGGGAGCTTGCAGCTGAGTTTGTACGGAGCCGGAGCCGTCAAATTTTTGGAGCCGGAGCCGGGTTAAAAATGGCGGCTCCGCAAGCCCAATAACAAACTATGCAAGATTAAGGTGTTGGTTTGACGCTTTATTTCTGTAGGGCTTGTGTGTGTGTGTGTGTGTGTATGTGTGTGTGTGTGGGGGGGGGTAGTTTCTTGTGTATAATGGCTGGCCTTATGACAATAATATTGCGACACTTCTCTTTGATTTTGTCTAAGTGTTGTGTTAAGGTAGAGAAGGTAGACAGCCCGCGTGGCCATTGGACCTGAGGCCGTTAAGCATGAGGACACTAAACCTGAGGCCGTAGAGCATGAGGCGTGAAACTGTGGGCGTGGAACCGAGGCTGTTGAACCTTATCTCATCTGGACTGTGGGCAGAGTGGAATATCTGGCTGACTAATAATAATAATAATAAAAAGAATCACAACATTTTTGTATCTTCTCTTTAAAAAAAAAGTTTTGTTGCCACGGAAATTGTATAACTTATGCCAAATATGGACACCATTGAAAAATTCATTCATGGAACAGATAAAAAAGCTAAGATCAACATGACAGGCGCTGCTACCACTAACACTTGGGCAATAATAATCATGACTCCAATAGATCATGTTATACATAATGGACTAGTGTCAACAGTAAATATTGAAATTATCTTCTATTCTCGTAGATGTTTATTCTTTAAATTGGACCGTAACAAAACATTCGTTCCCGGCCCCCGCATAAGGCACACCCCCACGCATGGTTAAGACAGCTTCTTTCTGTACTTGTCTTGTGTTTTATATATATATACATGCATATAAGGATGTCTTGTGTTATATATATATATATATATATATATATATATATATAAGATGTCTTGATAGCGTTATAACGAGGGAAAGCTTTAGCTATTCAAATTATCATACCAGATATATTATGAGTTTATGTGATCTTTTTTTTTAAATAAATCAGTTAAGCCAGATCACGTCGTGTTCACTTATCCCTTACCCACGCGGCGCACACACACCCACACACACACACACACACAACCTCCATCCAACCAGTGGAACACTTGGTTATGACAATTTTCATGTTTACCACCCAGTCTGTGATTTGTGTGTGTGTGTGTGTGTGTGTGTTTGTGTGTGTGTGTCGTCTGGGGGGGGAGCGTGTAATTTCTTGTGTTTGATGGCTGTGAAGTCAATACTGTGACACTAAGATTATCGTGCTTAATTATTTAGACTACGGTAGAAAAGGTGGAAGTGTGGCCATTTGACCTGAGGCCGTTGGGTAGTGAGGGCGTTAAACCTGAGGCATGAAACTGAGGGCCTGGAACCTGAGGCGTGAAACTTGAGGCCGTGGAACCTGAGGCCGTGGAATCTGAGGCGTGAAACTGATTGCCGTGGAACCTGAGGCCTTGGAACCTGAGGCGTGAAACTGAGGCCGTGGAACCTGAGGCCGTGGAACCTGAGGCGTGAAACTGAGGGCCGTGGAACCTGAGGCGTGAAACTGAGGGCCGTGGAACCTGAGGCGTGAAACTGAGGGCCGTGGAACCTGAGGCGTGAAACTGAGGGCCGTGTATCCTGAGGCGTGAAACTGAGGCCGTGGAACCTGAGGCGTGAAACTGAGGCCGTGGAACCTGACCTCATTTTGATGTAGGCTTGAAACTGAGGACCGTAGAACCTGAAGCGTGAAACTGAGGGCCGTGGAACCTGAGGCCGTGGAACCTGAGGCGTGAAACTGAGGCCGTGGAACCTGACCTTATTTGGATTTAGGCGTGAAACTGAGGGCGATAGAATTGGTCCTCGCCAGGCATCGAACCAGGGACTCTAAGGTCAACAGGTGACTGATGTACAACCACCACCACCACCCATCTTTTGTGGTATAATGAAAAGAGCGAGTTACACAATAATTTAAAAAAAAAAAAAAACTTTTTACAATTGAGATGTGGATTTCAGACACCAAATTCTTAACTGACGTAATGCATTCCTTTAGTCTCTGATCATTCTTAGAACCATCTTTTGAATATAAGTAACAAATATTGATTGTTCGGTGCTCCACATGTTTCTTAATGTGTCTCATGCATTCAACAAAATGTTTGGTTCAGTTGACACAAATACACAAAGTACAAACAATAATAAAAAAAAATGAACATTAAAAACAATTTAATTATGAAATGAAAGATCATGTTTATTTGGTTCAAGATTGAAATTGTCCTCTTTGCACTAAAAGTTTGGTTTTTCTGGTAACTATGGCAACGTCACATCACCGTAATCTTTAAAGACGAATTCCTTGACATTTCTGTAAGGGATTTATGGGTAGAATGGCAACACAATTTAAACATCATGATTTACGCTGGTTTTTCTTTTTTTTTTTGAGTTTGCAAACAGATAGGTGCAGAAAAGTGAACATTGTATCACAGGGTTACAAATTGTGACCAGAGTAACATCCCTTTGTTCCAACATTGGACAATACAACTGAGATGAATTTCTTTGAAAGATACGCAAAGCGCAGGGATTGCAGACATAAAGGTGACGTAACAAATGTGATTGTTGTTTCCCCCCCCTCCCCCATATCCAGTGATACCTCCCAACGGGACGTCATATTGAATGGTCATTTTGAATGGTCATTTTGAATGGTCATATTGAATGGTCATTTTGAATGGTCATATTGAATGGTCATATTGAATGTTAATATTGAATGGTCATATTGAATGGTCATATTGAATGGTTATTTTGAATGGTCATATTGAATGGTCATATTGAATGGTCACATTGAATGTTAATATTGAATGGTCATATTGAATGTTAATAGTGAATGGTCATATTGAATGGTCATATTGAATGGTTATTTTGAATGGTCATATTGAATGGTTATTTTGAATGGTCATATTGAATGTTAATATTGAATGGTCATGTTGAATGGCCATATTGAATGGTCATATTGAATGGTCATATTGAATGGTTATATTGAATGGTCTATTGAATGGTCATATTGAATGGTTATTTTGAATGGTCATATTGAATGTTAATATTGAATGGTCATGTTGAATGGCCATATTGAATGGTCATATTGAATGGTCATATTGAATGGTTATATTGAATGGTCTATTGAATGGTCATATTGAATGGTCATTTTGAATGGTCATATTGAATGGCCATATTGAATGGACATATTGAATGGTCAACGGTAGATGAAGTAAGGGACCTTTTAACAATCGACCCAGACTGGTCATTGGGCTATAACGGATGTATGGCCTAGTTGTGTAAGCCAACCCTGGTGCGATCTCCGGCTATGACCTCCCGTAGCGCCTCCATTGCCATTGCTCACAGGGCTATGGTGGGAATGAAACAAAACCGCCCACCCCCCACCATTGTGTACATTACAAATAAACATCTGATCCATTCAGGGGGGCTCTTTGGACAAGATGACAACACAACTGTCACCCGACCATTCAACTATCGTCCCTGGAGAAGATGTGAACCCTTGACCTGTGACCTTTTGAGGTCATTCTCACAGCCTTAGAGCCGCCAAACGTATTTTCAAGGAAATCACGCTCGTCAGACCTTGATTTGAAATAGTGCTAGCATTCAACGGTTTTTTTTTTCAATTAGGTAAAGTAGTGCACTTCAATTTTAATATTTCAAGGCAATCAATGATTTAACAAGAGAATTTCATTTTCCCTTGGACTTGAGATTGTTGTGGTACTTGTTGATGGAGTGTGTCGGGAAGAGGTAGAAGGGGAAGAAGGGTTGCGTTCAATTTAGAAATGTTTACGAAACACTCTCCAAGTTCACCACAAAAATGTGTCAAGTGGGATCTAAAGTTGTGTTGTTTTTTGTTTGTGTGTGTGTGTGTGTGTGTGTGTGCGCATGACTTAATTCAATTTACTCTCAAAATTTTTTTTAACAAAAGGTATAAAAACAACAACAAATGAAGTTATCCAAGGGGAGGGAATTTAGCTAAACGAATACATTCTTTTTCTCAGCCTAGAGTTGATTAGATTGTGCCCCCTTTGATAATGATTTGGCTATCATTTTATAAAACAAAAGTTATTAATTAAAAAATAAATAAATAAAAAAAAATTGTAAAAATGTGTCGATAAATGATTTTTTTTTTCAAAGACGTAATCGAATATGTAATAATGATACAATGATGAAATTAAAAACATAATTGATCTATACATTGCATGGGTCGAAACGGGTCATTGCATACACAAATAGCCAGGAGTACAACGGTCATCTTGGTTATTTTTTCCCCTTTCTCTCACGTGACATTTCATAGCTCTGTGCAGTCATGCATGCAAACTTCAAAACATAAACACTATGCAACAAAATAAGAGATTTAATGAAGATATAAATGACATTATAATAAAAAGATATATAAATAACTACAGTAAAGATACAAATGAAATTATAATGAAGATATAAAAGTGTATAACAAATACTAAGACGAAGACATGTGTACTCCGCGAACAATTATGCTGTACTAATAATAGCCTCTATACTCTCGAAAGAAAAATAAAATGATAGAAAGTAGAAAGCGATCAGTGATAACTGCGAGATACAATGTGAATGTGTGTTATTTGTGACACTATACTCTCGAAGGAAAATAAAAAAACAATGGATTCCAAGCCTGTGTAGTCAACTTGCTTCATTGTTAAGTGTGTCTGAAGAAGGCGATTCCACTCAACTGTTTGACTAATCATGGTTTGGTAGGTAGGATCAAAAGGCCATCATTACTTATTGATGTATCACACTCGATTCCCAGCAGTGTCCAGTTGTAAGAAGTAGATTGAACTGTCAATCAAAACATCAGTTAGATTAAAATAACACATCTGTACTTCCGGACAGATGGAATAAATAGTAAGTGCAGTTTTCACTTAATTTTATAAATTATTCCGTATGTTTTTTTTTCTTATGTTTTTGTTACCTGTTTGATTCAAGATTATTTTAAATATCTTAGTGAATTGACAAATGGTGTTTTGTACTGTTTGGTACTTGTTGGAAAATTCATGTTCACGTGTTTCTGTGTCATTCATAATTTACAAGCTGTTGCCCCCCTCCCCTTTAACTGACCGGCATGGTAACTCAGTAAAACCTTTTGCCGGACACAGGTCAGACTCAATACACGAAAGATTCAATCAGAGCTATAAGACACCCTGAAGAAATCTAATTTACAACATCATATGACTCACACCCCCAGACACCCTATGACCCTCCCAAACACCACAGAATACACACCCTTAGACCCACCCACTAACCACCTTAAGACTAACCCATATGGACTATAGTACAAGCCCATTGCAACCATAAGACTAACCCATATGGACTATAATACAAGCCCCTTACAACCATAAGACTAGCCCCGTGGCGTGAAAATTCTACAGCAGGGGCCAGACAATAGCTGGGGGGGGGGGCAGGTAATACATTTTACTATGTAGAGCAAATAAGCAGAGGGGGGAGGGGGCAGACAAAATGCAGGGCCTGCATAAGACACCATATCATACCAGAAGGCAGAACACACAACACAGCATCATTTACTGATGTCAATAAACTTCCACTTTTGATGAACATAAATTAAAAAAGAAATAAATACAACCACAACAAAGGAAACAACTTTTACGAAACTATAACCTGAATATTTGTACGGAAGTATAACCTGAATATTTGTACGGAACTATAACCTGAATATTTGTACGGAACAATAACCTGAATATTTGTACGGAACTATAACCCGATTATTCCCTCATTTTATACTCCTAACTCAGCTGTAGGAAATGAAGGCAGATTTAAAACAAAAAGATGGAAACGTTTATCTAATTTTAGCCGAACTTTAACCTCGTTAGAAGATTTTATATTCACTCTGTGATTGGTGAAGACATATGAAATGTATTTGGCCAGCGGGCTGTCTGTGTATAAACACGTGACAAAGAAACGGGAAGTCCCTGTATATATATATATTATATTTAGCTAGCCGGCTGTCTGCATGTAAACACTTAGCAAACAGATGGGAGATAATCGTGTATGGAATGCAATCTCTTATTAAAACATTTCGTTACAGTTATGTCCCATTTAATCAACACATCTACCGATTAATCAATAAACATATACATTTTTTTTATCAAATTTTTCTTTGGAACATCTGCACATTTTAAGAAATATTTAGGGGGATTAAAAAAAAAAAGGAAATAATTTATCAATGTTATACAAAAAAATTGAGTTAACAATTTAATAACTATTTTGAATATGTAAAACTTTGATGTGTACCGCATTATTCCAGTTATTTTCTTAGATTTATTCCTAAAGCAACGCATTTCATAAAAAAATTAAAAATATTTCAATTTTTATTAAAATACTAATCCTGCTGTATCTCCATGTTTAATGACATTATTACAATTGAAATACAAAAAAAAAATACAATAAATTGGAGCTTTGCTGGCAAGATTCATCTTAAGATTTCAATCTTATTTAATTTTTTTCCCCCAGAAATTTTAAAACGCTTTATTTATATATTTTTAAAAAATCCTTGCTTGGGGGCAGTTTCACTGAAATGTTTCCTGCATTTCTTTTTTTTTTATAATCAATCGATTTTTTTTATAGATCAGTGCATCTTGCACTTATAAAAGTTTTTATTTGATCATAAAATTATTTTTCTTTAAAGTTTAAATGACCTATATTTATTAACGTAAGACTGTCTGTCTGTATGTCTGTCTATCTGTCTCTGACGATTTACTTGTCTATCTTTCTGTCTGTTGTTTCTGTCTAACGTTTTGTCCGTCTGTCTGTCTGTCCGTCCATTCAACCCCATGTCTTATTGTATTGTATGTGTATCTGTCATTCCAAATCCTTGATGTTTTATCTAACTCTATTCCATCTTCTTATTCTCCTCTACTTCTTCTTTCTCTCTTTCTGTTCGTGAATATGTTCTTTTCTCTCTCTTTTTTTCTCTGTCTCTCTCTCTGCCCTCTCTCTCTCTCTAGCCCCTCTCTCTGTCTCTCTTTCTCTCTCTCTTTCTTTTTCTCTCTTTCTCTCTCTCTCTCTCTCTCTCTCTCTCTCAGATGTCTTTATTCTTTCGATTTTTTTCTCTCGTTAAATTTATTCTCTACTAATTTTTTCTTTTTTTTTTCTTTCTTTCCTATTACTTTCTCTGTCTGTCTTTTAACCTCCACTATGTCTTTTATTATGTCTGTCTATCTGTGTCAGTCTATCTTTATCTCTATGTCTTTCTCTCTCCCTCTCTCTCTTTCTGTCTCTCTCTCTCTTTCTGTCTCTCTCTCTCTCTGTCTGTCTCTGTCTCTCTCTCTCTGTCTCTCTCTTCCTCTCTGTCTGTCTCTCTCTCTCTCTCTCTCTGACTCTCTCTCTTCCTCTCTCTCTCTCCTTTCTATGTCTCTCTCTGTATGCGTCTCTCTCTGTCTCTCCTTGCCTGTACATTAAGAATAATGTTTTCAACTCACACATTAACCTGTAAGCTGCTCATGTTCTAGCCAGAGCTCGGAATTTATTTATTTTCCTTCACAAAAAAAAAACAAGCCCTTGGTCAAGTAATAAAAAGTAATTGGCAGAAAATAAGCCCCCAGATTTGGCAGTAAATTAGCCCAAGATTCGGCAATCAGCCAAGTTCGTTAATAAAGTGTCTCCTCTCGAAGACAAGGGCTGATTTAGTTCCCGTCTGTAACTCAAAACAGACTTTTAGAACTTGTGTGTTTCTGTGTGCGATGTCTTCTGTATTTGTCTTCCTCGTTATGACAATATTCTACATGTAGTTTATGTGAGATTGTTTTGTTTAGTTAACTCGTTTCTATCATTTGTTCAATTTTGTTTCGTTTATGGTCAGGAAAATTGATTCATATTTTTTTGTTGTTGTGTTAATTCTAAATGACGTTATGTGACGATCGCTTGTAACCGCGCCATTACAATATCTGGTCAAATTTGAAAATAAAAGTATTGGTAATAACTGTATACATTACATGTTATTCCGCATGCCAGTGGCAGAAATTTTACGTATAAAACATTCATAAGAAAATAATATATTATCATCATTAAGAACAGAGCTAGATAGATATATCAAGATAGATGAATAGATAGATATATGGATGGAAAGATAGGTAGATAGATATAGATAGATGAATAGATAGGTAGGTAGATAGATAGATAGATAGATAGATAGATAGATAGATAGATAGGTAGGTAGGTGGGTAGATAGGTAGGTAGGTAGATAGATAGATAGATAGATAGGTAGGTAGATAGATAGATAGATAGATAGATAGATAGATAGATAGATAGATAGATAGATAGATAGATAGATAGATAGATAGAGAAGAAATAGCTATAAACTGTATGCAGATATATTCGTATAGAGACGGACGAAGAGTTGATTTATGACGTCAGTCATTAGTTCCGTTACCAACCTTTGTCTTGTTTGGGAGGGGGGCCCTCAAGGTTACACCCACCCCACACCCCATCCCCAAACACTCTCTTTGTCGTACGTTTACTATTTTAAGTCTCTGCACTTTGACCTGTACACTCCTGACATGTTGGCTGTCCAGTTCTCACTTG